>LPNX010066522.1:163946-282323 GCA_001517045.1 Pseudotsuga menziesii
GTCTCTTTTGGAACCAGTCGGTTGGTCAATTGATTCTCACTTGCCTAGTTGATTGTCTCGTCAATGAGTGGACCAACCTAAATACAACATAATTGAGTCTGTCTTACATAAAAAATTGTGTTTAATCACAAATTTTAACATTTTTCTAGAGGTGTAAACAACTTAATATTTGTTAGATGGTAACATTTGGATACATCCATCATGTAATTTTAGGGTTTGAAATCGATGTTTAGAAGTAGTTGACATGTTCCTATTTAAATGCTTGCCAGCGGGTGACTTATCTATGGCACTTGAGATAGAAGAATATTGTTTAAGACAATATTTGAGTTTGCTGATTTTAATTGTTATAAATGAAACAACTACCTTTAAATCTAATTGATGAATGGTGGTCTAAATTATGTATGTCTCATGGCCTTTTTGATATATATATATATAAGTCTGCTACTATTTCCTTGCCGTATCGTATCCCACATTTTTCAAAATTTGTGGTATCCGTTTCCCTCCCCGTGTCCGTATCCGTTTCAGTGCAACTTAGGTTCTTGGAGCTCAATCCTTTGAAAGTACGCTGATCATTTGTGACAAGTTTAAAGATCACTTTGTTTATAGCTAACCATATCTTCAAAGAAAAAATAGAGAAGTTGTTATCCAAACTCTCTCTAACATAGGCTTGTTTTGAAAGGTTCCTGGATAAAATTTATTCCAGGTTTGAAACATATCCTTCCGGTTTTAAGACATGGCCACTTCCATCCATAGATCTGCAAAAGCATCACTCCATGCTTGCCCAGTCAATTTGCATTTCATGAAAGGAAAGAGTAAAGATTCTTCAATCTTATTGAACATAGGGCATCGTGAGGGACCACAACTTCCTTTTTTTTCAAATTTTTCGTCATTAATATCTTGCCATGGATCAATGCCCAGTAGAATACCTTGGCATTTGGAAGACTGTCTCCTTTCCAAATCACCTTCCGAATGGACAATCTCAGTAGTTGATTTCTTTCTTCTATTTGGATGTTGTATCCTTCTTTGATTGTGTAAGGAATTCCAAATCGACCCCAACCTTTGTTGTCTGGGATTTCTTTACTTAAAGGCACAACTCCCTTAAGATTATACATCGAGATGTCCTATTAAACTTTTAAGTTATCTGCAACATCCAAACTTTTATGCTTTTTCCATGTATCAAAATCATAATTGCCTCACTCAAATAAGTCCAATAAATAACGGAGATTTTGATTCTCCACCCTTTCTCTCAGCCCATCAATTTCCAGGATTTGATTTAGAGATGGTTGTTCAAGAATTTTATCCTCCCATAAACGAATTTGTTGGCCATTTCCAAGTACCCAAGAGAGTCGACCTTGAATAAGATGGATCGAGGCATATTGCACAATTTCTAGATTGTGATTCTTCTCACCTCCAGAAGCAACATGTCTAGGCTTCTAAGATGACTTGCCTACAAGTATTTTTTATGGATTACTAACTTCCACCATGTTTTCTCCCTTAACACTACTTGCCACGACATTTTTTCTCTCATTGCTAAATTCATTAGCTATGGGACTTTAATAGCAATACCTCCTCAATCTAGCGGAGTTGTTATAGTACTCCAGTTTATAGGAAGAAACTTCTTATTGTTACTCTCTCCCCCTTGCCACAAAAACTTCCAAATAGTGTTTTCAATAAGCTGCATAATACCTATTAGAGCTAGCATGACTTAGCCTTAGGACAAAGGAAAAGAAGAGTGTCGATTTGATTAAAATTGTTCTTGTTGTTGGATTGAGCCACCAAGTCCCCCACTATTGCATTTTCATTTAGAATTCTTGAATGATTAAATGTCAGTCAATGGTCTTTGGATGTCCCAACATGATCAAGATCCCCGAATATTTGAATGATGTCCAATTAGAACATAGGGAAACTCAAGAATCCTTGCAAAGGAGTTTATCAAATGGGAACTGTAATTCTACCCACAAATGGCTTCCAACACCTTCGGACCAAAGGAAAGACTTGAAGGGTCAACCAACTACAACTCATAGAAAGCAAGGCTTATGGCCACCTTGGAAGAAAACGACCTTGATGACTTGGTCATCAATGCTATGGAAGAACCTACATCTAATGCAAGAAGGATAGCCTTCAAGAAGAAGCAAGCCAAGGCAAGAAGAATCATCTATGACTCAGTCAAGGAGACCCTGATGCCTACCATAACACCACTGAAGACTGCCAAAGAATGCTTTGACACCATGACAAATTTATACGAGAATAAAGCACCCAGCCAGAAGAGAGAATTGAAGAAGAGACTCCGTACATTGAAGATGGATAAGGATGAAGGAGTGGCCCCCTTCTTCACAAAAATTGCTCAGGTAAGAGATCAACTTTCTGCCATTGGTGTCCCTATGGATGATGATGATCTTGTACAAACTATATTCGATGGTCTTCCCAGTTCTTGGGAAACCTTTCTGGTAGCTGTAAGTGGACGTGAAACTCAGCCAAACTTTGATAGACTTTGGCATGACTGTTTGGAAGAAGAAGGAAGAATTCATAGCAGAGCAAATAGCGCTAAGGAATGGAACCTTGCTCTTACAACTAAGACAAGGAAGTTCAAGAAGTCCTTCCCTCCAAAGAAGAAAGAAAAGAAGCCACAAGGTAAGCAACTAGATGAATCAAATATAGAATGTTTCAATTGTCATAAGATGGGACATTATGCTAGGGACTGTAGACAACCAAAGAGAAGATTCCAAACATCTACAGCAGAGGAAGAAGAACCAAAGAAGAAGAATAGTGCTAAGTCTTCCAAAGAAGATGAGTCCATACGAGAATACTAACTGATCTCTACTCTTCCAGGATCCATCACAAGCGGTGCCAACTCTTGGTTAGTGGATAGTGGTGCTTCTAGACATATGACAGGTTTTCGTGAATCACTTACAAGCTATAGGAAGAAGAAGTTCACTAATCAAGTAGAACTTGAGGATGACAACACTTACAAAATCGAAGGAGTTGGCTCAACTTCACTTCAACTTGACTCACGGACTGTTTTGCACATCGAAGACATACTATTTGTCCCTGGTTTGAAAAAAACCTCCTCTTTGTTGTTGGCTTAGAAGATAAAGGCTACAAAGTTATCTTCATGGACAGGAAGGTCCTACTATGGGCAAAGAATGAGAAGTTAAGCATAGCTGAATTGATTGGAGTTCGAGAGGTAGGTCTTTACAAAGCATCCGGACACTCCACTCAAGCATTAGTTCACAACACAATCGACCCATGTGAACTCTGGCATCGAAGATTTGGACACCTTCACTATACAACTCTCCCCAATCTTCAAAAGATGGTTACAGATGATTACTCTCGTAAGTCCGGGATTTAGTTTTTAAAGGTTAAAAATGAAATTTTTGACAAGTTCAAGGAGTTCAAGGCTCTAATTGAAAACCAGATAGGAAGACTCATTTGTATCTTGAGGTCAGACAAAGGGGGAGAATTTGAATCTAAAGAGTTTGATGATTTTTGCCAAGAAGCAAGAATGACCTAACAGTGCCATACAACCCTCAACAGAACGGAGTTTAAGAATAGAACGATGTGAAGCTACCAAAGCTATGTTGTGTGATCTCGATCTTCCCTTATCTCTGTGGGCTGAGGCTACCTATACTGTTGTGTACATTCAAAACAGAAGCCCTCATGCCATCTTGGGTGAGAAGACTCCAGAAGAAGTATTCACAGGAAAGAAACCTGCAGTTGACCACATGAGGATTTTTGGCACTCCTGTATATATTCATGTGTCAAAAGAAAAGAGATCTAAGTTAGAGCCTTCCGGAAAGAAAGCCACATTTGTTGGTTACAGTTAAAGCTGAAAGCTTACCGCATCTATGTTCTTGGACAAAGGTACATTGAAGTCAGTAGAGATGTGACATTCTATGAGGAAGTTGTTTTCCGCCAATCAAAAGAGATTCCAAAAGATATAGATGAATCTCCTTCCGAAATTCCAGATTCAAAAGTTCAAAGGGAGGAAGAAGAAAATGAGCTTCAAATTCCATATGTGCCCGTAGAATCAAAAAGACCAACTGAAGAACTACTTGAGGCTCGTCCCTCCAAAAGAAGACCTACTTGGTTACGAGAAACATTGCAAGAAGCTAAAAAGCATAAAAGCTCCTCCCGGAACTTTCAGAGAAAGCATAAAGCCCCAGAAGTACTCATGTCTTATGGGCAAGATCATTGATGCAAAACCCTCCACATACAAAGAAGCAGCAAGTCTTCAGGTATGGAATGATACCATGATCGAAGAATACAATTCAATTATGAAAAATGATGAGTGGGAAGTTGTTCGTGGATTGACAGGGAAGTCTGTGGTAACGTCTAGATGGATTTACAAAATCAAGCATGTCGTTGATGGCAACATTGAAAAGTACAAAGCTAGATTTGTAGTTCGCGGCTTCACTCAAAAGGAAGGCATAGACCATGACGAAACTTTTGGTCCTGTCACCGGATATACCACCATCAGTACTATCATCTCCCTCGATGTTGTGTTTGGGTGGAAACTCCACCAAATGGATGTAAAGACAGCTTTCCTTAATGGCAAGATTGAAGAGGAAGCCTAAAATGAACTACCAAAAGGCTTTGTGACTCATGGGGAGAACTCCCATGTGTGTAAACTGAAGAAGGCCTTGTATGGGCTCAAACATGCCCCAAGAGTTTGGTATGCTAGAATTAATGGTTATCTTCATAGCTTGGGGTTCTCCAAAAGTACTGTTGACTCCAACTTGTATTTAAGGTTGTTCACAACCATCACTTGATCCTAGTTCTGTATGTGGATGACTTGTTCCTTACAGGGGAGGAACAACTAATAGCCCAATGTAAGAGGGAGCTTACCTCTGAATTCGAGATGAAGGATCTGGGTCTGATGCACTATTTTCCTGGCTTAGAGGTCTGGCAAAAGCCAGATGAGATCTTCTTGACACAAGGGAAGTATGCAGTCAATGTCTTGCAAAGATTTGGAAATGCAGCACTGTAAGTCCATCAACATATCCATGACAACGAACTTGAAGAAGTTACGTGATTCACCACTTGTTCAAAGGATGTAGATCCTACTCAGTATCGAAAGCTCATTGGATCCTTGATGTATCTAGTGCATACAAGACCAATTATATGTTACACAGTGAATGCATTGAGTCAGTTCATGTTCGATCCGAAGCACGTACACTGGGTAGCTGCTAAACATGTGCTCAGGGATGTGTGAGGTACTATCACTTATGGGCTCAAGTATGCTTCCAACAGTGGAGTAATGTTAGTCGGACATACTGACTCTGATTGGGTTGGCAGTGCAGTAGACCACCATCAGGACTATCATCTCCCTCGTTGTTGTGTTTGGGTGGAAACTCTACCAAATGGATGTAAAGACAGCTTTCCTTAATGGCAAGATTGAAGAGGAAGCCTAAAATGAACTACCAGAAGGCTTTGTGACTCATGGGGAGAACTCCCATGTGTGTAAACTGAAGAAAGTCGTGTATGGGCTCAAACATGCCCCAAGAGTTTGGTATGCTAGAATTAATGGCTATCTTCACAGCTTGGGGTTCTCCAAAAGTACTACTGACTCCAACTTGTATTTAAGGTTGTTCACAACCATCACTTGATCCTAGTTCTATATGTGGATGACTTGTTCCTTACAGGGGAGGAACAACTAATAGCCCAATGTAAGAGGGAGCTTACCTCTGAATTCGAGATGAAGGATCTAGGTCTGATGCACTATTTTTCTAGCTTAGAGGTCTGGCAAAAGCCAGATGAGATCTTCCTGACACAAGGGAAGTATGCAGTCAATGTCTTGCAAAGATTTGGAATGCAAGACTGTAAGTCCATCAGCATATCCATGACAACGAACTTGAAGAAGTTACGTGATTCAGCCACTCGTTCAAAGGATGTGGATCCTACTCATTATCGACAGCTCATTGGATCCTTGATGTATCTAGTGCATACAAGACCAATTATATGTTACACAGTGAATGCATTGAGTCAGTTCATTGAGGAAACAAGGTTCCATAGCTCAGAGCACAGCTGAAGCTAAGTATATTGCTGTCAATGATGCCTGCAAAGAAGCAGTTTGGATTAGGAAACTTCTCTATGATCTGTTCGGTGGAAAGCTTGAGTCAACTATTATTCATTGTGATAATCAGAGTTGCATTAAGCTTTCAGAAAACCCTGTATTTCACGACATATCAAAACACATTGAAATGAAACCACCTCATCAGAGACTTAGTTCAGAGAGGTACCCTGAAGCTTCAGTATATCCATACTGATGAACAGATTACAGACATTTTGACCAAACCTCTGACAGCAACAAAGTTCGTATACTTTCGTGAAAAACTTGGCATTACAGAGACTACCTCTTTCACCAAGAGGGAGTGTTGATTTTTCCTAAGCAGCATCGAGAGCCATTCTCTAGGAGAATGGAGGCACCTGGTCAATTACCAAGAATTCAACCCAGTCTAGGACTGGGGCCTCAGCCTGGGGCTGAGGGCCATTCTCTGGGAGAATGGAGGCACCTGGTCAATTACTAGGAAATTAACCCAGTCCAGGACTGGAGCCTCAGCCTGGGGCTGAGGGCCATTCACTGAATGGAGGCACCTGGTCAGTTACCAGGAATTTAACCTAGTCCGGGACTAGGACCTCAGCCTAGGGCTGAGGGCCATTCTCTGGGAGAATGGAGACGCTTGGTCAATTACCAAGTATTTGACATTGAGTCATCTGATGCAACCTAGGGTAGAGGCACCTAGTCAGTTACCAGGTCATCACCATAAGCCCTAGACCGGGTCTAGGTAAGTGATGCACTCCTCTCCATGATCTATGGGCTATGAGACCTTCTCCAGGGACTAGCTACCCCTGGTTGAGAGACCTAGCACTTGATTTTGGTGGCAACGAGGAGATCAAGATAAAGCATTTAATAATTATCCTTATTTATGAAGATGTACTTTGAGTGGGCATGAATGAACCACGAGGACCCTGAAGAACTCTTGAGACGACTTGTTGTGGTCACAAAAATATTTGAAGGACCATGAAACCCTAGTCTTGGTCCATGAAACCATCAAATGAAGAATCAAGTGGCACAAGTAAAACACCAAAAAGACCTTTGAACCACAAAACATTAAAAGTCAAAGGTCAAAGATGAAAAAGAGAGGAAGCCCTAATGACAGCTTCCTAATTATGTGGAACCAACTTAAATGTTTGATGGCCTATAAATGAAGAAAAATTGCAAATAATTTCATCATTTATCATCACTTGACTGCTCCAACAATTCGTGACTGAGATCTTCATCCTCATCGCAGTTGTGGTTGACTGAGAAATTTTCGATGGCTGGTATCTTTCTCCTCTTCTCCAATGTGGCAGCTCTTAAGCTTGCTTGGGTCTCTTCCTTCACGACAGCAACAGCAAAGTGACTGTTACAGTCATGGTTTCCTTCTTCTTGGGCTCTCCACTGTATACCCTAGTTGCTAGGGCTGCTACAGCACCCCCGAACCTTGCTAGGGCTACCCCATATACACTACAGCCCTGTTAGGGCTACTGCACAGTAGCAGGGGGTCACGAGGGTTAGCAACAGAAGGTGACAGCAGTCACGATGGTGAGGAGCAGCAGCAGTAGAGCTGCTACAGCTCACGGTGGAGGGCAGCAGCAGTCCATAGGGCATCTACAGACCTTCTGAGCCTAGGGCTGCTACAGCACCCCCGAACCCTGCAAGGGCTACCCTATATACACTACAGCCCTGTTAGGGCGGCCTCATATTCATCTGAGCCCTGTCAGGGCTACTGCACAGTAGCAGGGGGTCACAAGGGTTAGCATCAGAAGGTGACAGCAGTCACAATGGTGAGGAGCAGCAGCAGTAGAGCTGCTACAGCTCACGGTGGAGGGCAGCAGCAGTCCATAGGACATCTACAGACCTTCGCTGAAGTGTCTACAAGATTCGATGAGATGGCAGCAGGCATCCGAGAGGCAACAACAAACTCAGTTGATGTGGAAGCACTAAAACAGTCCACGTGGCAGTAGCAGAAGGGTAGCAGCAGTAAGCCTGCTAGGGCTCTCTTGGTTTTGGAAATTTTTATGTACATTCATCTCAGAGTTCTGTGAACAAAATTTCTCTGCTCATGTACAAACTCAGTCATCTCATTTAGAGGATAAATTATTAATGCTTTGGAGTTTTTGTCCTTAAAAGGTTTCCCATGGGAAATCGTGTTTTCAATTGTGTGATGCTTGTCTTATTACTGCATTTGTTTTACTGTTGTTAATATCTCAAGTTCAAACTCTATTACAGTTTGCATTTTTTTTTAAATATCATACACATGTCAAAATTCAACAGAGATCAAGAGCCAAGGCCCATCTGGAAGACACATCTGATAGCAAAGAAGAGGATATTGAACCTCAAGCAAAAAAAGGCAGGAAACCGAATAAGTTTCTAAGAGAAATGGAAATAGCCCGAGAAAAAGAAGCAGGGAAGCAGTCTAGTCTAGATCATATGGTTAGGAGCTACCTGTCAGGAAAACAGATTGGAGAAGCGGCAGATGGAAATAAGGACAGAGCCCTACCTCAAACCCATCAAAAATAATGAAACTCGTCTCCTAGAACTACAAAGGGTTGGGAGGAAAACAAAAGACAAAAGCAATAAAAAGATTCAAACGAAGCGAAGCAATAACAATCCTTGCCATCCAGGAGACCAAAATGCAAGAAGACGATTGTATCAAAGTTATGAGTAAAATTTGGGCTAAAGAAGAAGGAAAAGCAGTCAATGCTTTGGGAGCCTCTAGGGGCATTCTCACTTGGTGGGATAAAAACCACTACAAACTCCTTTCAGTTTTAGAAAACCGGCATTGGCTCTTCATAGAACTTGGGGATCTTCATAGCCAGGAAGTCCTCTGGGTAGGGAATGTGTATGGTCCGACAAACCAAGGAAGCAAAGAAGATTTTTGGTCTCAGTTGGACAACCAAAGACATGGGAAGATGCAGCATCCTTGTATCATCCTCGGAGATTTCAATGTTAACATCTCTATAAAAGAAAGAAGAGGAGTTTCCAAAGTCAAGGACCCGTTTGGAGAAAGATTGGAGGACATAATGACCTCATGGGGATTGAGCGATCCAGGAGATCCTTGCCATCCAAGAGACCAAAATGCAAGAAGACGATTGTATCAAAGTTATGAGTAAAATTTGGGCTAAAGAAGAAGGAAAAGCAGTCAATGCTTTGGGAGCCTCTAGGGGCATTCTCACTTGGTGGGATAAAAACCACTACAAACTCCTTTCAGTTTTAGAAAACCGGCATTGGCTCTTCATAGAACTTGGGGACCTTCATAGCCAGGAAGTCCTCTGGGTAGGGAATGTGTATGGTCCGACAAACCAAGGAAGCAAAGAAGATTTTTGGTCTCAGTTGGACAACCAAAGACATGGGAAGATGCAGCATCCTTGTATCATCCTCAGAGATTTCAATGTTAACATCTCTATAAAAGAAAGAAGAGGAGTTTCCAAAGTCAAGGACCCGTTTGGAGAAAGATTGGAGGACATAATGACCTCATGGGGATTGAGCGATATTAAGTCAAAACATGGGAAATACACTTGGAGCAATAAAAGGATAGGTCTAGGTCATATAGATGCAAGACTAGATCGAATCCTAGTAAGCTTTTCTTTCTTAAATAAGCCTTTTATTCTGGAATCCAAACTTCTTGCTTCTCAGACCATATACCTATCTCTTTTCTTCTATCACAAACAAGGAATCTGGGGTTGCTTCCATTTAGATTCTCTTCTATTTGGTTGGAGGCAAAAGGTTCTTTAGAATCCATCAAGAAAGCTTGGAGCATCTTTATTCAGGGCTCTCCAAGCTTCATTTGGGAGCAAAAGCTTAAGAATGTTAAAAAAGAGCTCAAAAACTAGCTCGTACAAAGCGCATATAACCCTCGAAAAGAAAAAGTCGCTTATGCAAAAACTCTGGAAGTCGTTCAGGAAAAAATGGAACAGGACAACATCACAACAAAACTCTTGGTCCAAGAAAAAGAGTTAGATAGGAAAATACAACATCTTGCAAGGAGAGAAGAAGACTGGCGCCTACGATCAAGAAGCCTTTGGCTAAAAGCGGGAGACATGAATACAAAGTTTTTCCATAATCAGTGTAAGGAACGATAGAGGAGGAACACAATAATGGAATTATCCAAGGAAAATGGAGAGAAGCTAACAAACCCAGAGGAAATAAAAAAAGAGATTAGAAGCTACTTCGAAGAGCTATACACAATAGAAGAAGATGACACTCAGGAAGAAATGGAAGCTATTAGTACTGAGATCCCTCGTCTAATAGAAGACGAAGCTAACGATCTCTTGAACCTACCCGTCTCTGAAGAAGAGGTTCCTAAGGCTATATGGTCCCTGAGCCCTCCATCCAGACAAAGCTCCCGAGCCCAATGGGTTTACGATTAGTTTCTACCAAAGACGTTGGCACATCATCAAAAAATATTTGTTGAAAATGCTTATATGGACACAATCCAGGGATAAGATAGGAGGCGCAACAAATTCCACCTTCCTAGCTCTCATCCCCAAGGAAAATAATCCATCCTCCATCAAACGCTTCAGACCTATTTTTCTCTGCAATTCCTCTTACAAAATCCTTGCAAAGATCATATCGAACAGGATTAAAAAGATTATCTCTCAACTCATTTCAGCAAATCAAGGCGGGTTCATTGTGGGTTGCCAAATATATGACAATATTCTTATGGTTCAAGAAGCAAACCATTCCACTCATAAAAGGAAAGAGGTAGGAATGGCAATCAAATTGGATTTGGCAAATGCTTTCGACGGAATCAGGCACGATTACATCTATAATGTCCTGAAAAGGTACGGTTTCTCTTTGAAATTCATAAGGTGGATCAAAGCTTGTATCAATGTCCCCTGGATAACTCCTCTTGTGAATGGTCACCCAACTCCCTTTTTTCAAGCTAGAAGAGGGATCCGTCAAGGATGCCTATGTCCCCTTTCCTATATATTCTAGTAGTGGATTTGCTTAGCAGAAGACTTAACAGAATCAAAGATGAAGGGAATATCCCTGGAACTTCCTTTGTCAGGGGGATTCAATCAATCAACCATGCACAATTTGTTGATGATACAATCCTTACGGGGAGTGCTTCGATTCAAATCGCTAGAAGACTCAAATCTTCTCTTGACCTCTTCCTTAAAGCGTCTGGCATCCAAGTCAATTCGAACAAGTCTTGGTTATATGGCTGGAATAGCAACTCCGGGATCCTCGGAGAGATTGCTCTAATCTTGGGAATCAAGGTAAGCTACGATTGGATTTCCTTTAAATATTTGGGAATACCTATATCCAAAAATACTTCAAACTCTACAACTTGGAATCCTTTAGTGCAAAAAACTAAAAACAAAGTGCAATCCTGGGGGATGAGATGGCTCAACTTGGCCAGAAAATTTGTTCTCATAAATTCTATCCTCACCTCATTCCCTATCTATATCAGTGCCATGTTTCTTGCTCCCAAGGTTGTTATTAACAGTATAAGCATAGAACTCACGAAATTTCTATGGCAAGGAGGGAAAACCCAAAGCAAAAAATTCCATCTGGTGAACTGGGCCACAATAAAAGAAGACAAAGCAAAAGGAGGGCTTGGGTTGAGAGATTCGGGTTTAATGAATAAAGCATTGGGAGCCAAATTTGTTTGGAGATTGATTTTTGGGAAAAAGGAAAAGTGGAAATAGGTTATAAAAAAAAAATATGTTAAGAAATCGAGACTAAGAAGTCTTGACTACAATTGGGAAGGTAAAGTCACCTCCATTTGGAACCTTTGCAAAACCTCTATTAGTCTAATCAAAGATGCCCTGCACTAGGTTACCGGGAATGGACGGAGATTAAATATTTGGACGAATAAAATTTTGGGGCATCCTCCTCTGGCTTCCGAGCTCAACCTCGACAACTTTCGTTTTTCAATGCAAGAGAATAACCTCTTGACTTTACACGACATCTCAGAATGGACAAGCTCCGACGACTGGAAAAGGTGGAAGAATTTGCACCCCCCCCCAGCATCTGCAGAAGGACTATGCCCTCTTCACATCTTATTTGCACGGCAAAGCTCCTTTGCATCTCAGGAATCAGGATCAAAGAGGGTGGGGACGTCATGGCTCCTACACGGTTAAAGAAGGTTACACGACATTGGAGAATAATGGAAACCGAACCCAGACAAAGTTCTGGGGTAAAGTATGGAATTCAGACTGCATCCCAAAAGTCATTTTTTTCTTTTGGTTGCTAATTCGAAACAAACTCTTGACTGCTGACAATCTCAACAAAAGAGGAATTCTAGGTCCCTCTAGATGTGTCTTGTGCAAATCCTCTTAAGAATCTGCCTCTCACCTTTTTTTAACTTGTGAATTTACCATTCAAGAAAATCTACTTCCCAGTAAACCTTGGCAACAAACCCATCCTTCTAAGAATCTGGAACATAAATCCAAAAAACATCAGTTGGCAGATTTGGCTTGCTAGAACCAAACTCATCTTCGATGACAAAAAGGATAATCCTCTCAGGGTAGCCTTCAAAGTAATCACTATGACGTATAAAAGGATGACATCCAAGAATATCTACCTTCTCGACTCTAAAATCCTCACATATAAGGAAGCAAGTTGGTGCCGAGAATTTCTAAATCAGAGCTCTCCTCAAACCAAACGTCTTCCGACTCTCCAGCCTTGGGAGATAAGAAAGAGCAAAGTATAATTTCTTCAATGGAAGAAGGAGCAGCAATGTTTTACTCTCTTCTTCTATGGTGCCTCAAAAGGAAATCTAGGGGAGGCAAGTGCAAGGGAGATTATATTTGATCTCGGAGGAAACATAGTAAATTCCTATGCTTGGGGACTCAAAAACCAAACCAATAATGAAGCGGAATGGCTCTCACTTCTCCTCGGCCTGGAACTGGCAGGTAAGTCTCATATTTCAAAGCTTATGGTCTTTGGTCACTCAAGGCAGGTCATCCAAAAGATGAGATCAGAGTACAAACATGGCTCTGCTAGCTGCAAAATAATCTATGACCGGATTTGCCAACAAAACCTTGTTCCACAAGTCCTCTTCCATCACATCCTCAGGGAGAACAATGGTCATGCCGATAAGCCTGCCAATCAAGACGCTAGAAGCCTGTAAAGAATGGTTGAGTTCAAAACCCACATGTAGTCTTATAAACATGTCCCCTAGACATATCTCAATGCACAATAGGTATAAGTTAAGGTTGGAAACTACATGATACCAGCCCCTCTTTGGCCACTTACCCATGGCGATGATCTGACATATCTCATGACACATGGCATCATTCTGCCAAATGTTGGTACCCTTCACGAGCTCACATTTACTCTGAGTTCACTTCAACAGCCACCCGAGATCTTGAGAAGACGGTCGGCACAAACGATGGACGAGTTAAACCATGAAGACCCTTCCCGTTCCCGTCTATTGTTTGCAGGCTTGGAGGGAGACTACTCTCAGCACTCGAGTGAGAACCAAGGCGAAGACAGTGTGCAACAACTACAATTTTTGTTATCAAACCTTTTTTGGGTGATAGAAGACGGCCCCAAGAGTATTATGGCAAACAGGGGAGGAAATCCTGAAATAGTCAGTCTCAAGTCCAGTTTGGAGGACATCAAATTGCATTTGCGCAGGGTTTATGAGATGGTGGGCGTTGATGTTCAGGAAAACAGAGACGCTGCCACGGATATCAAATACATAACCAACCAAATCGATTGCCATGACTCCAAGATCGACGATAATGAGCGAGATCTCAGAGAGTTAATGGGTTCCGTTGATATCATCAAAGAGGAAGTCCTGAAAATGTCCAAAATGTCCCAGTGCAACCACTGCCAGGACTCTTCGGACCAAGGTTCCCATCTAATGGAAGAAACTTTGGTCCTTCAACCTACCTTTGGGCATGAAGGCAAGAAAATGTAGTGTTTCGGCCCTGTCAAAATTGTCCACAGTCTGATTACCTCTTCATAAAGAGTAAAAAGAGCAAGATTTCTACACTACTGGACTTTGTTCACCCAATTGATAACTATCAATGAATCTTGCTCTCTTTACTCTTTATGAAGAGGTAATCAGACTGTGGACAATTTTTGACTGCATTTCATGCAGCGCAAGATTTCTACACTACTGGACTTTGTTCACCCAATTGATAATTATCAATGAATCTCCAAAGATCTTAAGTTTTCTGCAACCTTCTTCTAGGGCAAAATGGATAAGGTGTTTCAGACTCATGAGCTCTGCATAGTTGTTTGTGCCTGCACCGAGACCCATTTGGATGTGGAAGTGATGGTTTTGGCTCAAAAAGAGTGTGGCACCTCCCCCACAGGTGTGATTTTAAGAGGCTCCATCAAAGAAATCCCAAGGCGTGTATATGTATATGTATATGTATATGTATATGTATATGTATGTATATGTATGTGTATACATATATGTATGTATATGTACATATACATATACATATCAGTGTTACCAACATCGGCCGAGAAATCGCCGATGTCCGAGAAATCGCAAGTTTTTCAGCTCGGTGATTTTTTCCCGAGATTTTCCCGATTTTTTTCCGATTTATCCCGAGATATTGCCGATTTTTTCGAGGTGATCTTTTCCAGTGATCTTCCCGATTTTTTCCCAATTTATCCCGAGATATTGCCGATTTTTCCCCAATTTTTTCTAAAGGTAAAATTGAATATTTTTGTATTTTTTTAAGTTTGTCGATTTATTGCCGCCGATGTTTGTCGATATATTGCCGAGATATCCCGAAACGATGTTTCCTGAACCCTGCCGATTTTTTCGTCGCCCCGATGTTTGCAACACTGATATATATATATTAAAATGAAATATAACATAAAATAATTGGAAATCAACATCAATAAACATATATGAGCAAGAATCATAATCAATAAACACATGACTCAAGAATAACTTAATCATGATAAAATCCAATCATCAATGCTTTTATTAAAATTTAAACATACAGTGCAACTGCAAAAAGAAGCAGAACATATTCTTCAAGCTTCAAAATTTGAAAGGATGTTCATAATGTGAAATACTTGTAATCACTAAAAAATGTTGATGTTTGAGCAAATATGAAGATCTATGAACTTTAAAACTTTTATCAATGATATACTGAACACTAGAATCAAGATAACATTCAATCACACAAATAATCCATCCACAACACAAGATGTACCCTGGAGAAAATCCTCACAACAGAGAGGATGAAAAACCCCAGCAATTCTTCATATTATAATAGATAGATTGCAAAGAATGACTTTTACAACATAAGCAAGTTGCCCGATAAGAGAGAACACGTAGCAATAGAGAAGAGAGAACAATTGCAACCACAGTAATGAACTTGCCATGTGCCTAGCACATTAATAACAAGACAAATATACTTCCATGCAAACCCTAGCGAATGGTTGCATGAGAATTAGCCACCCATGCATTATAATTTGGAATTTTCCTTCTTGGAATAATCAATCCATGCATTGAAATATTCATCATGCACAACTAATGCGCCATACCTTTAATTATGGACATTGACTGATAGCTAACTGTCATTAGAGTGAACTCGTTATCTTAACTAAATGTTGACCACTTAGTTAACAGGATAACATAAGTGCCATGGTGCTTTAACTCAAGTATCGTCCATCCAAAACATTTTATTTACTATTATTAACTTTGCATGGACCACTGTAAGTTTCTTACTTAACTAAATGCATACAATAATATTTCTATCAATGCTTTAACTGAGGCACTGATTGAGGCATTCATATTTAACTAAAGCTTTTACAACTACAGCTTTATAACTTGAGTTCATCCAGTCTTCTACATGGGCAATTTCAAATTCTTCTTTTTCTCGTACTCTTTATTGCTTATCTATTTATCTTTACCACATGGTCTATGTGTTAACATTAATCATCTATCATATCATATTATACTAAGAAGAATTGTCACATATTATGATCATATTGTATTACTCTCGGACCAAATAGTCATGTGCTAAAGTAATTCACCCTAGAGGTGATCAGTCTCTAGAGGAGACTTAATAGCCTTATCCATCTCAAATGACCATGGTTAGTAATATATCACATAACATTTTGTGCTTCAACATGCAAAGCACTTCACCTCTATAAATGGAGGCCCACCAGAGTACCTATTCTCTGAACGACCCATGAGGATCATTGACTTGATATTAACCACAAGTCCGACTTGATATTAACCACAAGCATTCAGTCTTGATATTAACCACAAGACTTTACAATACAACAACACCACCTCAATCATATGCCAATACTTAGGACTTGATAATAACCACAAGTCCAAAGAATGACTCTTGATGCTGTACATTCAACAAAAAAATCACAAAATTTAAGGCATGATCAAAATTTGAACAAACAATGAATTATGCAACTGTAAATTACAAAATGAAGTAGAACATAGTCTTCAAATTTCAAATTTTGAGGAATTCCTTTATGTCAAATAGTTATAATCCCTGAAATGCTTTCACAAAATTTAAAACATGGCCAAAATTTCTATTCTTGTGGCCTACTTTTAACATCATAAATCTCTAATTCGTTAAGACCGCAAGGAGTAGTAAAGGCACTGGAATTGCGATCATCATATTCATCAATTAGTGAAACTCTATCATCACTAGGCTCATCACCAATGTCACTATCAGTGCGAATATCATCTTCTTCTGCACTCAAAATAGGTGCAAACCATGGGCAAGAGGAACTCAATAAATCTTTGGCCACACTACTCAAGGCCAATTGCAAATTACTGCAAACATAAAGGTCTTAAATTGAATATGGTTTTTAACCTGATAGGATTAGATTTTTGACCCAATATAGTTTTAAACATTCTAAAAAATGATAAAAATTTAAAATTTAAACCTTTTTTTTTGTAAATTTGCCCTTCAAGTTCGCTTGGGGTTCAAAATCGCTTCAGATTCACCTTGTGGTTCAGAATGAGGTTCACCTCAGGTTTGGGGAACCTCATCAAATTTTGATTTTTTTTCAGGTTTGCCAAACTTTGAATCTCAATGTTTTGGTGTACCCTGTGACTTAGCTTTTGGCTGTTTCTACTTTCTAGACACTTGCCTGTATTCTGCAGCAGTGGAATTTAAATAAAATTTTGCACAACTTTTGCAACCATGCCATCGGTTCCAACATGAAAGTAGATTTGATCCAGTATATGGTCCTTGGCTATCGACTAGTGTTGTCCATTTCCTTTCTCGTGGACTCATGTTTCTTGCACATACAATATGGACTCAAACAAACTCCGTGAGTTTGACAGGCAACAGATTACCACAACTCATACTCACATAGGAGAGCTTAATCTTACCGCTTTTCCCTTGTTATATCAGTTTTATAAGTTACCCAACAGATTATAGCAGCTCATGAAAATTTAATTCAATCCATGCAATTCCGAAAGCATAAAGCCATTAGTGAATCAAAAATAGAATTCATGATTAATCTACCGGATCGAAATTAGGCTGGATGACTCCTTTACTAGGCGATGCCTTCTTCACTTCTGCAATAAGAGCTGGCAAGCCGGTTTCCTCTGCACGAGCCCTCAACGCACCAATGAAGTCTCTTGCAGGGGGTGCAGAAGGAAGACCTTTTTTCAGGCTTACAAGGGGCCTTCTTTCTTTTATCTGCAGATAAAGGAATACTGTGTTAAAAAAGGGTAAATTATGAACTGATGACAAACACTAGACTAAAATGAAAATCTTTCAGACAGTTGGGCAGCTAAACAGTTCACCCTACTGTTCAAGATAAATTGGCCTGCCATCTAGAATAACATTATAGACTACAGTCCAAATGAATATAAAATACATAAGTGCAAAACAAAATGGAGAAACCTTGCCTGTGTAACCTCCTTTTCCTTGTTCCAAACAATTTCCTCCAATATGTTTCTGGGAGTGTTGCCTTTATTCTGCAAACGGAATTCAAAAGGACCCACATAATGCAATGGAGGCCCAGTGGCAGGACGCCTTCTGATGGCAATCCCCTCACGGGAGTCCAACTCTTCCTTCATCTTCTTCTCTTCCCATTCCTTCCACTCAGGAGGAGGCTCAGCGATGTTGTTTTTGGGATCAAACACAATAGGTTCATCTGTACTCTCAGACTACAGTCCAATTCACTGCTAAACCCAATCAATAAATGCCCAATATAACAAGCCATACCCTATGTATAAAACATGCCAAAGAAGAAATAGGTGGACAGAATTGATTAACACGATTTGGGTGTGTGTGTTTTCTGGAAGAAATTGACCTAATATAAAACGTTACTAAAATTGCAGAACATTGCTTACCTCTTGAGCACTACAGGACAAGATAGGCCTGGTATTGTTGATGATTTGACTGATGGAGAAGCCCCTCTCCCAGCTAATATGAGACCTCCTTCCTTGAGTTTTTGGGTTAGACCTCCAATGCTCTCTTGAAGGCACTCCTTTGCCGAATGCAGCAGCTAACACCCCAGATTTTGTAATTGCCTCCATTGTCGATCGGTTGGCAACACAGAGATTACTCCCTACAAATTCAGCATGCTCGTTCCCCTGCTGTTAGCATATGCCATCCGTCATCACCGCCATTCAAATCCCAAGTGATGGTTATTCAACCAATAACCTTTTTCCTCTTTCCAAACCTCTTATGATGTCGTTAAATAAAATATTTTCTAGAATTGCACTCCTTCGGTTCTGGACAACTGCAGGTGATGCATATCGCTGGTGAAATTAGATGACTAAAAACAACGACAGGTACTTATGGATAAAGGTTGGTAAATCCCATATACACCATAGACGGGCTCACGGGATGATTTGCTCGTTTCATCGAATCACAACTAGTTATATATATTATGGACGTAGATGTGATTTAAAGAGTTTGCAAAATATGTGCATCTTACTTTCTTTCACACACTTGTTCAAGATATCATAAATAAGTGGAGTATGCACTCAAACTGTTTTAGTACTTATCATTAAAAAATAGATAAGTAAATTACATTATCATTAAAAATATTACAAAGTATCACAGGTATAATACAGAATGTGTTGATTATGGATGACTATTGATCGAGATTATAGTAGATTTGAGATTTTAATTAAAATAATGATAATTTACAAAAATTTATATAGAGAGAGATATGTGTGTGTGTCAAGTAGTCATTGGTAAAACATAAGATCATCTTCAAGTTTGGGAAGTCGCAGATTTGGCTCTTTTGATCCCTTTGGGGTTAGGCTCCATAATCAAGGTTGATGGTTTACCGTGTTTACTATACATGAATCATGGATAAGTACTCGGAGGGTTTTCTACTAGGTTGCTCATTTAAAAAAGAACGATAGGGATGGGATGTTAAGAAGATCCAGGATGGGATGTTAAGAAGATCCAGATGTTGGTGGGCTCATTGGTTGGATGTAGAAGACTACAATATTTCCCTTCATGTTTATGTAGAAACCTATGTTGTGGAGGGTGATGAAGACATACACCTGGTGGACTACGGTGAAGATCCACTGGTGTAAGCTAGCATCCTTGTGTCACTGAGGTGGTTCATTGTCACAGTGGGTCCGTAAGGCTACTTAGGAAGTCTTCCTTGAAGGATACAATGGTAAGGCTACTTTGTCCTACAACTTTAGAACCTTGTGCAAATGTGGATAGCTCTAAAAGATCTAACCAGCCGTCAAATCTGGTTTTACTCTAGGGGAGGACCGCCTCAAACCCCAATCCCAACATGGCCTCTACTTTTAATACACATCATTATGATTCAAGCATGTCAATAATGGCCTTCTTAATGTGCCCAATGTATATCAATTCTCCTCTTCTCCTACGTTTTGTGGACCTTCAGCTCCTTCCAGTCATCATTTGGAAGTAGGAGCCTATAGTGTGGTGTTCAAAGAAAAATTTAAATGTTCTTCCCTTACTACTTCGACACCTCTAGGGATTAGCTTTATTGGACAAGCCCTTGATCTTCCTTGTCTATTAAGGGAAACCCTTTCGAGTTCCATACTAGATCAGTTATAACAAAGAGATGTCAACACCATATGGTTATCAAGAAAAGGTTTTCACCGATGAGGATGGTGGTAGGTGTTGATGTCAAAGTTGTGGATATCTTGGATTTGTTTGGGCAACCCTAGCTGGACGGTTCTTCGAAAGGTGAATTTCAATGGACTCCCTAAACTCTTAGATATAGTTATAGTGGAAGCCAATTATTGGCTATGGGCTAACCTACAATATCTTGTCCAAAGGTTGGCTCAATTTTACCTTCAAAACTCCATGTGATGCAGAGACCATTTTAAAGGGGTATGGAACTCTTTGTTTGATGCCAAGTTGGAGAAACCTTTCAGCATTCATGTCTGGGTAAAGGTCCCAAGTTTACCCCTTGAACTATAGACGAAGGATTTCCTCTTGGCACTAGGAAGTTAACTTGGGAAAATCGTTCAAGTGGATGACCCTTTTATGTATTGTATTGATCACTATGTTGCTTAGTTTCCTATGGAGGTTGATACCATAGAGGGTCTATTGGATTGTGTAGAGGTGGTACTTGGGGATAAGTTTCATTTACAAATCTTAGACTACCAAAACTTTCCCTTTTGATGTGTAATGTGTCATGAGTATGGACATGTGGTTCAAGACCTCTCCAAACTTTCATCAAACAACACTAGAGAAAGAAAGAGCACATTGATCAAAAGGAGGCAGTTGGTCTAGTTTCTCATGGTTCACCTACAAAAAAAGTTGATGTTGGCATCCTTGTAGTTCCTCAAGTCATGATGGACACTCAATTGGAGGTCAAGGATGACCCTGTTGTAGTGGGAATGAAGGGTGATCTCTTGTCAAGCCTAGACTTGTTGCTTATGGCCTCTTTTGAGTCTCTGTCATTGAACTTGGCTCCGCAATAAGTGTTTTGGATGATAAGGTATCGGACATGAAGGATGTAACTCAAGAGCCTCTTAGTGGGCTTGCTACCTTTGATTCTTCGAGTAAGTTTTCTTCTCCTCTTTGCTCTTTTCTTCCTCCTATGTATGTTCCCTCTCTAAGTAGCTTGGTTATATGTCCCACCTTGGAGGAAGGGGATAAGTCACAAAAGATGGGCAAAGGGGGGGAGCATAAGTCAGGGTCTATTGGCTTGGATACCACCCCATGTTGTAACACTTTTGTCTCACCCTCCTTTAATTCAGATTTTAGTCAGGTGAAAATCCTGTCGGAGGGAGAACTTACTAAGGATCTGGGGGGGGTTGATTCCCTAACATGTCGTGAGCGGGGTCCCTATCACCATCGCCCCAATAAAGTTCCTCTAGTGGTTAGATCATCCCAAACTGAGGGTCCTGGATTAAGTAAACACAAAGACTGGCCTAGCTTTGCAAGAAGGAAATCCTTTATACACCATGCACATGTTAAGGCTTTACTATACGTACAACAGGGTAAGCAGGTCTTGATTTCAAGGGAACTTAGAGCTCAAATCCCCATTGCGGAGGTTTCTTAATGATTCGTGGTTTAAAAAAATGACTCGGTTGGGATTTCATTTCAATTGACTCCGTTGTTTTATCAGGGGGCTCGTTTCTGGTTGGAATTCCAATCTAACACTTTTTAATTCTTATGTTATATGCTCAAGTATCTATATTGATCTCCTATGTAAAGGTCTCAAAATATATTTTTTAGTGTTCAATGTATACGGGTTGTATTATGGGAAACAAGCCTTCTTGGATCGTTTTTTCACTTTAAGGGTTTTGGAAGAAGGGATGATTATTATTGGTGGTGACTTTAATTTTACTCTAAGCAGTGAAGAAGTTTGGGGAGAATTGACATGAGTTGATAAACTAACAAGTCATCTTGTTCACAAAATCAAGAAAAAGGATTTAGTTGATGTAGCTCCATTCGGCCCACCTGGTGAAACAATCATATCTCAAAAAGATTTGGCCACTTTCTAGACTCATATTAATTTTTGTAGGTTGTTGATAGGCATTGGTCCTAAGTGGCTTCAAATGGATCATCATATCATTTCCTAATCTTTCTTCAATTGGATCGTGGGGATAAAAAGGCACCTAGCCCCTTCAAATTCAACTCAGGGTGGCTCTTGGAAGATGAATTTATGGATTTGTTTAAAGGAAATTGGATGTTTTATGACCCTTAACTCCCCCTTTTGGCTACTAAACAGTTTGCAACCTCCCTAAATAAGGTTAAGGAGGTGGTTGTTGGGTGCGCAATACCAAAAAGTGATCAATTATAGAGGGATGGTGAAAACCCCGACCTTGACCCTTTGAATTTGATCTTGTTTAGTTTGTAATTTTGTTTTTATTTATTATATTGTGCTTAACACCATAAGGTAGAGGCCATGGTGATTATGAGCACTGATAAACATGATCATTGTAATATTTATGAAAGTTCCAAGGCTAACTAATGGGGCTATGAGTCCACTAAAGGGAAAAGTAAAGAAGTCCAAAGGGGAAATGACCTATGACTTATGATAAAGCTTTACCCTATCCTAAACCTACTACATGTGATTGTCTTATTTTTCCATTTATCCTTCAATTTATGCTAAAAATAAATTGAGACCCTAGCTTAATGAAGGGGAAAATCTAAATATGATAACTTATTTCAACAATGACTAACTCCTTTTTTTTAGTAACTACCTCGTACATTTGAGGAACCAGGAATGAGGTGGAGTAAAGACTCCTCTTTCACATTATATCTCTCAATTCATGGATGGAAAATTCGAATGGAGAGAGAGAAGCTTCGAAGAAAAAGAGTTCCTGGAGAGAAAATGGGGGTTTGGAGGAAAAAACCTCAACCCAACTCTCATATGAACCATGGAGAAATGTAATAAAGGTTGTTACATGAGATTAGAATCCATTAGAGAGCAATTTGATACCATTTAAAATCCATATAGGTTGTCTAAGGAACTATACAAACCATACCGAAGAAGCTTCATAATGTTGGAAATGAAATCTAGGACCATGCAGTGTCTTGGACTCACATTGGCCTTACTAAAGAGCACAAAGAAGAAGGGCATGCCCAAGAGACTGAAAAGTAGAGAAAGGGCGAATTCTTGTGTTGTATGGAGCAAGGGATGAGTATCAAGTGTTGTGCTAGCTGAGAGGTTGAACAAAGAACTATTAATGTCTTGCTTGCTTGGTATATTGGAAGCCTTTAGTGAAAAGAATAGGGGTTTTGAGAACCTTGATAATATGTTTTACCTTGGTGGCCTCATAGCCCATCATAGGGGTGTCATTCTATAGTGAAATAGCCTATGGTTGGGAGGAAGCAATGCCCTCATAGACAATTGCCTTGAGCTTCATTTCAGAAAAGATAATTGTACTTTCTTGTCCTCTTTTATTACGAATTAAATATTGTATGATAAATAGCGTAATTCATTAGGATCTTCTAAGAAAATCATGTAGATGATGATGAGCAAATGATTATGGTGTATAATCAATTAGTTTGCAAATATGAGTGGAAATGCCTTGAAAACACTTGCATGACAATTGTTTCACGAAATGACTATCTAAGAGAAGTTGTCCATATCCTTTTAAGATTTATTTGTGGAAGGTATGGTCCCTATGGTACTTCCTAGCAAGTTGTTAACAAGTTGAATTTTGAAAAGATTGTAAATCTAGTCCTTCTTTCTCACAGGGGCACCTTGTCATCCTAGCTTCCTTTTGGGTGCATGAGTTTTTTTTTTTGCATGCACTTTATTTTTTATTTTAGAGGGTTAAGATATGTATAAACCTTGCATTATTTGACCCAAATAAATGGCTAAAAGTGGAAGAACTCTTGTAGCTTTAATAGTAACAATTTTCCTATGTTTTGAGTATTGTAGGATTGTGCAAACCAATATGTAAATATTGAGCAATATCTCACAAAATACTAGGTGGGTGGGTGTGAAATTTTGTGCATAGGTTCTAAACATCCATGTTAAAATGCTCCCCTGAAATCTCAAATAATTAGTTTGTCAATTGAGAGATATTAACTATGTAACATGGGCCTTTTCTTGGTTTTTCTAAGCTCCATGAGCTATGCACATGCTTTTCTTGAAGGATAGAAGAATGTACACACACGAGCTTCATGAAGGAATTGAGTGTCTACACTCCGATGGATGTTGGTTTACTTCATAACACCCAGGTGTATTTCCTATAGTGGACTAAATTGCCTCCTCTTGAAGAGAATTGGTTTAGAGATCTATAATGGAGTGTAAGCAAGGTGTTAAGACTAAGGAAGGTTGTGATGCACCTATTGAATGAGTTTATGATGTCAAACGATGTTTTTTGAATATGATATAATTCATTTATTTTAATTTGTTAGCTTCCTCGAAGAAGCCTTACTCACATCCCCCATACCTATGTTAATTTGATTATTGGTCATGACTGAGAATTTCAAATAGTTTGAGGATCTTTTGAAGTGTTAAAGGAGATATTTCTTTAGTGGCCCTTATTAATTAGGCGTGCCGTGGCAGAGACGATTGGATTCAAACCAATACCAATAAAGCAAACCAACTTTTGTCTCTTGTCGTCCTCCTAATTATAATACTTTCTCATATCTCTATAAATAAATAGTGGTTACATGAAGAGGAGCTTTATAGAATAGGGAATTATATCTTCTTTAGTGAATTCCTAACACTCACTAAGAGATATACCCTTATACCATTATTCCTCACGTAAAATACGTTATCTCTATATCATCTGGATAAATAAATACTAATTAGTATCTCTATGTAGGATTGAATTATACCAAGGTTTATATTTTCACATTGTATCCTTAAATGGATAAGGGTATAAATCCTTTACCCCCTAAATACTTAAGACTGCAAAGTTTAAGGAGTAATTGCCATGCATGGATTCCAGGATTGGTTTGAATCCTTTCCCAGTGTATAAGATGAATTGGACCAAGTTTTGTTTCAAGACTAAATAATATGTATCTTTAGGGTTTTGAAATCCCTACAAGTATCCATGTATATAGAAACCATAAGGTGAGAGGCCTTTATGTTAAATTCAACGATTTGGGTCGGTCGACCATTTTTTGTCTGAATCCGATGTTTTTTACTTTGCAAAATATGAAGTTAAATGTGTTTTAATGGCATTTTTTATCTTAGAAATTGATTCAACACCCTCAGAAACCCTTGGGCACCCAAAATTTCTAGAACATGGAAACTGTAACATGGATTTTGGAAAATTCTGACTAGATTTATTCAAATTTCTGATGTGAAAAAAACACCTATTCCGAAAGAAATCGTTGAATTTTTAGACTACACGATATGTTAAAGGATCATTTGTAAATGACACCATAACTTTAAATAGTTGTGAGTCACTCTTTTAAGCAAGGAATGGAATGTTTTATGCATGGCAATGGGATCATTGACCTTAAAATCCTAAAAATAGCCTTTTGAGGAGGAAACAAAGTATAAATTGTGGGATATGCTATGCGGCTGCCATGATGAGATATTGATAGGGATTTGATGCAAAGTTATAATGATATATGGTTTCTTATGTATTATTGAAGGTATTATACCAATTATACTTAATTATCAGAATCATGAAAATGTGTTATGAGGTTCAATATCACTTCCTAGTTTTGCTTTACATGAAGAACTTTCATCTATGGTGTGTTGTATAAAGGAATGTGTATCTCAACTATGCCTTCAAATACTAAAAACTTGCTTATGTTGTATGGGGGAATGCCAAACGTTGTCATTGCATACATGAACTAAAGGGATCATTATTGATATGGTCTAATAATGTGGAATATTGTATATCATACCACTGCCATAATCACACATTTAGATCAATGAACCATAATTTTGTTAATTTCTACGAAGGCATGTTATAGATGTGGAAGAGGAGATCACTTTGATCTATAATTCTAATGGGGTGGGAACATTATGTGATGAAGAGCTTAATCGACTTAAGTCTTGTGAACCGCGCCCCCCCCCAAAAAAAAAAAAACTTATTGTATGTATAGAGATGGAGTGGAGGCTAAAAAGGAGCCACCTTGCTCAAACGTGTAGATGAGAATACAACTTTCTTTCATCAATTTGCTTAACATTAGCAAAATGTTAATACCATATGGGACCTAGAGGATAATGCGAGAAAGACTATGAGAGGTTTTAATGGGCTTGCAGCTCTTGGTGTTAATAACGTTGAAAGTATTTATAAGGAAACTCGATGAGCTAATATTGCAGAGATTGTTAAAATTCATTCTTATTTCCCCTTTTGGTAACCGAGGAGGATGAACAATTCCTTTCTAAGCATAGTTCCAAGGACAAACTCCTATATGATATGATTTCTTTCCAAGAATACAAGAGTCTGTGGATGGGTAGTTGGACCATCAAATTTTATCTTGGTTTTATTTACTTGCTAGGCAAAGATCTTCTCAGGGTACTCGAGGAGGTGAGGATGAGTGGTCGAGTCATAGGGTCTTCCAACATCACATTTATTTCTCTCATCCCTAAAGTCGATAAACCAAGGAATTTCGAGGAGTTTATGTCGATCTCCTTATGCAAGTGCATCAATAAGATCCTCTCCAAAATCAATACAGTAAGGATAAAGATTTTCTTGTCAATGGTAATAATGGTAGAACAATTAAGTGTCCTTAAAGGGAAGCTTATCCATTTTTTTTGGCTTATCCTAGGAAGCCTTTACATACTATAAGACAAAAGACAAGGGCAGTCATAATGATGAAAATCAACCCATCTAAGGCTTACAATCACACTTATTGGTTGTATCTACGCTTTGCTTGATTTTGATCCACGATGGCATCAACCTACAAGTTGTGAATTGGGTTATGGCTTGTGTAAATTTAGTTACTTTTGTCATCCTAATTAATGGTATGGTTGTTACTTTCTTTAAGCCAACACAAGGAATTCACCAAGGATGTCCATTGTCTCCCTACCATTTATTATTGGTGGAAAAAGGACTTAATTGAGCTATCATTGTAGCTAGGAGGGTAGCTACCATCTTGGGGATTGAGGTTGGTGCTTTGGAATTCAACACCCATTTGTTTTTCATGGATGGAGTGCTTCGTTTTGCCTATTGTTTTGTTAAGGAGGCTACTATATATCACAAAACATTGAAGTTGTTTTGCAAGGCGGATGGAAGTAATTTTTAAAAAATCTTCTATCAAATTTAATCGTTTGTGTGTCGAGGTTATTCAGCATACCTTGCATGTGTTTCATTTCAAGTTGGTTAATCTCCATGATGGTATGAAGTATATTGGTTTTGTATTAAAGCCCCATGGATATGGCATTAAAGATTGGGATTGGCTTGTTGGCAATATCGAGGGAAGGATTAAACTATGGTGTTGTCATTAGTTATTTCAAGGTGGCCAATGTATTTGGCTCCTTTGTTTATTGTTGATTAGCATAGGTTCCTAAATAAAAACCATGTTAATGGCACAAATTAGTGCAAAGTGATGGTTAAGGCGTTCCCAATTATTTGTGATTATCTAGCTTAGAAAGTGAGTGATGAGATTAAGATTTGAATTGGTGAATATGCCATGGGTTGTAATAACTTTAATATACTGTCAGGGGATATCGTTCATTTACTTTGTGCATGTGGTCTTTTTATTGTGAACCATGTTGTAGAGGAGGACCAAACAAACATTTGGCTTCGAGGATGGCTATCAGCTCAACAATTAGGTCTTGATGGTTTGAACATGGATTATTGGAAATTGTTTCTACACTATTTATGCTATGCTCACATTCATTTAAAGGAGGATAGGGATGTCTTTATCTTAAACTTAAATAATTTAGGGGGTCGATATATTGCGAAGCTGGGATATGAAGCAAGTATAGGATTTGAAGACAGAGAACCACACTGGTGGTGATTTAATATTTGGAGGATCGAGGATCTAATAAAAAATTAAGTGTTCATGTGGACTGGGCTCCCACTTGGGACCTCCTTTAGAAAAAAAATCTTTGTCTGGGTATTTGTATCTCATGTAGGAATGCAAAGGAAACTTTGTCACAACTTTTTTTTGTCTTTTTCCATTCATTGCTTAGATATGGAATGCCATATGTAATTAGGTGGTTGCTCAAAACTCTTGGAGATCCAACATTGTATATGGAGGATAGAGAAACTGGTTCAATAACCCAACAATAAAAAGTCATATAATGGTGCCTTTTCTCACAATATAGGGCATTTGGCTTGCTAAAAACTCCAACATATTTGAAAATGAGACTACCCTAATTGTTTGGGTGTCAACACAAATTTGCGTTGCAGCCCAATACATTTTTACAAAAACCATAGATCCAAAGTCCATAGTGATAGGTGAGTTGGTTGTGGATAGAGATAGGTGAGTGAGTCAAGGGTTGCTGGCATTGGTAAGAGGTTGGACAGGTTTATGGTTGTTGAAAGTTCGATACCACTACTTTCACAACATAGGGTTTGGTCCAGGTCGTCGAAGATTTCAGACCACTATCTGATATGTCTTGACTGGATGGAGGTGGTGGGAAGGCCATCATATTCTTTCAAATTCAACCACACGTGGTTGAAGGAGGCTGAGCTTATTGAATTAATCTTTAATTCAAGCATTCTTGGTCATCAACCATCTTGGTGAGGGATCATGATGTTATGTCTCATCTAGTGAGTAAGTTTAAAGTTTTAAAACAGGTGGTTATCGATTGGGAACACCATATGAAACATGATAGATGCAGTGAATTGGTTTCGATTGAGACTGCTATTGCTAACCTCTTTTTGTTGGCTCCTATGGGTATTTTATCGGCTGAGGATACTAAGATGGTAATTGAACACAAAGCTCGTAAAGTGATGGTGTTAGCATTTGAAACCTCGACTTGGAGACACAAGAGTCGGGAGATGTGGATTGAACAAGGGGATGGAAATATGAAGTTTTCCCATAATTATGCTAGTTCTCAATGAAATGGGAACATGATTTGGGAACTGAATGGTTTTGGATAGGAAATGTCTCTAGGGTGAAAAACAATTGAAGGAGGCAACAATGGAGTTTTTCTCCAAGACCTTTAAGGAGGATGGACCTCCATGCATCCAAGAACAATTGCAGATCATCAAGCGATACCTGACTTCCTTCTCTGTCGAGTCTACCGGGGTGGTTAGGAGGGCAGTCTCATTGGAGGAGGCGGAATCTGTACTGAAAGGCTTTGCTAAGGACAAAATCCCTAGTAAAAAAGGTTCAAGCCCTCCTTTTAGCGTCTGTTACTTGTTTATTGTGTAATGTTTACTTAGTTTAGAGGGGTAGTTGTTTAATCCTCTACGAAAATCAGCGCGTGTGAGGGTTTCGAGTGCCTGCGAGTGCTTGGCTAGGCTGAGTGTCTGTGCGTTTTGGTCGTAGGCTTTCATGGATCTCCCTCTGGACCCTGATCCTCAGGGCTTTGATGAACGTTTCAATAGAATCGTAGCCTCCTTTGTGCCCTCGTCAACCAACATTCTTGTCAACTCATGCTTTGTTATGAGATCTGAAGTTCCGAATGTCAAGCTATCCTCTATCACCTCAAAGAGGAAGGCAACCTTATCAGGAAAATGATTGATAGGTTTGTTCACAGGGCTTTGGCCCTCTCCCAAATCTGTCAAAGTCTAGCTTAATAAAAACTAGAGAGCACTCATCCAAGGGGAAGTTCAGCAAATATTCTATGGCAAGGGATACTTTGTCTTCATATTTGAAAAAAAAGCAGATCGAGATCTTATCTTCGGAAATGGGCCATATTTTATGGGGCCAAGAGGGATGTGTCTTAACAAATGAGATCTTTCCTTTGACCCTGAAAAGACATTTCGAAGGCAGTGTCGGTTTGGGTGAAGCTACCCCATCTCCTTTTACATTACTGGAATGATGAGGATTTTCGTGCAATAGGGAACACCCTAGGGAAATATATAGACAAATCAAATCCAAAAGCCCCCATGTTCTCTTGTGCCAGGATTTGTGTGGAAATCGACCTGGAGAAAGGGCTTCTCAAAGCCATCAATCTCTCAATAGACGTGTGGAATCATATGCAAACCGTGGATTATGAGTAGATACCTTTTAAATGTAAGTACTTCCATGAATATGGGCATTTTGCCAAGTTTTGCCCAAAAAAGACAGAAAATTCCATCCTTGAGGAGAGCCCTAAAGAAGGATGGAATGTTACAAGCAAAAGAAAGGGAGCAAGAGCAGCTCCAACGCAATCACATATCACTTCGACAAAGAATGCAATCGAAAACAAGTTCCAAGCGCTAGCTGATGAGGAAAAAGAAGAAGGGGAACACGCTCAGGGGAGAGAGACAAATTCCTTGCATGGGGATGAAATCCCAAAGGAAGCATCTCTTCTTGTTTTGGATGAGCAGCTGGCTCATAGCTCTCTGGAACGAAATCAGACAAAAGAAAGACCTGAATCCTTTGCAAACAATGAAGGTACTTGCACTTGGTCTAAGACAAGGGAAACATCGAAAGAAGTCTTAGAAAACTCCAATGAAGAACTAGAGCCACAATCAAAAAAGGGAAGGAGATCGAATAAAACACTCAGAGAATAGGAAGCAGCAAGGGAAAGAGCAGCAAGAAAATAGTCCAACCTAGACTTTTTGGTAAGAAACCCTCAGGCCAATAAATATATTCTTACCCTTGAAGAAGAAGAAAAGGAAAAGGAGAGGGTGCTACACCAGCATAGAAAATAATGAAGCTTGTCTCTTGGAACTGTCGAGGACTAGGAGGGAATAAAAAAATAGAAGTTGTTAAAAGAATAAAATCAATGGAAACCAACTCCATCCTCCTCATCCAAGAAACTAAAAAGACTGCTGAAGACAGTCTTTCATTAATAAAAAAAAATGGGCCAAAAGGGGAAGGGAAAGTTGTTAGTGCGAAAGGGGCTTCAGGAGGTATCCTCACTTGATGGGACAAGGACAAATTTACAATGCGCACAAGAATAGAAAATAAGAACTAGCTCTTTGTTGAGCTCAAAGATAAGGAAAACAAGGAAACTCTCTGGGTGGGGAACATTTATGGCCCTATCATCCAGGCACATAAAGATTCATTTTGGAACTCCCTAGAAGATCAATGCTTAGGGAAAAAGTATCTTCCCTGTATAATTGTGGGAGACTTCAATGTTACCATAACGCCCGAAGAGCGCAGGGAAGGCTCCAAAATCAGGGACCCTTTTGGTGAGAGGCTGGAGGACCTGATCTCCTTTTGAGGTCTAACAGACATTAAGCTAAAAAATGATAACTTTACATGGAATAACAAAAGGATAGGACCGAGACACATTACAGATAGACTTGATACGGTGTTGGTCAACCCTCACCTCCTAAAGAACTTGGCTATTCCAGAATCTAAGCTTCTCTGCTCGGGTGTCTCGGATCATAAACCCATTTGCTTTTTTCTATCTTCTATAGGGAAGTTGGGACCTCTCCTTTTTCACTTTAACCGTCTCTAGGTGGAGTCGAAAGGAGTCATGGACATCATCTATAATGCCTGGAGATGCTTTATTTCGGGATCCCCGGCATACATTTTGGAGCAAAAGTTAAAACGAGTTAAAATTTCCCTCAAGCAATGGGTTTCAAAGCACTACCAAGATCCCAAGATCAGAAAGCTAGAACTTGTCAAGTAGATGGAAACTTTGCAAGGAAGTATGGAGCAAAGAGAAGTAACGAAGGAATTAATGATCCAGGAAATAGAGCTGGAAAGATTTTTGTAAACAACTCTCAGGCAGGAGGAGGAAGGCCTAAGGCTACGATCAAGGAATCTTTGGTTAATTGGCGCAGATCAAAATAACAAATTCTTTCAAAATCAATGCAAAGAAAGGAAACGCAAGAACACGATAAGGGAGCTCAAAAAGGATGACAAAACAACTATCATAGATCAGGCTGAGATCATCAATGAGGTAAAGAGTTTTTTTTTAAATCTTTATAATAATTAAGAGGAAGTCTCCCAAGAGGATATGGATGAAATGGTCAAAGACATTCCCCCTCTCGTTAATCCTGAGGATTTAGAAGTCTTAGAAGCCCCCATCTCTTAAGAGGAGATTAAAAAGGCCATATGGTCCCTCCACCCGGACAAAGCCCCTGGGCCAGATGGCTTCTCAATACGTTTCTACAGAATGTGTTGGCATTTTATAAGAAAAGATCTGGTCTACCTCATTTCTTGGATGTCCAAAGGAAGGATGGGAGGGGCAACCAACTCCACCTTCCTGGCCTTAATCCCAAAAGATCCCAACCCTTCCGTTATAAAGCATTTCAGGCCTATCTCCCTCTGCAATGCTTCCTATAATATTTTCTCCAAAGTTCTATCACTCAGGCTGAAAACAATTATCCCCTCCTTAATCTCTCCAAACCAGGGAGGCTTCATTGCTGGTCGTCATATAAGTGATAACATCCTCTTAGTTTAAGAAGTAATTCACTCCAGTTCAAAAAAGAGGGAGTTTGGTATGGCTATCAAACTTGATTTAGCCAACGCCTTCGATAGACTAAGACATGAATACATATTCCTAGTCTTGGAAAAGTTTGGATTCCCTCCTAACTTTGTCAAGCAAATTCAAGCCTACATAAGCTCCCCCTGGATAGCTCCCCTAATAAATGGAAGGCCCTCTGATTTATTTAAATCCAAAAGAGGGATCAGGCAGGGCTGCCCTCTATCCCCGTTCCTTTATATTTTAGTGGCAGATTCTTTGAGTAGAAGACTCAATAGATTGCTTAAGGAAGGAAAGATCCCAGGACTCTCATTCAAAGCAGGGATACAGCCTATTAATCATGCGCTCTTTGTTGATGACTCCATTTTACATGAGAGGGCATCCACTTAGATCGCTAAGAGTTTCCAACGGTCTCTTAATTTATTCCTTCTCTCCTCAGGCAACAAAGCGAATCTGGATAAATGCCAAATTTACGGGTGGCACAGTAATGTCAACACCCTCGGAGACATTTCCCAAATCCTTAACATTAAATTTAATCTCGACTGGGCACATTTCAACTACCTGGGGATACCAATCACTAGAAAATCTTTCATGTAGGCCATGTGGAGACCAATCATACAAAAAATAAAAAACAAGATTCTTTTTTTTGGGTTCACGTTGGCTCAATATTACAGGGAAAGTCACTCTCATCCAGTCAATTCTGTCTGCCTACCCTATTTATATCAGCTCAATGATACTCGCCCCTGAGATAATCACAAACAGTATAAGCATGGAAATAAGAAGGTTCCTCTGGCAGGGAGGTAAAGTTCAAACTAAAAAATTTCACCTTGTTAAATGGGAAGTGGTTAAGGCCCCAAAACTTAATGGGGGATTGGGCATAAGAGATCTGAAGCATATGAATAAATCTCTTGGAGCTAAACTGGTCTGGATAATGGTTTTAGGAACTAGGGACTAGTGGAAAGAGGTTATTAGAAAAATATATATAAGGAAGCCACATTCCACAATTCTCAGTCATCCTTGGGATGGGCAAGGCATTTCAATCTGGAAGCTCTGTAAATCTTCTTTGAAGTTAATACAAACCTACTACTATTGGATTCCTGGTAATGGTAAGAAGATCAAGGTTTGGGGCGATAGAGTTCTTGGTAATCCACCTTTATCTTCTCTTCTCCACATGGAGGAGCTTTCCAAATGGGCCATCGACAATGGATTAGTGAGTCTTTACGACCTTTCCACCTGGGATTGAAAAGGAAAATGGAATGGATGGAAGTTGCTGCATCCTCCTAGTCATTTAAGACATGTTGTTGATTACCTGCTTCCTCTACTCCACGAAATGGCCCCCATCAACAAAAGTTCAAGAGATTCCATTGGGTGGGGCAGCAATGGCAATTATACTGTCAAAGAAGGATACAAACTGCTACAAACAAATACAGTCATCGCTTCAGCAAATCTTTGGAAAAAGGTTTGGAATCTAGATTGCATTCCAAAAGTCAATTGTTTTATATGGTTTTTAATGCATAACAAACTTCTAACTGCAAATAATATCATCAAAAGAGGTGTAGAAGGCCCCTCCCGACGCTCCCTTTGGAATTCAGATATGGAAACCACCACGCATCTCTTTATCCAATACAAAGTCACTCTACAAGTTTGAGGACCATCTTGCATCCAGTTTGTGTTCTTTTCAAACCACCAGGCTCCCTCGGACAACTTCTAATAGACTGGAGCAGACAATATCCTAGAACTATCAGGAAAAATCCCATCTTAAAGAGGTTGTGGAATGCCATTCCTAAAAATATATGTTGGCAAGGAATAGATCAATCTTCAAAGGAAAGAAGGTTGTCATAAGCTAGATAGTTGCAACGATAATTGGAATGACGACATAAAAATTAGCAACAAGAGGATTGGGATTCCAGATGAAGAGGACATCCCAACCCAAGTGTCCAAATGGTTTAGCATTTTCTTTCATAGAAGTTCCCTTCAGACCAAAAACTATCATTCCAGGCAACGCTGGGAGATAAGGAAAAACTATGAGGACCTATTATGATGGATCAAAGAGCATAACTCCTTCTCTTTATTCTTTGATGGAGCCTCAAAGGGCAATTTAGGGGAAGCTGGTGGTGGGAGGCTTATTATGAATCCAAGAGGACAAACAATAAAATAGTTTGCTTAGGGTCTGGGGAGCAAGACTAATAATGAGGCCAAGTGGCTGGCTCTCTTCCCAGGATTGGAGATGATAGATACAAGAATTATCACAAGGCTACTGATCTTTGGGGATTCTCACCAAGTGATTCTCAAAATGAAAACAGGTTATACTTCAGGATCCATAAAATACAGAAGGTTGCACAGTAGGATTTCTCAGCTTCATCTCGCTGAGAGCATGGACTACTATCATATTCTAAGAGCAAACAATGCTAAAGCAGACACAATGGAAAACAAGGGGCCCACTCTTCCTCAAGGAATCCTATTATTAAATGACAATGAGGCAAGTTTTAAACATATCCCCTAAGATTCATTCTGGGATTCCTCACAATACACCAGGACATGACATGGGATACCCTTTGAATTATATGCATAATGGTTATGATTTTCTGCAATCTATTGATAGGCCATATATATCTCTGTCTCTATAAATTATATGCAAAAGGTTCATGATTTTCTGTGACCTCTTGGCAGGCCACACAGATCCTTGTGGGACGAGTGGTCTCTTTCATCCTTTTATTAACTATATGCTCCCTCTTCTTCATGCCAGATTGGCTCACAGGACACACTCCAACATGTATAATGATTCTTACTCCTCCGCATGTATAATGGTGATGAACAAGGATATTTCTCTTTACCGTCGGCACAACTGTTTAATATTGTATAACCAGGACTGGGAGAGTTCTCCCGAAGAGAAAAAGAAAGAGAAACCTATAATGTAGGAGCGCGAAGTCGATCTGCATTTAAATTTATCTTGTGCAGATGCCCATACTCCTGAATATCGGGTCTCGCCTAAGTGTTCAGAGCCCTTCCCTTTAGACTGTGGACAGATCAGGCTTTTGTTTCTCATGCATCTGGGTAACTTAGATTTTAATCCATGCTATTATTTCGACGTCCATAATAGTTCGCTCATGAATGTTGATTGGGTCTTGGCTAGTCTGGAATTATATGGGAAATCAATAAACAGCGTGAAGAAAGCCAGACTCTCTGCATAATTGGGACTGGTAAGGAGAAAGGAAGTATGGACTCGTCTCAGAGGATTGTTAGAGGAGGTTGTCCGTAGGCAGGAAGATATTCAAAACTTATTGCAGCTGAACCAGGGAACCACGTCCATGACAATCCAGCACCAGTTGTTTAGAGAATGGAGGAAGATGTAGTCACCCAGCCTGTGGGGTGCAAACTTAATCAATTCTGTTTAGAACATGTTTTTTTCCATATTCCTAAATCAACAGTTTATTTGAGTATACACTACTTCTGTAAATATAAAGAATAGGAACTACTCCAGCTGATCTATAAGGCCTTCCCTTTGGCCATACTTTGTAACAGCTCTGTCTCTTCTGCTAGATCGCCCTTTCTGTGAAAATTTTGTTCTAAATGGCTGTGTACAACCCCTTTAATATATATTCTTCGTAGTTTATGTTAAAAAAAGGGACAAAATCCCTGGACTTGATGGGTGGACGGTGGAGTTCTTCCTGGATTTCTTTGACATGGTGGGTGGTGATCTCCTAGCAGTTGTGGAACAGTGTCAGGTGGAAGCCTATCTGTCAAGGTCCTTCAATGCTACTTATCTTACACTTATTCCAAAGTGTGAGAAACATGAGAGTTTTGTTGATTATCGTCCTATTTCACTATGCAACCTTGTTTATAATGTTATCACTAAGATTATTTCGAATTGAAGCCTTTGTTAGTTGATGTTATTTCAGATGAGCGGTTTGACTTTATGAGGAATAAACAAATCCTGGAAGCTGTGGGTATCACATAGGAGGTTTTACATTCCATAAAGGTAAGAAATATGGAGGCATTGACATTAAAGATGGACCTAGTTAAGGCCTATGACAGGGTCAACTGGACTTTTTTAGGCTTATACTGTTACAAATCGGGATGACTGTGGATTCTATAAATTGGATCATGGCTTGTGTTACCTCGAAAAATTTTCCAGTCCTCATTAATGGCTCGCCTTCAGAGGTTTTCAAGGCTAGTCGAGGGTTACGACAGGGATGTCCCCTTTCACCTTTACTTTTTCTTTTGGTTGTTGAAGGATTGATCCTACTTCTTTCATATGCTAAGCTTCAGGGTAAGATTTATGGTATCAGTTTCTCATCTTCTCTGGATATCACACATCTGTTGTTTGTAGATGGCGTGGTACTCTTTGAGCGCGGGACTTTGGTTGAATGGATGTGTTTTAAGTCCATTATTGGTTTGTTTGCTACTGCTTCAGGTATGGTGATTAGCTTAGTTAAATCTTATTTCCTAAGCAATAATATTAATAACGAAGTGGCTAGTAGGATTCTATAACTTTTTCCTCTCAATATGGATCTGATAGAGATTGGATTCAAGTACCTGGGGTACTGGTTGAAACCATTGAAATATTGTGCTAAGGATTGGCGGTGGATTGTTAAAAAATTTGAGAATAGGGTCAGCAACTAGTCCTAAGATTCCTATCTTTGGGAGGTAGACTTATCCTTCTAAAATCGGTTTTATGTGGTATACATGTATACTGGTTCTCACGTGTCAAAGTGTCGACTTTTATTATGAAGGTTATTAGAAGGATTTTGAGCAACTTTCTGTGGGGTGGCATGATATCTAAGCATGCTTCACACCTGGTGAAGTGGGATTTGATTACTAGACCTTATGAGTTTGGGGGCTGGAATGTGAAGAATCTTGAATGGTTCAACATTTATTTTAGATTGAAAATCATGTCGCGAGCTTTATGTGGGAAGGGAATTTGGAATAGGTTACTGCGGACTAAATATCTATGAAATTTCTCTTTACTAGATTGGTGTGGAAAGGGGGAGCATGCGGTCGTTAAAACCTCACTCATCTGGAATGGTTTTCTGTGGGTATTTAGTTGGATTAGCAAGGCCCTCTCTGTTGGAAGGTGGGAGATGTGAAATCAATGAATGTATGGATTGACACGATTATTGGTATGGAGGATTCATCTTGCTTGTCGTGGTCTTTAGTAAGCTATCTCCAATATTATGGCATTGTCACACTTAATCGGTCCAAGAACGCGGGTGATTGGTCTTCTACAGGTGCTTATTGATTATTGGTCAAGGATCTTGATCATGTTGGAGATTAGAAGCTTGAATGGGATCGTTGTACTTCCACATTAGCTTAGTTGGGATTGAGTCTTGTAGACTACGATGATTGTTCTATTTGGTCCATTAATATAGCTTCAGTGCAGGTAACAACTAAACTAGCCTATAATTTTATAGTTGAATCTCTTTCGACACCAGTGGATTGTTGGTGGCACAAAGAACTATGGGCATGGAAGATCCCACTTAAGATTAAATGCTTTAGCTAGCTTTGTGTTCTCAACAAGATAAATACCTGAGACAATCTTCTTAACAAAGGATGGGTAGGACCAAATGTTTGTCAGCTTTGTTGTACTGAAGCTAAATCTGTTGAGCATATTTTTGTGGGGTGTATTTTTGGGAAGGTTGTCAGGTGGTATGACACTACTCATTTGGGTTTTTCTTATCATTGGGAGGACATTTCTATTTAGGGTAATATGATATAGTGGATGAAATCAAGGTTCATACCTCTTTGTATCCCTTTATTCTGCTACTGGCATATTTGGAAGGCCAAGATTGATGTTATTTTCATAGAGTTGAAAGAAGATGTTCATAGAGAATGATGTTATTTTATCTGATTACCGACAACTGTTTGGATTAAGCCTTCTCATAGGATTGGGTGTGCTCCAAGGGTATTTTCTGCAGCCGATTTTTTTTATGGAGCAGTTGTGAATGGTGTCGGTGGTGTTAGGGTTATATTGTATATCAACCGGACACATTACTTTCACTTGAAGATTGGTTGTGGCAGAAACATGAACACTAGAGCGTAACTATTGGCACTATGGGCTCTTCTTTATGCAGAAAATGACATGGGTTTGTCGGAACTAGAGGTTTTTGGTGATTCAAAAATCATCATTGATTGGATGAATGATGAGGCTGCTTTGAGGGTCCTTGAAGTGGAGAGTTGGTGCACTAGAACTAAATTTCTCATGGACTATTTTTTCACCATCGTATGTCATCATATATATAGGGAACATAATCAGATTTTTTATGATCTCTCTAAAGAAGCATTGCATCTCACTCCGATGGAGTTTTTTTAGGGGGACATCATTTTTGCAGATACCTTCTAGATTTTTGTATAATATTTCTTTAGACATGTTAAAGACATCCTTTAGCTTCCACTGTTTTATGTTATTATTTAGCTGTGTGTTTTATCTAGTCTGTACTTTTTGCCTGTAAGTGTTTGTACTGATGGAAGGCTTTTTGTAGTGCTAGTAGTGGATGAACTCTTATTTGGCATGGTGCCTTCTATGGGCGATTTCCACAACATTGGACTGATACTATTTTTGAATGTAAATGGTTCCTTTTATTTTATAAATAACAAGGAATGATCTTTTCTTCTTAAAAACCAAAATTGCTTATTGAAAGAAAACACAATGCAATGGTAATCCACACAAATCCAACACATGAAAGACGACGAACAAGACTGATTTAGAAGATAAACATGAATCCAAGCAAGGTACGAACTACGATGCCAAATATATATGTAAATAAAAAATCAGTTGGAGGTAATTAATGGAGGTCCACACATTTGCATAAGCATTCATAATTTCTACATGGCAATGTATAAAAAATTACATATTTTTGTACTTTTTATTTAATTTTTTAATCTAGTAAAAGTACAGAATGCTAGATGAAAATTGTCACATCTTACTTTTGAGCCAATCAAATAAGAAATAAATATGAAATAACCAGATTTATAATAAATAGAAAATGATTATTTAAAAGTTTCAAAGTTAAACATCGGATAAACAAATTTATTTTTGCAAACTAATATAAATTAAAAATATTTTACCATGAAACAATTGATATATACTTGCCTAAGGCAAGTATAATAACTTAGGCAAGTATAATAATGTGTCTGTTATCCGGTTCCACTCTTTGTATGCATGCATGCATGCATGTAAAGAAATTAAATTTTGTCTTAATTTCCTGAAATTTCTTCTAGTAAAGGAGATAGATAGGTGTATGTGCATCTTTGTGATCCTTTGAGCCAATTTATGGCCATTATGGAGTCCCTGAAAACTTAAAGGTTTTGACACCTCTTTTCAACAACAAGGAGGAGGAGAATTTTGAGAGAGAAGAGATCTGCATAGTTATTAGATCCTTCCCCAAAACCCAATGACATCTCCAAGAAATGATAATCAGACAAATATAGAAAACTCCTCCTCCCGCATTAGGACTGTGCATTTTATGAAGCAACATCAAACAAATCCCATGACGTAGACTTATTGATTTCTTCCAATGTGATCCTACGAGAGGGTGCTTCCCCTTTTCCTTGTGGGAGATAGGAGAAAATACTTACATTGTTTGCAATTGGCAATTCCAAGACTGTTAACTTCTCTTGAAAAATTATAATGTTTATGGCAATCCATATGGCCTAGCTACTTATGAGTGGGAGAGCTTTGTAGGGACGATGAATGGGGATTGTAATCCATGATTGTAGAGTACATTCAACAGAAATCCCATTCCAGCTTAAGGCTTGGCCTATCAATCGCAAGCACCTTTGCCAGATTGTCTATGTGAAAGGGCAACTGATAAAAAGATGGAAAATCATTTCCCCGTCTAGTTTGCATAAAGAACAAATCCTCCACAACTCTTAATCAAATGTGTCTATCTTTCATAGAAGTAGTATATTTATTCCATAGAACACTTTCCTCTTCTTCCAACCCTGGTGTCCTAGCCGACATCCACCCCTGGATCCATATGGAAGTTGATGTAGGATCTGACATTGGTTTAATGAATAAAATCCAGTGCTAAGAAGACTTTCCACCATTGGTAGTGGAAGCAAATGATGATGCTTACTCCCAGGCCATGGGTCCATTCCTAGACACACATTGCTTCCATTTCCTATTCTTCAAGCCAACCCTCTTTCGATGAAATCGAAAGAGCTTATAATTGCTTTCCAAATAGTCGATTCATTGGATCTCCTTTTAGTTGGTGATCTGACCCATTCAATAATGGAGCTTGGTGCTATTTATTTTTGTTTGACCACCATAGTCCACAAACTATTTGTAGTGTGGTCTCCTAATCCATTTAGCAACCAAATCCTTTGGAAAGAGGAAAATATTTTTTTAGGCCTCATCTCCCCAAGGTTTTAGGGATTGCAATATTTTCCCATCTAATCCAAGGCATGACATAATGATCTTCGTGCCCGCTTTGTAAAAACCTGAAACATATTCTTCTGGCTATTTCCAATATACCTTTCGGTATCTTGTCTGAACATATAATAAACAGGGATAGCATCCAACACGAATTTCAGAATGACTAATCGGTCAGGTTTGGAGAGTCATTTGTAGCACCACACATGGATTCTATTTTCAAGTTTTGTCACTAGCCACATCTAGTCTTTCTTCAAGTAATTATTAGGTTTTAAATGGAAACCTAAGTATTTTAATCCATCATCCAAATCTCATTCATGACAAGAGAAAACGACTTTGTAATGTCTTACATATTCCTCCTTGATATTTAAGCATGAATTCATCAATTAGATATCCATGAACCTATGTCATTTCTCTTCGTACTTCATGTGAAGCCATGAAAGTCCACTTTGTCCATGCTTGGCTTTATCCACGTGGAACAACAATAATATTCAACGACATTGAAGTGAACAGAATACTTTTGATAAAGCACGAGTTTTATGAAATAAAAAGTGAGAACTGAAAGCTTGGGTCATTCTTTTTCAATCTCTTTTATGAAATCATGATAGGGTATTTACCTTCTTGCATTAATAAATCATAGCCTAAACAATTTGAGAGAGAAATGTAATTGAGTGTTACTAGTTTTGGTAATTGAGTCTCACATAAACAATGTGTCCTCATTGGTTGAATTGTTGCATCATTTGTTTATGGTGCATTGGAGTCTTTTGAAGTTAAACATTACCTAGGACGTATATGACACCCAAGGTTTGCTTAGATCATACCAAGTTATCTTCTCCATACATTGAACTAAAAACGTACTCAGTTCCATACATATAAATCCATATTTCTAGAGCAAAAGTTACCTAAAAACGTACTCCTTAGTGCCATACATATAAATCCATATTTCTAGAGCAAAAGTTACCTATTCATTTTTTTACAAGTAATTTGAAGAAGAGAAATGTGATATCATATCACATACTGTGGAAAAATTGGTTTATTTAGGCATTGGACAGTCAATATATATTCACATTATCAATTTGGTTTTTATTAAGAACAAGTTGTTGTCATTTTTAAGCACTTGATGATGCAAAAGCAACCATCCAACCTAACCAATTCTACCATTTGTTGCTAGTAGAAAACCTCATTGATGAGATGAAATTGATGATGGTATGGGAGCCGTCGATTTGTTGCGCACTTGATTGGATGGATCTCATGAATATTTAGAGTTTCGTTTGTGAAGAAAACCATATTCAATTCATGTTGTCCATTCATTTAGCGTAAAGGGTCCATAATGCACGACAATGTTTTGAATTTGGGCAGTTGATATTTTGGAAACATGCCTATTTACACAAGAGTCATTGATTCCTTGTTTGTTTTCCCATTGAAACTTCTCCATTGGATCTGCATATTTTGATTGGAAGGTTGGAATTCCTTGGGGTTAGCTATCATAGAGGCTCGTCCAACTTTAATGACCCAGTTTCCTATATACCCAAGATTAAGGGGTGTGTAATATTTTTTTTTTCAATGAGAAAAAGCAATAACTTGTTATTTCTTAAGAAATAAAAGTTACAAAATACTTGCCAAGATAGCATGGGCCCTTTACAAAAATATAAATAGTTCACTTCCATTCCCTCATATCCTCCTATCAATCTATTGTATCCCAACAAACTGAAAGCCCATGCATAGCCCATAAGGTACGTAGTCCATAAAAGGCAACCTTCTATGGTCATCTACAGAACCAAAATACAAAAAAGCACCAAAACAATCCATAGTATGCCTATCCAAAATCCCAAGTAGATTCATTAGAAAACTGAATAATAACAAGAATCAACCAAGAGACCAAAATATAACTCCTCAAAAAAGATACATCCATCCATTGGCCCAATGGCCTGCTTGGAGAGGGTATCGTCCTGTTTGTTTAACTCCCTATAAATATGTTGAAATGGTATCTCTGAGAACTCAACAATTAGATTATGAATCCTCTTCCTCCATTGATCAAAATGGAGAGTGTACAATTGGGCTTGCTCCATATCCCAGCCTATGGTTACCCTTGAATCCCCAAATATTTTAATTTGAAAGATACATGTAAGTCTGGTAAACCAAAGCATACCCCACAACACCAGTAATTCTACCTTTGTATTGCTCCTCGTGCCCACTGCCATCCTTAGTTTAATCTGGTGTTGTCTTTTGATATTCAACAACATTCTAGCTCCACAACCCCCCTCCTGTAATGCACCATCAAAATACCTTGTCAGAAGTCCTTCGCTAGTCTCAGGCGGTTCAATGGCTCTAAACTTTTGTGGTTTAATACCAGGATCAACACTATCAAATTTACTCAAGGTTATAATAGCCACATATTTTGTTGATGGCTTTTTATCTTAAAAAATATAATGGTTTCTAACCAACCATGTCTCCCATATGGTGAACCAAGGCAAGCTTTTGAATTTCACTTTCAGCTGCAACCAATTTAAGAACAAACTTTAAAAGAGGGGCCCTCCCAATCATCCTCGTGCTTTAGTTTATATTTTTTTTTTTTACAAAAATAGGTGGTTTTATTGAGAGAAAGAACATCGATCTATTTTGGCAATAACCAATCAACCTAATTACATATTTCGAAAGAGCCTGAGGCTTTACAAAGCATTTCAAAGAGGAAGAGGATCACCTTAACAATCTGGTTACCACTGCTTGAAGTTACAGAATTGGATGAAAATAACTGGGCTCCCCATTGATACTAAGAAATCCTTGTGGAAGAAGACAAACTTTGTTTGCCAGAGCATCAGCAAAATTATTTAAGCCCCAGAGGATGTGGAAGGAGTTAGACTTATGGAAATCATTCAAAATTCTCCTAATTCTCTGCATAATTATAATCAAGGTAGAATTTTTAAGACTGTCAGAGGAATTTAAAGCTTTTATGAATATTTCAGAGTCACCATAAATTTGAATAGACTTGAATCCTTTTTCCTTAGCCAACTGAGTCGCCAAGAGCAGGCTGTAACTTTCTGCTAGGTTATTAGACATGATACCAAGCCCCCAACTAAACCTAATAGTAGACAATCTGTCCGGAGAGATGACCAGACCACCAGCGCCTGAGACCCCGGGGTTCCCTTTAAAAGCACCATCAAAAAAAGATAGTTGTTGATGATGAGCTCAACCAGAAAGAATTAAATGCATCTTTAACACCACAATACCTCTAAGAAGGGAGCAAGATAGGCTTATTAAGAGATTTCCCCACAACATATGAACCAGATCCCAGTCGTAGAGAAGTTGACAGGGAAGACACCGGCTAACCAAATGATTCATCTAACCACGTTAATGCCTTAAGATCTACAATTTGGAATATAGGACGCTGGTCACTAAAGACACAATTATTCCTAGCTATCCACAAAACCACAACGTCAATTTCAGAATAAAATGCCAGTGTTTGTGCAGAACTGCTACATTTGGCTTAGGAGGACGTTGATCATGCCATACTGTATACAAATATTTTACAGAGCTTTGAAATGGGAGTGTTAATTGCACAACGTGAAGAACCATAGCCCAGGATTTTCTAGAGAATTCACATTCAACCAGGAGATGATTGACAGTCTCCAGTGATGCCTTGCAGAAACAACAACGGAATGGGCCATTGAAGCCATGCTTAATAATATTTTCACCTATCAGAGTCTTGTTTTTTAATAGCAACCAAACCAAAAAATTTACCTTCGAAAGATAGGATTAATGCCAAACAGTTTGCCAAATCGCAGGAGATAAGCAAGACTTGTGATCTAGTTGAAGAAACTTGAGAGCTTTGGCTACAGAATAAAAACCATCGAGACCCCAACCCCAACGATCTTTTTGTGAAGAATGAACAGGAGCTAGGCCAAAGAGATAAGAGACCAACACTGATTTTTGGGAATTAAATCGCGCTAGGAGATCTGGAAGAATCCACCCTGCCCAATTACCTTCATTGTCCCAAGTGCAAATGTCTGCCAAATGTAACATGCCTTTATTTTTAGACCAGTTCATTAACTCAGATAATTGAGGGACAGAGGAGAGGGGAGGTTTTCCAGAGATATTATCCTCCCAAAGAAGGGTCCTCATCCCATTGCTTGGGACTCTAAAAATTTGATGATTAAAAAATTCAAACCCTTTCCTGTAGGAATTCCAAATAGCTGAGCCAGAAGGAGTGTTAGCAGAAGAGATATTTATTAAAGAGCCACCATGAAGACACTTCATCCTAAAAATTCTACTGACAATGTGCTTTGTATCCACAAATAGCTACCAAATCAGCTTGCCGTTCATTGCCATGTTAGCGAGACCAGGATCACGAATTTGTAATCCTCCTTCTAAAACGGGTCGCTTGAGTACCTCCCATCTCACCAAATGCATCTTATTTTGTCCACCTTTCCCTCCATTGCATAAAAAATCTCTCAAAAGTTTAGCAATCTGAGCCGAGATAGACTTTGGGGCAAGAAGCAGAGTGGACTGGAAAACAGGAAACGCTGAAAGGATTGATTTAATCAAGATTAATTTCCTGGCCTTAGTAAGCCACTGACCACCCCAAGAGGCAATTTTTGCCTTTAACTTGGCCAACACATCAGGCCAAAGAGAAGGAGGGGACGGACCAAGAGTTAAGGGAAGCCCCAAATACTTGATCTTTTCCCACTTAACAAACTGCACTTTTATTTTTATTTATCAAGACTCCTAAGCTTTGGCAGAATTTTTGAAGAATCACATTGAAATCCTGAGCAATTTTCATAGAGGCTCCTCCTAGAAGAAGAGAATCATCTGCGAAAAGAGCATGGTTGATAGGATCAACACCCCTAGCAATCTTAATGCCTGGGATATACCCATCTTCCTTTTCAGCTAAGAGCTTTCTGCTGAGGGATTCATCCATCAAGATGTATAGGAAGGGAGACATCGGACAACCTTGACGGAGGCCTCTGGTGGCTTTAAAGAATTTGGTAAGTCTACCATTGACTAATGGTGCAATCCAAGGCTTGTCTGTACAAGCTTTGATCAAGTTTACAAAATCAGAGCAAAAACCAAAAGATAGCAGAACATCGTATAGGAAAGGAAGCTTTACTCGGTCAAAAGCATCCTTCATATCCAACTTTATAATCATGCCTTTCTCTTTCCTTAAGAAACTTGAATGCACATACACTTTCATTCAAGTTATAACATGTCACTTCTTCTCGATCTTAGGATTTTTCCTATGACTTTTCTCTCGATTTTATCAATTCAAATTTTTTTGGACTGGTGTGATCGCTGCATGCTGGAACTGATCACTGCATGCATGCCTGGAGGCGTCCTTTCCCAAGTTGAAAGATAGATCGCTGGACTGGATCCCCCTTCGATTGCTGAGATTGAGCTGTAAGCCTGGATCGAAGTATTATGGCAGGGATCGAGGAGCTGGACCGAGAGTTTGTCTGTCACCTGGGGTGTGAGATTTGTAGGGCCCAGAGGGCTGTCTACGGGACATCTTCATAGCTGATCGTGACTGCCAATGACTTGAGGGCCTGTCTGATGATTGGGATGGGAGGTGTGCCTCCGGACCCGAGATCTGAGGCCTTTGATAATCTAATCCGGCCTCAGAACAAGAGATCGGGAGCTAGAAACCCATCGAAATTTGTCAAGAGAATAGAGGATGTGCCGGAAGTAGCCCTGCCACCTGAAGAAACTATGCAGGTTGCTCTCTCCCTGGCAGACCGAGCCCTGGTCGGGCAATTCACGGGGCTCTGGCCTTCACCAAAGACAACTGATAGCTGGGTCCAAAGAAACTGGAGACCCTTCATCTCCAAAAATGTTGCATCTTACTCTGTCGGAAGGGGATTTTTCCTCTTTGACTTCGAAACCAAAGAAGACAAAGATCTAATCTTCAGGAATGGGCCCTACTTCATGGGTCCGCAAGGTCTCTACCTCAATGGGTGGACCCCAGATTTTGATCCCGAGGCTGACATCCCCAAGGTCGTGCCAGTCTGGGTCAGACTTCCTAACCTTCCCATGCATTGCTGGAACTCCAAATCTCTCCACGCGATCGGGACTGTACTTGGGAAGTATATTGATATGGCTAGTCCAAAGGATCACTACACCTGCGCCCGGATCTGCGTGGAGGTGGACCTAGAAGCAGGACTCCCAGAAGCTATTAAACTAACTGTGGGGAATTGGACTCATTACCAAAGGCTTGACTACGAACAGCTCCCCTTCAAGTGCCGGGGCTGTCATGAATATGGGCACTTCATCCGTAATTGCCCGAAAAAGCCCGAGATTCATCATGACAAGGGGGAGGGTTGGCAAAAGGTAAACAGAACCAAATCCAAAAAACACCCAGATCCCAAGACGGATGAAGGGAACAAAGAAGGGAATAAAGAAGCTAAGATCATCCACCTCGACGGGGCCCTTGAAACCTCCAAGACCAAAGAAACTAGCGAAGAAAGGGAGGAACCCGTAGTAGTGGAAGAGAAATCTAGTAACGATCATAGTAAGGAACCTGAAGTAGACCTATTAGCCCATCAAATGCAGGAACAAGAGGACAGCATGACAGAGATTCAAGTAGGGAGAAATCAGGGAAGATCAGAGGAAGACTCTGAATCGGAAGAAGAAGAAGAGGAGGAGGGGGAAATAGAAATGACTACTCCAAGGCAATTGAAAACCAAAGGAAGGAAATCCAAGAGAGAAGTAAGGGAGAAAGCTACCTATAAGGATAAGCTCCAAGGCTCCCAGCCAACCCTGGAAAAGCTGCTGAAAAACACTAGAAATACTCGCCAGCAGGGGCATGCCCAGAAAGGGATGCCGTCAAACACCAAAAGTAAGTAATGAAGGTCCTCTCCTGGAACTGCAGAGGTCTCGGTAGCACACGCAAGGAAGAAGCAATGATAGATCTTGTTTCATTACATCAACCGGACATCCTTCTGATCCAGGAGACCAAGATGGAGGAAGACGCATTCCTCCAAGTAACTACAAAATTTTGGAAAAAAAGAGGCAAAGCTGCAATTAGCTCTAGAGGCGCATCCGGAGGCATAGGGACGCTGTGGGATGAAAAGAAATTCAAGGCTGTTGACATCAAGTACAGCTCTTGTTGGATCCTCACCCTGCTGAGGCAAAAGGACACGAACACCCTGGTAAGAATTTTCAATATCTATGCACCCAACTCCTATGCTGAAAAAAGGTTTGTTGGAGGCTTCTTCGAGAGGAAAAGAGCAATCTCCAAGGAAATGTAATCCTCGCAAGGGACCTCAATGTCACCCTCAGCCAAGAGGAAAAAAGAGGGGGCTCCTTGGTCAGAGATCCCATTCGAGAAACTGTTGATGAGATCATTCTGGAATGGGATCTCATGGATGTAAAACCTCCCTCTGGAAAGTATACCTGGAATAATAAAAGAATCGGGCCTAGGCACATTGCTGCCAGACTCGACCGGTTTCTGGTCCAGGACACTTTCCTCTTGCTCGGACTGAATTTAACATCCAAAATCCTGCCATTCGGAGGATTGGATCACAAGCCAATTCTACTTGAGATGGCTATCGATAGGAACTTGGGGCCCATACCGTTCAGGTTCAACTCGCTGTGGGCCAGACAACCGGAATTTCATAAGATTGTTGCTGATACTTGGTCCCTCCCGGTCACTGGATCGCCCTCCTTCATCTAGGAGGAGAAACTCAGAAGGCTCAAAAGAGCTCTTAAGACTTGGGCAAAATCGATTCCATCTCCCTCAATTAAAAAATCCCATGCTGCCAATGCGCTGGAGAAACACCAATCAAATATGGAGGAAAGCAACGTGACTCAAAAAGACATTGAAACTGAAGCCAATCTGCAGTCAAACCTTCACACGGCCTGTAGACTCGAAGCTGACTGGTGGAAAATTAAATCCAAATGCAAATGGTTGAAAGATGCTGATAAGAACACTAAATTTTTCCATAAGCAAGCAAAAGCAAGGGAAAATCAAAATTCTGTGCATGAAATCCAAGCCCAGGGAACTCTTCTCACCAATTTTGAAGACGTTCAGGCTGAAGCTACGCGGCACTTCAGCGATCTGTTTAAAGATCAGCCCACTGAGGATGACAACGATCTCATCAATTTGATTCCCAAAGCTATTAATAACAATCAGAATGATGAACTAAATCAGAAGGTAACGTTGGAGGAAATCAAGCAGGCCATCGATGGTATGGAGGATGACAGAGCTCCGGGGCCTGATGGCTACAATGCTACCTTCATCAAGCTATGCTAGGATATTATAAAAATTGATCTGTTCAAAATGGTCAGCAGCTCTCAAAGACGCAGCAAAATCGGGGGCAGCACAAACTCTGCCTTTCTGGCACTCATCCCGAAAGAAAAGGAGGCCAAGACCTTCGATAGGTTCAGGCCCATTTCTTTATGCAACATTGGTTACAAAGTTATAACTAAGATAATAGCCAGCAGATTGAAGCATATATTGCCGAGAATCATCCCGGAGAATCAAGGCGGGTTTGTCAAAGGCAGGAAGATATGGGAAAATATCATCTTAACTCAAGAGGCTATTCACTCGAGTCTGAAGAATGGTGATTAAGATTGATCTAGCCAACGCCTTTGATAGAGTTAGCCATCCCTTTCTCCTGCAGGTTATGCAAAAATTTGGATTCAGCTCAAAGTTTATCTCCTGGACCAAGGCCTGTATCAGTAAGCTGTGGATCGCCCCCTTAGTCAACGGCAGAGCAGCTCCATTTTTCCAAGCCTCGAGAGGCCTGAGGCAAGGCTGTCCGTTATCCCCGCTGCTCTATGCCATACAGGCTTCGGTACTTAGCTTTCAGCTGGAAAATGCCAGACTTGAGCAGGATCTCCCCGGAATTAAGATGGCCAGAGGAACAAAAGATATCAATCATGCGCAATTCGCGGATGATACTATATTGCTGGGGGGATCCAGTCAAATCATAGCCCATCGTTTCAAGACTGAACTGGATCGTTATTGTCGTGCCTCCGGAAGTGAGATCAGTTTTAGGAAAAGCAAGATATATGGCTGGAATATTAATCCTAGAGAAATGCTTGATATCTCAAGGATTCTCAAAATGGATGGTGTAGTCGACTGGGAATCCTTCAACTACCTAGGGATCCCCATCTTCAAAGCCAAACCCAAGAGCACAGCCTGGACTCCAATTATAGAGAAAATCAAAAGGAAAATCCAGGGCTGGGGGTCTATCTGGTTAAATTTGGCTGGGAAGGTGGTCTTAATAAAGTCAGTCTTGAACAGCTACCTTCTCTACCAGAGTTCTCTTCTCCTAGCTCCGGCCAAAGTAATCTCTCAGATAGATGGATTGATCAGATCCTTTCTTTGGCAGAAAGGCAACGCTGGGGGTGGCAAAAAATTTGCTCTGGTCAGATGGAAAATAATAAAATTGCCCAGGCCAGAGGGTGGACTTTACATCAGAGATATCAGAAGTCAAAACTTGGCTATGGGAGCCAAGCTGCTCTGGAATTTGATCGCCCCCAAGCCTTCTTGGTGCAGTCAGGTGTTGAAGGCCAAATACTTCAGAGGATGGAGGCTCAGGTGCCTTGATGGAGAGCACGTGAATCAGAAGGGATCGTCTATCTACAATATCTGCTTCAAAGCTCTCCCCATGTTCAAAGATGAATTGTATTGGGTTCTTGGCAATGGGAAGTCAATTAATATATGGCAAGACAAAATTCTAGATAAGGAACCGCCCCAAATTCCTCGCCTGCAAGAGAGATTGACAGAGCAGGGAATGAATACGCTGTGGGATTTTTCCAAGTGGGAGACTGAGATGCCAAACCGATGGGCCGGCTGGAACATGCCAGACTGCCCTCCTGAACTCAACGCAGATCTTAAAATCCTCACTAATCACCTCGCTGGGCTGGCGCCGGTTACAAAGTCAAAGAGGGATTGAAGGGGCTGGGGGAAGAAAACTGGAATCTACACAATGGCAGAAGGATATCAATTATTCGCAGCAAGCTATAACGTGCCGGCAAATCCACGGGTATGGACGAATCTCTGGAATTGCAGCACCCTCCCTAAAATTGATATTTTTGCTTGGTCTCTAACGCATGAGAGAATTCTCACTAGTGAGAATCTGCAGAAAAGAGGTATTCTCGGCCCATTTAGATGTCCATTATGCACTGAAAATGTTGAAAATATCAATCACCTGTTCTTAAAGTGTCCCTATACAATTTCGGTCTGGGAAAGTGTTGAAGCTGTTGGGAGGTGGAGTACGCTTGCCAGACACAATTCAGGAATGGTTTACAAGTTGGGACAAGCTGTATCATGGTGAGCTGAACCAAAAAAATGGAATCAAATACTGCTGGCTGAAGTTACCCAAGCTAATCTGCTGGGGCATATGGAATGAAAGAAATCATAGAATTTTCCAAGAGAAAGCCCAGCCAGCATGGAGGATAGCTAGTAAGGTAAATGCCCTGCTAGGAGAGATTGTCAGAATTTATAAGACTTCAACTAATAAAGGAATCCTGACTGAAAAGGAGGGAAATTGGATGAAAAGCCTTAAGATCATGGTGGGAAATGAAGCAACTCCAATAAAGATGGAAGAATGGGACATTAGGATGGATTGTGATCAGTTTGCGAGCTAGCTCAAAGAAAAGAAAACTTTTAAATTATTCTTTGATGGGGCTTCCAAAGGGAATCCGGGGAAAGCTTGGGGTGGAGGAGTCATAATTGATCCGGACGGGAAGGTCGAGATTGAATTCAGCTGGAACATTGTTAATGACTCGAACAATATGGCTGAGGCGTACGGGCTCTGGCAAGGTCTCAAGTAGCTGCAGGGAAAAGGTGTGGAGGACGTCTTGGTCTTTGGGGACTCCAGGGTTATTATTCAGGCGCTGAACAGGGGTAGAAGGGACAAGAATGGAAGAATAGCGAGGCTGATTAACAGAATTAGATCCAAAGGTAAAAAATTCAAGAAAATAAAATTTTACCACATTCTTAGGGGCCTAAATGTTTTGGCGGACCAGGCAGCCAATAAATCTATAGCAGCTGGTCTCCATGATCTCATTGTTAATTCGGTTGTTAGTGTAGATATCCCTCCTTAGCTCTTCTAATCCGTAGGAGGAAGAAGAAGTCGAGAAGATTGATGTAATAGGTTTATGAACCAGCAGCCTATTTGTTGATTCCTTAATATATCATAACCGTTTTTGTTAAAAAAAGAAACTTGAATGCAAAGCTTCTTGTACTTGGATTACATTATCCACTAGATCTCTATCTTTAACGAATCCCCCCTGAAGAGGAGAGATCAGCTTACCAAGTAAGGGCTTTAATTTGTTAGCTAAAAGTTTGGCTAAAATTTTATAAGAAGCATTACACAGAGAAATAGGTCGAAACCTATCGAAGGAAGAAGGATTGACTTCTTTAGGGATGAGGGCGAGAAATGTAGAGTTAGTACACCCACCCATTTATTTATTTTTCTTTTCTGAAAGGCAGAAATCATACACAGTAGATCAGATTTGATGATGGGCCAGCAGACTTTATAAAAATGGATCGAAAAGCCATCTGGCCCAGGAGCTTTGTCAGACTCCATGGCCCAAATGACATCAACAATTTCCATTTTCGAGAAAGGCTTCATTAGATCAAAGTTGTTCTCAATGTTGACCAGAGAAGGAACATTATTCAGGAAATCAGAAGACACTTCCTCATCAAAACAACCATCATCTTGAAACAACAACTGAAAATGCCTACTAGCTGACTACTTAAGAAGATATTGGCCTTTAATGATGACCCCATCTTCATTAGAGATTTCCGAAATGTGATTTCGGGAGAGCCTGGCCCTACACTGACGATGGAAGAATGAAGTGTTCTTATCCCCTGCCTTCAGCTAGAGACTTCTTGACTTCAGCCTGAGATGCTCCTCCTCCTGCATAAAAGATTGAGTAGTTTTTAGCTGGGCAAGTTGTTCCAGGGCAATGTGGGAAGCGGTAATTTCATTGTTTTCCATTTCAAATTGCAATGCAGAAAGCTCAGCCACTCTTTCATTCCTGCTAGTCGATGGAGAAGGGAGAGGCATTTTAATCCACTTCTTCCATGCAATTTTGGTTTGTTTCAACTTCTGTTCCCAGAAAAAACTAGGAGAGTCGTCTACATAATGGGACCAAGCCTGGTAAACAGTGTCCATAAAAGCATCTCTTTTGAGCCAAAGTGGGTTGAATTTGAATGGAATAGGGTGAGTTCCTCTTCTTTTTCAAATAGCAAAGTAATAAGGTGATGGTCCGACGAGAGCTTAGGAAGAATTTTAGATGAAATAATCAATTTACCATCCATCAAAGAACTGTGAACTAGAAATCGATGTAGCCTAGCAAAGATGCTAGCGACTCCCACTCTATGATTGGACCACATAAAATGCCCAAGCTTGGGTTTTAAACCATTCAAATCCCAAACCTGGATAAATTCCTCCATAGTATCTTGCATATGATCTTTTCCATGTAGACCTCCTTTTTTTTTCATTTGGAGCTAGTGTAATATTGAGATCACCTGCTAAAATTATATTTGCCTGAGAAATGTGCTCAAGAAAATCAGATAATGAGTGCCAGCATTTTTTTTCCATATAATTGACTGGAACATATAGATTAAAAAGGGCATAAGAGGTCTCACTAGTGTACTGAAAAAGCTCTGAAAAGATCCAATGCTGAGTGGCATACCCTTTTTTTAACTAGAAATTTTCTTCACACCATAGTGTTGCTAGTCCCCCATAGGAACCTCTGGCGCTGACAACTTTGCCATAATTCATTTTCCATTTATTTTTGCTTATGAGAAGGAGAGCTTCCTCCTCAATCTTGGTCTCTTGGAGCAATAGGATTTCAGAAGGAGCCAATTTTATTAAATCTTTTACAACTTTTGCTTTGATTGGATTCCCCAATCCCCTACAGTTCCAAGAGGTAATCTGCATTACTTACCCAATGGAGAGGGAGTAATTACTCCCTTAGGGGGGTTGTTTCTCTTGTTCCTCAGGTATGACATTTCGATTGTGGACTGACTTCATTGAGTCTTAAGCCTTTCAGCCTCTTCTTCCTGTATCTCTTTCTTAGACTTTCTGCCAGCTTTTTTGGAGAGCTGCTCAATAGAGTCATCATATGAAGAACTAGAGTTGGCACTTTGCTTCTTTTGAGTAATATCTACATAAGAAGGAGGAGAGCTAGCATCGATAGGTTAAGAGTGGAGGGAACCACCTTCCAAGGGAGGAGCCGAGTGAGTTGGGCTAGCTAGATCCTTCGAAACAGTCTTTTCTTCATAATCCAATTCATGCACTTCAAATTGTTGCATTTCGCCTTCTTCAAGGATAGCTTCAGAGGAACTCAGGACAACAAAATGATTGGGTGAAGCCTTGGGAAGGATAACAACCTGAGATGAATTAGGAATTATCCCAGAAGCAGAGTCACCTATCACAGATTTACTTTCTTTTCCTTTCTTTCTAGGACCCTGATTGGAATTTCTTGATTTTTGGACTTGGGTCCACTGATCTTCTTTCTCAATTGGATTGACCTCTTTAGGTTTTTTTTTACAGTTGCGGGAAAAATGGCCATAGCCATGGAAAAATCTACATTTAAACGGAATTTGCTCATAATCCAACTCCTGGATATAAGACCACTCTGCAACTGTTAACTGGATTGCTTCGGGTAGGCCAATCTCCAAGTCAACTTCTACACATATTCTTGTGCAAGAAAATTGATCTTTCCTTTCAACCCTGTCGATATATTTACCAAGCTTGTTCCCAATGATTTCCAGGGGTTCAGAGCTCCAGCAATGCAAAGGGAGATGCGGTAATCTTACCCAAACAGGGACTGTAGACGGGACATCCTATGTAGGTTCAAAATCAGGGGTCCACTTATTCAAGTAAAGCCCCTGAGGCCCCATGAAGTATGGGCCATTTCTAAAGATCAAGTCTCGATCCTCTACAGAGTAAAAACCAAACACAAAGAAGCCTCTTCCTTCAAAATGGCTATGAATACCATCTAAGACTAGTGGCCTCCAATTCCTCTATACCCAACCATCAATTGCCTTTGGAGAAGGCCAGAGGCCAGTAAATTGACCAATGAGCCCCCGTTCAGCCAGGTTCAACACCGATTGACAGGTCTGTTCAATAGGAAGCTCAACCAGTGGGATATCTACTTTCTTGACAAATTTTAGTGAAACCCCCCCTTTCCTCTTACCTCTTGAAAGCTTCCAAGTCAGGAGGAAGAGGGAGCGGAGGGACCCCTCCAAAATCCATGAGGACAAACCATCGAAAGACTCAGAGGAGAGCCCCTAGACCAAAGCATCCCTCCAAGAACTCAAAAGAAGAGCCCCAAAGACACAAATAGTATTCAACAAAGACTCCTTCAATCCAACGCAAATCCAAGAGACACCTTCACGCTGCCAGAACAGAAGTTTCCTCCTGAGCAGAAACAACCTGCAAAAAAGAAAATCTCCAAAAACCCAGCTAACGGAATTCACCAAAAAAGAAACCACCCTCAGAAGAAGACAAGCTGGAGGCAGGAGCCAGTCCACCAAAAGAACTAGATTCTACACTGCAAACGAGCCAAGAAGCCGACTACTTAACTCCTCTTCAAAAAAACCCTATCATAGAATTTATTCACTCAGGAACAAAGCCAAGAAACTCTAATAGCTCCCACAAAACGATACCTAAAACTACAAAATCAAAATAAGCCACCAGACTCCAAGCAGTTTGATCGTGTGGATCTGGAAGGAGTCCAGACTCCACAAGAAGCTAAACCAGGTTGTGGAAATTCAAAAATGAGCTTGGAGCGTAAAAAATGTTCTTGGAGTGATTTTTTGCTCGCTTTAGTTTATATTTTACTAACAACTAGATGTCTCGAAAGAACCTGCATTGGAAAAATAAATGAGATGTAGACTCATCTGTTTCAAGATAGAGTGCACATCTACCAGGTCCAACAAGACCTTGCTTTAGTGGGTTCTCCCAGCTTAAGATTCAATCTTTGAAGCATAACCACGAGAAACATTTTATCTTAAGTGGAATTTTTAAACATCATAACTTACCAAACCACCAAGATAGAGTGGAGTACCCCTCTTAAGCCATTATATCCTCATATGCTTTGCTCACAGTAATACCCCCATATGCATTGCCCCAGTCCCAAACCAATAAATCAGCTTCCTTTGATAAATTAATACCAGCTCTGTTCAATCATAGAACATAAACTTCCCATTCGATTTTGGCATCTTTCGTGAGCCCTAGATCATCTACATGTAGCCAATAGAATGCAGATGCAACTGCCTTATCTTCTTGTTTAACTTATGCCAACACATGGATGTTCTTATCATGTATCTGAGTGGTTAAAGATCTAGAAAGTCTATAATCACCTTCCATCCCAAAAATGGGATCAATACCAATAAAGGTTTGGATGCCATTTCCTATCCACTAGCTGAGCCAGTTTCCCATTAAGGGGAAAGCTTTAAGTAAGCCTCTCCAAATAATGGATGTTGTGGGGTAAGCTATTCTAGGTTTTCGAATCCACAATGATCAGAATACCCCGTAAGTGTTTTTCTTTTATGGTACAACTCCATAGCCTTTAATCAAATAAACCACGTCGACATAAACTCTTAGCTCTAAGTGAAAGGCTAAACCAGTCCAACCGTTTAATACCCCGTCCATCATACATCATCAACAAAGCTAAGTTCTCCTAAGCGGCGAGGTGCATCTTGGAACATTGTCAACCACCCAATCAAAGGAAATGGAAAATATTCTTTCGGATGCTATCAATCATAGACACAGGAATTTGGGTAAAGAGAACCAGTAAACTTGTAAACTCTATAGTACCAAGCTAATTAATACCAATCTACCATCAAGTGTTAGCCATCATTAAGTCCAATATCTAATTCTCCTATCAACCTTTTGGAGAAGCCAATAGTATTCCTCCACTATGTAATTATTCGGCTTCAGTAAATAACCCAAATACTTGAAACCACTATCAAGTTTCTTCACGCAGTAAGGAAACAAACCTTTAATATGTGCACAACTTTCCGCTTTAGGCAAATTATGCAGAAACATTGATTTTGTGGAACTGCTAAGCATGCTAGTGGCTTTACAAAATCAGTCAATAATGTCTTGATATGCCTGCAAATCATAAACATTCCCCATACCTATCAGGAGCACGTCATTGACAAAAAGAAGGTGTGTGATGTACATGGAACAAGAGATCTTAATACCTTTTATTATCTTGTCTTCCTTTGCTTTGCAAACGAGTCTACTAAGACCCTCAATGACCAATATGAACAACAATGGTGAAAGTGGACAACCTTGCCAAAATCCCCTACTACAACCAAAATAAGGGGATATTCTTGTTGAAGTCCCCTGTAATATATGTTGTATATTTTTACGTTTGTACATGGAATTGGGATGCATGACAACATTTTAAATGAAAGCCCTTCTATTTAATTAACAAACCATTATAGTTTAAGAGGATAATTATAAGGAGGACAAAAGTCAGGTAATCACAATTTTTTTTTCATCCAATTTTGACAGGAATAACATCATATCACACTTCCAACAAAATAAGATAAGAGATGCTGAATTTGCTCATCATCTTTTTGTTTATTGTCCCGTTACTAAGAATATTTGGAGAATAATCTTAAATGAGATTCACATCAATTCTTCACGGGACACTCTGTCTTTGGTGCAAAATACGAAGAGATGGATTTCCAGAATGAGAAGGGTCAAAGAACTTCTTGGGTTCATATGTTGGGGCATTTGGAAATATAGAAATGATAGCATCTTTAATGATAAGAAAAATAACCTAAACATGTTTTGTTTTAAAATATTGTCATACTTTCAGGAGCATATTTGAGGGGAAAGGAAAAGAAAGAAGATAATATGCAAAGAATATGTTCTTAGTGGTGACATTAATGTGGGCTATTTTAATGGCTTTGCATAGGATGGGCGTTGTGGGGGAGGCATGATAATAAATATCAATGATGAACATCATTTCTTTACAAGGATGGGATGTGGACAAGGGACCAACACAAGCGCATAAATGTTGTCTTTATGGGCATTATTATGTTTTTGGTACTCATTTGGGTATCAATTTATTGCAGGTTTTAGGAGTCTCCAAGACCATCATCAACTGGGCTGCAAGATTATAAGATTTGTAGGTGTCCTCCTTGGATCAATAGTGTCAAAATATAAAAAAGTTGATATCTTCTTTCAGTACCATTACTTTTCAACATATTTATATAGAGCTCAATACTGGTGCTGATCTTTTATTAAAAAAAAGCTACAACATTGGAGGAAGGTCACGTGTGTTTTGAAGAACATCTCAGAAGTCCAATAACTTTGAAAGGCTCTTTATATATATACTAAGTTTAATATTGACTCAATTTTAGTTTATTTTTTGATCGACTATGGCTTTGTTGTTACTGTGAAATGTTAGTATTCATGCACATGAATGTCTTGTGGATCAAGTGTTTATTTTGATGATGTATTTTAGAGATCACTACTATAGTTTGGCCCGCTTTGAGAAATCGACATAGTTTTTGTGCTATTTTATGAGATAGATGCTAACATGTTCTATTGTTTAATGAATAGTTTATGCTTGTATAGAGAATTGCTCTCTTTGATTCAAAAATTAATATCAAGAAACAAATTTTGTCCTTGTTGAAAAATAAAAGATAAGAGATAAATACTTAAAAAGAAAAATAAAAAATCAGTATTTTCAAAATATAAAGTTTTTTTTTGGTAAACTAGCAGTACCTTCTATTAACATTGATAGCTAAATAACAGTCATTTACAACAAAATCCAAGTCTTCCCATCGCTGGGAAAACAGACTGATCGCCTCCCTCGAGAGGAAACACGACATAACCAATAAGACCGAGAAATCATGAGAAGTCTTAAGCAGGTTTCATCCATTATAAAATAAAAACTATTAACATAAAAGTCATTAACATAAGGAGTATCTTTTAATAAAACAAAAAGAGGCAGAACGCAGGATCGAAGGAAAACATAATCAGTTAAAAAGATGCTCATGGGGTTCGAGCTTTAGACCAAGTTTCTTTCCTATCTCCGCCTAGTTGCCCATGACTTTATGAAGGATCTGCAAGATTTGGTCCCGCTGGAGGAGCATTTCACCGTGCTGCTCATCTTTCTCCACAAGGGTCTTTCCAAGAATAAATTTTTGTGACCACTAAAGATCTAACGATTTTCTATATAGAGTTAGCTTGCCTCTGGAGGTGATAGGGTCGGGGACTAAGTCTTTAAACTCATTTTTTATTTCCTCAGGTCCTAGGAAAATGGCTTCAAGCTCCACGTCTTCGATGGTGGCTTGGACATGTTCAGGGAATTCGTGCTTGAAGCTCTTGCTTTTGTCTACGATCATCTTCTGGAAGCGGAGGGGAGGGCTCATCGTGTTATTCCTGCTAGGCCCAGGAGGGGAGGAGACAACACATGAACTTCTACAGGGAGGCATAATGGGAGGCAGGGGGCAAACAACATGAGCATGAAACAAACCAAGGTTAGGGCAGGCTTGGCAGACCTAGTAGAATGGCGGGGCAGAGCGACGACAATGAAGAAAGCAGGAGGACAAAGCCTAGCAAGCTAGTCGCTCCAGGGAAGAAGCAAAAAAAAAGGCAGGATGAAAGGGATGCTTATCAGGGTTAACGAAAGCTTGAGGGAGCTCGAGAACTGTAATCGGAGTGCATTGTAGACGCCTCTCTTCCACTGAGTTCCACCACCTTAGAAAACACAGGTAATGCAGACCATTTTCAACAAGCTCGAGGGTGCAACGGGAGGAGGCAATCCCATGGAGTTGGTGAGGTGCCAAATAAAACAAGAGGGTGGTATAATTAGTTTGCGTGTCGAAGAGGTGCAACTCACACCCTCAACCAGTCCCTGTCGAAATCATCATAGTCCGGTGTCTGGAGGAGGTGACTGAAGTCTGATAGAACGTACCTTTCATTATCCTGCTCTTATAATGCTGCCACCAAACGAAGGATGCAGGATCCCTGCGGTGGAGAGAAAGCTGAAATTAGCGCATGTGGGACGTGTGCATGATAGAGAGATTAAGTGGGTGGTGAGGTGTTGGCAGTGGAGGCAGAGAGCCCATCCACGTGCCTCCCATTTTCTCCCAATCCCGATCCTATGTTTACCTGCGGTGGGGATCAAAATATAAAGTTAAAGTTTGGATTTTTTGTTCTATTTCTTCTATCATATGGAGAGGTATTTTAAAAACTCTTCAAATTATGAGAAAGAGATTAAGTTGGAAATTTGGTAGAGGTTCTCAAGTATATATTGGCATTGACCCTTTTATTGGAGTAGGTGATGGGTATAAGTTGTCCCAGCAATTAGTGACTTATTTACACTCCATCAACATTTAGGTCCTTGCTCAAGCTAGAAGACAGACTATGACTAGATCTTCCATGCCTTATTGGTTTTTGTCTTATGACTTGGGAATAAATGTTAATATGGTAGATGAATGGAACGATTATGTCTCAATTTTGATTTTTGCAGGTATGAGATTGAATGATAAAAAATATTTCTTGGTTTGGGACTGGTCAGATGCAAACAAAATCATATCTGCTAAAAGGGCTTATCATTGAAGATGAATTACATATTTCTCCAAAATGGTGGGTGAAGAAGATATGGAAGTGGATATTCCTACTAAATTGAAATGTTTCATATGGTTGTGCATGGAAAATAAGGTCCTAACCTGGGATAATCTACTTAAGAGTGGGTTCTCTGGTCCAGGTATTTGTGCCTCTATAGATTTGATGGTGAATCATTTTCCCATCTTTTTGCTTCATGTTCATTCTTCAGTAGTGTATGGGAGAACTACTGTCATTTACTTAATTTCAAGAAGAGTTGGCAGACTCTCAATTTTCAAGACAATATGTTTGCTTGGTTTAGTAAAAATGTTAAATTTAAAGAACTCCCACTCCTCATTATGTGGAAAGTTTGGAAAACAATAACATATGAATTTTGATAATAAAAATCCATCCATCTCTTTGGCAAGCCCAAGATCTATCAATTTATTTATTGAATACCACAAATATATGAATCCTCAAAGACATGGAGTGATGATATTCCTTAGATGGATGAATCTACATTGTTGGGTTATTTCTATGGGGTAGAAAACAATGGTATATGTGGGGTTGGTATGATTCTCAAAATCAAAAGAGATCATATAATTAGATTAAAAATGGGTGCAAGCAGAGGTACCAACACTAAAGATGAGTTACTTGCTTTATGGGGGGTTTTATGGTTTGCTAAAAAGAGGGAAAAGAGGGGAGTCTTCAATATACAATTTGTACGTGACTCTAAGATTATTATTGAATAGGTGGGGGGAATATCAAATCTATGTGTTCTTCAGCTGGACCGGTGGATGTGCAGGGTTAAGGAGTTGATTAAGGAGTTCCCAATTATCTCTTTCACTCATATCTATAGGGAGTTTAATGCTGAGGCCGTTTGACTATCAAAGGAAGATGTTGGGTCCATGGGCAAATTATTACACTTTGAGGAATCAATGGAGGATTTAATGATAGATGTTGGATCTATCTCCTTTTTTTATTAGCTATCTTTTTTGTTGTTGTTTTTGTTTTGTAGTCTCGTTAGATACAAGAGATTTTGTACTGATGATAGTAATCTTGATACATATGACAATTTTGTTTTTTTGGACTCAAAGACAATTAGAATAGCTTATTTGTTTTGACTTTGCATAATAGATTAGAAAGGATAAATTTTGTTTTTCTAAGTATTGGGGAAAAGTATATATATATTTTTTGTAAGCAACAATAGAGATTCATATTCATAATAACAAAAGAAATGTACAGAGCATCACAAGCTTGCTACGGGGGATTTAAACTAACAGATCACCCGCCCAATCTGTAAAAAATACCAGAGTTGGAGTTTTAAGAGAAATGGGAAAGTCTGCTCTTTCTAGAGCTATATATTTCGATTGACATATTACAAATAAAAAACTGATTGTAGACAAACTTGAAAATTACACATTTTAAAAACAAGGAGACCCAAAAAAGCTGTGAGTTGCAGAGGGAACTAGAGATGATAATGGAACATCTAGGGTGTTGCATCTGTCGCAAATAAGTTTGGTGTCTTCTCCAGGATCGGGCAGGGTCCATAATCTTCTACTAGATTCCGAGGTTGCATCTCTTGTATCAGTTGTGTGGCGATGACATTGGTTGGAGCCTCGTGGCCACGCTTAACAAGCGTAACACTTCTCATATTTCCCCTATGTTCCTGCAACCGACCAGGAGAATTTCTCGCCGCTGCCGAGGTCTCGCCACCCTTCCCACCCTGGTCCTTGTCTCCATCACATCCGTGTTTCCTGCACTGGGAAACATCGAATAATGCCTCAAGTTAAATTTGGCTTCCAAGGCGTTGAGCTGCATATCAGTCTGGTTGATACAGGTGCGCATACATTGAGCCAACTCTCTGGCACCATTCCATTTGACAGTCATGTTGTCCATCAACAACCCCAACATATTTTTAATCATCCAATAATGATTGATTCTACCACCGCTTCTTCCAGATGCAAGATTATCAAAGACCGCCTTGGATTCCCACTCGTTGATCAAACATCTAACAGGTATGGATACCTGTGTTACAAAACCATTAGTGTCCCCGAGGTTTGCCTTATGACAACCACCTCCTCGACCTGTGCTGGCCCTACAGGGAGTGTTGCGTTGCCTGGGCATCTTCTTCTTCAACTTTGCAGGCAGGCTCACAGAGGAATGAGCATAGAGCAGAAGTAGGAAAACAAGAACGCCCGTAGAGCGAAGGTTAGCAAGCCTCATAGTTTGAAGTGTCGCCATCATGGAGGTCTGGGTTAACACGCACAAGATTTAATTTTGCTGTGTTAAGGCCCAGATTGGACATGGCCATCCAACTGCTTGTGGGGTTGGCAAGCATTTCACCGCCCTCAACATTTAATTCAACCATACCGCCATCCGCCTTGTTTCTCGCACCGTTGCCATGTGGTCTGGGCACTAAATGGCCCATGTGAATGTATCGCGTGTCATCCACATACAGGGATTGAGGAACATATACTACCTGAGCTAAATTATCTTAATAGTGTTGATGAAACTTTGGTTAAAAAAAAGTTAAAGTTTAAAATAAACTTTTAATTTTGAGTGATTAATCGAAAGTAAATAAGAATTTGACTTTGGATTGATTCCCAAGTATAATAAATATTAGTTATATTTAATTAGTTCTTAATGAAATGATATGTATATATGTATTTTTTAAATGATTTTTACATAAATTTATTATGGACAAATTGAAATAGTTTTTTCTCTCATGAGTCAATCACATCACTTATCACACTCATGTGGTTGTTCCTGACATCACTTAAACAAAATGGTTAACCATTGTAGAGGCACGTGACAAAATTCATAATCTTACTTGTCTCTCACGTTAATCTCATGTTACCATAAACGTCACGTTAGCAAACAACGACTTGACCAAAGTTACGACAAAACAGGATAATCTCGATATATTCGGAAAGCCTAGTTCTCCCACTCCTGCGCTCTCTACAACCTTCTTACCCTTGACAGGTCACTGTATTGTTATTATTGTTATTGGGTTATTGTAGGGGGAGCCAGGGCATCCTGGAACGTAGTTACATAATAAATTCTCTGGGGGCAGTTTGATTGGCATTTGGTGATCCTGCTGCTCCTACAGTTATAAGGTAAGCAATCAGTCTTAATTCTGAAGTCCTATTGCTCTGAGATTTGAACTGATTTGTTGACACGTTCAATAGGGATTTAGAGTTAGAATCCCTTTTGTTTTTAGTTTCTCAAAATATTGCAAAATATTGCATTTTCAGTTTTCCAGTTATCTAATAAAAAAAATTTGCCCGAATGAGATGTCAGTAGGGTTGATTGTCTATAAATGCGGGTATTGTAATTGTTTGCTGGTTCAAGGTTTTTCAGTGATATGTTTGTTGTGAGACGTCCTCTCTGTAACATGGTGTTGTTATTGCTTCCATCAGGGTTAAGTCTCCCAATGACATGACATATTTGCCTTTGTAAAATTTTTGATGACATAAATGACAATGCTGATACTTGTAAATGTGATAGGGCTAGATGCAATTCCTGGACTAATTTGGACAATAGATCTCTGCAAGAAGTTTCATTGTAACAAACTCTCATATTAGAAAAGGTCCCATTTGCAGGCGTTGACCAAAATCCTTCTTTAGAAAATATGAATTTCATTGTAACAAACTCTCATTCATTTGCAGGCGTTGACTTAAACCATCTTTAAATACCCAAATGAAAGTAATAGTAGTAACAATAATATCTGTTTTTAAGCTCATCGTTTTTAAGGTCATCCACAAGCAATCAAAAGCAAGCCACCAATTTGGTGTATGTGGCCAAGCAAGACACCAATTTGGTGTATGAGACCCTTGTTTGTGGGACAAGGGAGGAAGACACCAGTGTTTGAGACTCTTTGTTTGTGGGACAAACAAGAGACCCTCTGTGCACTGATTTAACTGCTAAAGTATACAGAGGTGTACATACACTATTCCCTCCAGATTTGAATTTGTGACCTCCTAAAAGGAAACACATGCTCTTAACCATCTAGTGCCAATCTTAACCCTCTAGTGCCAATCATGCTATTCATACCAATCATGCTATACATGTGAAACATGCTAAACCAGCCCTTCGAGGGGCTTGATTCCAGTTCATGTTATGGAGAGTTTGGCTTGTGGATTCGATTGGAGTTCCTTGTATCCATGTTGCTATGGATAGCTTAAAATGTTAGCAGTGTTAACAGACTCTTTCTGAATCCAACTCTGCCCTTAGAGGAATACGAGCTTTGTCAACTCTTCCGAGTGCTTGTTGTTTTGACCCAATTTCACAGAAATAATCTGTAAACCTGTCAAACAATACAGGATCCACAAATATTACTTGATATTATTTATATACTTCTAGTTTTATGGGTTACCGGAACCGTTATCTAGTTTTTATCGAAAAACGTCCTCCGTTTTCGTAATAATTTCGTCCGTTTCTTTAAAAACACAAAATGGGGAAAAATTAAAACATGACATGAAAAAAAACCCTAAACCTATTTCGTCTCGAGTATTTCGACCTTACGCCTCCATAAAGTGCTGTTTTTTCGAATAGAAGGTTTTCACTGTGCAGTTGTTATTTTGCTTTCACAGAAATAGTTACATCCCTCCACAAGCCTCTAATTTTTTGAGTCAAAGGTTTGCGGTGATCATTTTGCTGAGTATTCAGAAAATTGTGAAGGAAATTGAAGATCTCGAGAGGAAAAGTAGTGAGTCTGTGGCTCAACTGGTCAGTTGAGGAGTTTGACGGAGGTAAATTGCTTTTTGTTTAGGAGAATCACCCAGAACCCATTGCCCATAGTTCAATTCAATTGGTCAGTTGAGGAGATTGACGGAGGTAAATTGTTTTTCGTTGAGGGGAATCGCCCAGAACCCATTGTCCATAGTTTAATTATGCTGGGGCTCCACGATACTCGATTGGTGCTCCGATTTCCTGGTAAGTTGTTGCCAATAGCCCCATCTTGAACTCTCTGATTCAATGCATGTTTTAGATCTTGGCGTATTTTGCTCAATTTCTTAAAGTTCCTGCATGGGCTATGCACATAATTTAAATGTGAAATCTTCCTTACAACCTACTTTGTTTAGTGATAATTTTGTATATACAATAGTAGATATGAATATTTTATGTATATACATTGTATACGTTTCTTACCGTACCCATCGCGTACCATTTCCTGTTTCTTGTTTCTGGTAACTTAGCTCGTAAATGAATTATTATTGAAAATTTGGGTTGTATGAACATTACAAATTTTCATCTTTATTAAAAATACAATTTTCTTCCCCTGAAAATTATTGTTGTTTTTTATGCTTTTATTCCAAGTCAGCTCAAGAGCTTTTTCTGAGTCCAGGTCAACTCTTACCCTCCAGCCTCCCACAGTCATGCACAAAATCTAAAGTTTTATATGCTTACAGACTTGTAATACGTCTTCTTTTGAGGTGAAATATTCTTGTCCCTTCTCTTAAGCATTGTGCTATTTTTGGGGCTGTATCACACAATCATCTCTTGGTTGTGGTTCATGTGCGGTAAACATTGCAAAGGAGATTTAGGGGGTGGTTAACATATTAGAGTACCATTCAACTCTTACTAGCAGAGGATGATGTTGCAACCTTTTTAGGGGTGATGATTGCATCGTAATGCCATTATGAATCACTACTGCTATATTGTTAGCATCTCAATTGTTATTGTTATTCGATTTCTTTAACTTTTGAGCAATGAGGAAGTGCCTACTAAAAAGGTTTGTGATCATTCCACCTGGTTTTATTTTTATACTATTGCTAGATGTATGATCTTGATTAAGGCGAAGATTGATGCATCTCAAAAGGTCATACATACAATTAGAGGCATAAATTAGTTATACAGCACATGAAAATCAAACAGTTTTACGCAGATAAATAATGCTCATGTAGATTGAAATTGTTGCATAATTCGTGTTTGTTAGTTTCATAGTTTCTAGAAATTATTATATTTTTTGTGCTGTCTCATTTCTGGTGATTGAAGAGTCATTATTCATGAAACCACACTATATAGTTTTAGATGTTAGAACAGTTCAGTGACTTGGATTAAATTTTATGGGATATTGCTGTTTATTTTTTAGTGATCTTTATGTTTCTTTGCAGGCTCTGTATAACTTGTCAAGCGGCAATTAATCTGGGTAGACTGTAAAGATGGCTGGGACACTGACACAATCAGCAATTCTGCCAGGCAGTATAATTAACACAAAATATGGTCAAATTAAGGGATCCAAAAGACCAAGAAGAGCTGTAAAGATGATTGGCAATGCACATGCCCATTCTTTTCCCATGCAGTCATTTTCTGGTTTACGACGAGTGACATCCATTGACAATATTGCATGTCCTCGGAAAGACTTTCATGCGGCAGTCGCAGCTGCAGTATATCTTCCAAGGACAAAGGGGAATGCAAGACGAGGGGTGGTTGTGGCTATGTTTGAACGTTTTACTGAAAAAGCCATTAAAGTAATTATGCTTGCTCAGGAGGAAGCAAGACGCCTTGGACACAACTTTGTAGGTACAGAACAGATACTGTTAGGTCTAATTGGTGAAGGAACAGGCATTGCAGCCAAAGTGTTGAAGTCTATGGGAATTAATCTCAAGGAGGCTCGGATTGAGGTTGAGAAAGTTATTGGTAGAGGTAGCGGATTTGTTGCTGTAGAAATTCCATTCACTCCCAGAGCAAAGCGTGTATTGGAACTGTCATTGGAGGAAGCCAGACAACTTGGTTGGTTTTCGACTTTATAAGATTTTAAATTATCTAGAGGGAAGGGTGTTATTGAAATAACTTCAGGGTTGGAGTTTTGAACACTGAATTGGCCTTTTTCGAGTTAAATAGTCATTCTAGACTCTAAATTGCTTTTGATTATTGAGAGTAAAGTCCACATGTAACACTCAATTCACATTTATGATTTCTGGAAACATAATTATATAAACAATCTTTGATTCTTGAGAGTGCAGGCCACAGTTACATAGGATCTGAGCATTTGCTTTTGGGATTACTGAGGGAGGGTGAAGGTGTTGCAGCTCGTGTGCTTGAAAATCTTGGAGCAGACACTAGCAACATTCGCACTCAAGTAATTAAATATACCATTCTAGAATCCCAGTTTTTTTGTTTGGTTGTCTCTCGTAAGATGCTAAAGTCAAACTTAACAGGTTGTTCACATGGTGGGAGAAAATAGAGATGATGACAGAGCTGTGGTAGGTCCTGGAAGCAGCAACAACAAGACACCAACACTTGAAGAGTATGGGACGAATTTGACTAAGTTGGCAGAGGAGGTAATAAGTTATATGATAATTTGAAATCTTAATGAGTTAGCTTTTGTATGTGATATTAAGCATGGAGCAATGCCTGCTTATTCAGGGAAAGCTTGATCCAGTGGTTGGAAGGCAGCCTCAAATAGAACGGGTTACTCAAATTTTGGGACGTCGCACAAAGAATAATCCATGTCTTATTGGTGAGCCAGGTGTGGGAAAGACAGCTATTGCTGAGGGTCTTGCCCAGCGAATTGCATCTGGGGATGTTCCAGAAACAATTGAGGGTAAAAAAGTATGGATTTGGCTCTGTTTTTCATATATATATTTTTACTTTTTGTGTAATTAGATTTTTGCTTGTATACAACAACAGTGGCAGATAGTGCTGCAGATATATATGGCTGTTTTACATTTGAAACAAGGCTTGAAGAAACAAGCTCATTTTATTGTGAATTTATTTCGTAGAAATTTCCTTGCTGATCATCCCTATGGGAGTTCTAGGGTCACTGAAAAAGTCTTTTGTTCTATGCAGGTGATTACCTTAGATATGGGCCTGCTTGTTGCTGGGACCAAGTACCGTGGAGAATTTGAAGAAAGATTAAAGAAGTTAATGGAGGAAGTTAAACAGAGTGATGAGTTAATACTTTTCATAGATGAAGTACATACCTTAATTGGAGCAGGAGCAGCAGAAGGTGCTATTGATGCTGCCAACATTCTAAAGCCAGCTCTTGCACGTGGAGAACTACAGGTATAAATTTAGCATTCTAGTGCCAGGAGATTTGATGTGATTACTTTTGCAAGTGTGCATGCTTCAACAACATGGAAAGTTAGAGCTTATTCATTGTTTTATCATCTTATGCTCCTATTCTGATCGGAGGATGTATTCTGCTGTTTCAATAGTGCATCGGGGCCACCACGCTTGATGAATACAGAAAACACATTGAGAAGGATCCAGCTCTTGAAAGGAGATTTCAGCCAGTCCAGGTGCCAGAGCCCACTGTGGATGAAACCATACAAATTTTGAAAGGTTTGCGAGAACGATATGAGATTCATCACAAGCTGCGCTATACTGATGAGGCTTTGGTTGCTGCTGCTCAATTGTCCCATCAGTACATCAGGTATATATTCCAATTCTCTTCTCCAGTGCTGGAAATTGTTATCACAATTAGAGATTGTTACAACAAAGTTAACAATTCTTTTGTGCAGTGATCGTTTCCTTCCTGACAAGGCGATTGATCTGATTGATGAGGCCGGTTCTCGTGTGCGATTGAGGCATGCACAGGTTGATTGACATGTGCATATATTTTGAAAATAATTGAATAATATCCATTTTTCAGTAATTCAAAAGTTTAAGCCACAGGCTTGCTCTTATTGATTTTTTATTCTATCTTATTGCCAGCTTCCCGAAGAGGCCAGAGAGCTTGAAAAGGAACATAGACAAATAACAAAAGAAAAGAATGAAGCTGTTCGGAGTCAGGACTTCGAAAAGGTATGGTTTTGATTTGTATCAGTTCTTTTTTCCAGAAAAAAATCGAAACTTCTTTTCAAAGATAGAATGAAAATTACAATCTTCAGGTGCTGGAGCACTGCTTGATTCAGAGAAAGATCAAGGTCTCCAGTATAGTGCTTAGTATCAGTGATTATTTTATTTTCCAGCATATTTTAAATGTTGACATTAAAATGTATATATATTTCATGGTGAGGATGTTGCACTGCTTGATTCAGAAGAAAGATCAAGGTCTCCAGTATAGTGCTTAGTATCAGTGATTATTTTATTTTCCAGCATATTTTAAATGTTGACATTAAAATGTATATATATTTCATGGTGAGGATGTTATGTGCTGGATAGGCTGGAGAGCTACGTGACCGGGAGATGGAGTTGAAGGCACAAATTGCTGCTGTAACAGAGAAGGGTAAAGAAAAATCAAAAGCTGAGAGTGAGGCAGGTGATGAGGGTCCAACAGTGACAGAGGCAGACATTGAGCATATTGTATCTACATGGACAGGAATTCCTGTTGAAAAGGTGTCAACAGATGAGTCTGACAGACTTTTGAAGATGGAGGAAACTCTTCACCACCGTATCATAGGGCAAGATGAAGCTGTAATAGCTATCAGTCGAGCTATCCGTCGAGCAAGAGTTGGTTTGAAGAATCCCAACAGGCCAATTGCCAGCTTTATTTTCTCAGGTCCAACAGGTGTGGGCAAGTCGGAGCTTGCCAAGGCATTGGCAGCTTATTATTTTGGTTCAGAGGAGGCGATGATACGGTTAGATATGAGTGAATTTATGGAGAGGCATACTGTGTCAAAATTGATTGGTTCACCCCCAGGATATGTTGGTTACAGTGAAGGAGGACAGCTAACTGAAGCTGTGAGAAGGCGACCCTATACAGTGGTCCTTTTTGATGAGATTGAAAAGGCTCATCCTGATGTATTCAATATGATGCTCCAAATTTTAGAAGATGGAAGATTAACTGATAGTAAGGGTAGAACTGTAGATTTCAAGAACACTCTTTTGATCATGACATCTAATGTAGGAAGCAGCGTAATTGAGAAAGGAGGGGCTAGAATTGGGTTTGATCTTGATTATGGGGAAAAGGACAGCAGCTACACAAGGATTAAAAGCCTTGTGAATGAAGAAATGAAACAGTATTTTCGGCCTGAGTTCTTGAATCGTCTGGATGAAATCATTGTGTTCAGGCAGCTCACTAAGACAGAGGTGAAAGAAATATCTGATATAATGCTGAAAGAGGTTTTTGAGCGCCTTAAACAGAAGGAAATTGATCTTCAAGTAACAGAGAGGTTCAGAGATCGGGTTGTTGATGAAGGCTATAGCCCAAGCTATGGTGCAAGACCTTTGCGTAGGGCAATTATGAGGTTGTTAGAAGATAGCATGGCTGAAAAAATGCTTGCTGGTGAAATTAAGGCTGGTGATTCGGCAATTATCGATGTAGACCCTGAAGGGAACGTGACTGTCTTAAATGGAACTTCTGGCTCAGCATCTATGTCCAGCATGGTTACTGCCTAGGGAAATGATATAGTGGCTTAATAGCTAGCTAGATGTTGGAATGGTTGGTAATGTTTTCAGGTATAACTATAAATTGATATACACTTTAATCTCTCTGCTTTCCATCCAGGAAGGATTTGGATCCTTGCTGGTTAGAAAAGGTATCAGATGATTAACCATGTCTTCGAAATATTTTGTTATGTTTGTTGTTTGTACAGTGCTGATCTTGAAGTTTCAATCATATTTGTAAGCAGTGACATCACTGACAAATAACTTCAATTATTGAACAACCATGTGTACTTTTACGGAAGGAAATTGCTCTTTATATTCTTTGTGGGTATGTGTAAATATGCGGTCTTCTTAATTCATACTCTACCATGCATTGTCTATTTAGGATATGATGTTTTTTTTATAAAAGGATTAACTTGTCCATTGTTTTTCTAAGTGGATATGTGGTGCTTATTGGAAGGGGTTGTTGCAACCTTTTTTGGTTCCTGATCCATCTTATAAAGCGTCATTTACCTCATAACATGAGCTCTATCTGTTATGAGTCTTGAGCATGTGGAGTGATATATCAGTTGTAGTGGATACAAGTGCAATATTCAAGAGTAGTTCATAGGTATGCATACCTTGGCCATAGTAGTTCATAGATATCTTTAGTTTACATCGAAAATAAATCAGAACTTGCCTGTTTTAACTTCCTTTCCTTTTTGCTCCACCTTGATTCTGCTAAATCTGTCGTCCAGTAAATTTCTCTACAACACCTTTTGATGCTTCCATGCACTAGACTTATACTTGAATAGTCTGACTTTCCAGTTTGTCTTAATCCTTGAACTTCAAAACTTTAATTGACTTCTTATACCTACAACTTGCAAATTTCTGGCCCAAATGTTATGTGACTTGAAGCCTTCTTTTTCTTTCTAGTTCCTGACAACCTGTTACTAATGTTCTATTGATGCTTCTAGTGATTCTCTTCTTGTGGTCTTTCTTTTTTCTTCTCTTCACCATCCACACAAAGATCAAAAACATAAATAAATCAGTTTGAACTTTAAAAGGGTTATTGGAAATGACATAGGTTGCTGTTGTTCTTCCTCTTCTAGAAACTAACAATTGAAAATATTCAATGCACATGATTACAGTCCTTGTAACGTTAGACTGATTGAACCCTTAGGTAAGTAAGATGGAGTAAGGTGGTCTAAGTCTCCATCTCTCCTTGCAGACCCATCTGCATCATCTTCTTTTACAAAAACTTAAGAAAGGCAAGTCATCATTCATCATTCTTTAAATTCTGATAGTAAAAATTTATGAAACAAACTTTACATTTTGTACAGCTTCAGTTAATTCCTTAAATAGTGTCTTCTTTGACTTGTGTTTACTTGCTTGTGTCAATGTCTCCTTTCATTTCAAAAAATTGACTTTAAACTGTGCAAAATCTGTAGAATTTGTGCCTTCTATAGAGTTTCATATTTTTCCTAACTTCTGTTGACTTTTAATTCTTGCAACCTATCAAATCTATACAATGTTCTTAAGAATGAATATGCGGATACAACCCTATCTTAACTTGTATCAAAAACATTTGGGTCCAAAAAAAATTGTCATTTCTGATTGTTTTATAACCTTTAAAAATAATTGTTTGCTTGTGGGGTTTTCACATAAATGCGAGCTTAGTCTTTCAATAACAATATTCTACTTTCAAATTTCGTCTTTTTCTCTCAGTTGTGGTCAGGTTTTTCTCAATTTCATAACAGCTCTCTCTTCAACATTCTTTCCAATTTTCTACATCTAACTATTTGGTGTGCTCTTTATATTCTGCTAGATACAAGAGTCAAATCTACTAAAATACAATATCTTTTGCTGCAGCAGTACCTTCATCCTCTAGTATTAGAATCATCTGGACTGGACTGGAGCCAGCCGGTCCAGCCTGGTTCACATCGGAGAGGGGTGAAAATGCTAAGCTGGTTCTGTCCTGACTTTTGAACTGGTTTTGCCAGTTCCAATTTGGAATTGCCTTGAAAAAAGTGTCACATTTGCACCATTATGTCCAAAAAACTGAAGAATTCAAGCAAAGAATGAGAGCTCTTACATGTTATGTACATGAACAAACTTTGCATATTTGGTGTCTAATGGGTTGGGGTAATATTGATTTTTTTTCCAGGGAAGACCTCACGGGGAAACCCCTGGGCACTTTCTTGCATGTGATACCCAGTGTAAACCTGTGGGTGCTGATTACAGTGCCTGACTTGGTAGGGACATTGAGCGAGGCACATGATGGAGGCAGCCAGCTAGAGGATCAACCCTGAGGCCTCCTGCATGAAGTTCAAAGCACTAAACCACTCTAGCTAGCCCAATGAGCTTTAATGTTTTTGGGTTTACACTTATATATATATATATATAACACATGGTTTTCCAGCTTGTTTTAGTCTGACCCTTGGCTGGTTATGGTTCTGATAGCTTTGCCTCCAGTGCTATCACCGGAGCTGTGTTTCCCATTCAAAGCTAAAGCTTACAACCTAACATGCCTGGAATAGCAAGTGGACACCTATTGGCAGTGTTGCTTATCTTAAACATATACAGCTTTTTAGAGGTCGAACAGTTATTGGTCAAGTCTTATTCTACACTAAAATTCTCACTGTCCGAGTAAGGCACAAAGTTGTCTTGCAGACATTCATTTTTCAAATGTTTTTTTAAAGTGATGGATTAGGATGTATTGATTAAAAAAAAAGGGTGTGGCTTTCCCATACAGCCAGAGTACAGTGGGGTGTTTCAGTGTTTTCGCTGCAAAATTGCTGCTTATACCCATTAATATATGGGGAGGGCCTTGGTTCCTGCAGAGTTTCATATGAGCTATTTTCCTTTCTTTTTTTTAAACCACAGGAATATTTGTTAGCTTTTACTTGTTGCATCAGTCGCTGTTCAGTCACTGAATGTCTTAAACGCAGATTTAAGACAATGTAGTTTGATTTTCTGATTTACCACATATATAGTGTTTGTGCTTTTGAGGGTATTTACTATTTATCCCGACTCCTAAGTAATCACAGTCAGTGGTTTCAAGAGTAGTCAGAATCTGTTAGGATTTTGTTTCACAGGAGTGGATATCTGTGTCTGCATTAATAAAATTCAAATGTTTTCTTAAAGTAACAACTATGATTGCGTCGAGAGACACTTTCTACAGCCCAAATGAGTGAGATGTGTCACATCTGTAACGCTCACGTGGTACATGTCAGCTCAAAAAAAGTACTAAAAATAAAAATTATAAAAAGAAGAACTTGTATAATTGAAATTTGAGCCCACTCGGATAACCGAGTCAAAAGTTATGACCCCCGGAAATCTCTGCATTTATTCTCTTTTTTTCTATATTTTTTTTCAGCCTTTAGAAATCACTACATCATAATTCAAAATTTTCTTTTGAACTTGGAATCTTTGTCACTAATGATAATTTTAGAAAATACGTGTAATTTGTGGACATTTTTACAGAAAACTTTTTATTTTCCCTTTGCAGAACCAATTTTTCTTACCCCAATAAAATGTGCATACTTGGTTAGTCTGTATACTACCACCAATAATTTGTCCTTCCCTTCTGACATGAGTAACCCTTCAATGAATTCCATTGAGATTTCTTCCCATTTCTGATTAGGGGTATGTAGCAGATGAAATAACCTAGGGTTAAGACTTTTTTGGTTTTGTTTCTTTGGCAAATGTCACATTCTGCTACGTATTTTGAATGTCTACATTCATTCCTTTCCAAAAAACTGATTGCCTTGCGTTATAATAGGTTTTGTAAAATCCTACCTGCCTTACATACAATTGGACAGTCATAGGATTCTTAAAGCACCTTGGATTTAAAACTTGAGTTGGGGATTAAATAAATTCTTCCCTTATACCACAAAAAGTCATTCATCCACTCAAATTTGGGTTACTGATTTAGATAATTTATTATGGAGTGAGCCTCTGAATTTTTGGCACACTTGGTTTGAATTTCATCAAGCCATTCGAAAAACACCATCAATACTGCAAAAACTTGCACTTCTTCATATTTTCATGAAAGAACATCAACTACTATGTTTTTCTTTCTGTTTTATGTAGGATTTTTCCATATCAAATGTAGCAATTTTCTCTATCCACTTATGTTTTTAGATTATTAACTTATTTTGTTGTAACAAGTATTGAAGAATGTTACAATGGATCATAAAATTGCTTCCCAAAAGGTATATTTTCCATTTTGCTAATGCATGCATGATGACAAACATCTCCTTGTTGTACGTAGACTATACACATTCATTTTTTGTTTAATTTCTTGTTTTCAAAAGCTATTGGTGTCCTTGCATCAAAACTGCCCCTGTCCCAAAAGTTGAGGCATCACATTCGATTACAAATGGCTTTGAAAAATATGGTGTTGCCTATACAAGAGTTGTCGACATCATTCTTTTCAATGCCTCAAAACACCTTTCTACTTCGTCATTCCAATGAAAGGAATTCTTTTCAAGGAGGTTAGTTAGCAAAGCAGTCAAATGAGCATAATCCTTGATGAATCTTCAATAGTAACCTGTCAACCCTAAGAATCCTCTTAACTTGGAGATTTTTTTTGGTTGGGACCATTTGTTGATCACTTTGATTTTATTTGGATCTACCTTGACCCCTACCTTTAAGACAATGTGAACAAGATACTATATTTATTGTTTGCTAAATGTACTTTTTGACTTTTTTGCATAGAATTTGTTTTCTTCCCGAAGAGACAGTATCTGTTCCAAATTCTTCAAGTGTTTTATCCATGTCTTACTATATATAAGGATGTCATAAAAAAAGACTAACACTAATTTCCATAGGTAGTGCTAGAAGAGTTTATTCATAACCGCTTGGAAAGTGACGGGGGAATTTGTTGATCCAAAAGGCATTACCTTGAATTTATAGTGACCTTCATCAGTTTAAAAAGTGGTCTTGGTGACATCATCTAATTTGACCCTAATTTGATAGTACCTTGATTTCATATCAAGTTTTGAAAAATATTTGGCTTCATGAAATTTGTCAAATATGTCGTCAATGAATGGAATGGGAAACTTGTTCTTGATTGTTATTCCGTTTAATCCTTGATAATCTATGCATAATCTATATGAGCCATCTTTCTTTTGTACTAATACTATTGGAGTTACATATGGACACCTGATATTTGTGATAACACTACATTTCAACATATCTAAACTAATATTTCTATTCTTGTTTTATGGTGGTGGGGGTATCTATAGGCTTTAACTTTGATCGGGCTTGATCTTGGTTTAACCTCAATTATATGCTCAATCCTTATTTTTGGTAATAGCTCCATGGGTAGAGCTTCTTGTGTTTTTTAAGTATCTCTTGGACTTATTCTCCTCTAGAGTTATATTGTTCTAAATCTTATATTGCCATTTGACAGCATTGGATCACATAAGTTGATGCCCCTTTCCAGCTAAGGTTTTCCATCTATTGAGATGAAACCCCTTGTGTCTGGGGTGGTTGGAACTCATTTAGCTTATACATTTGTCCTTACCACTTGAACTTTATAAAATGATTTTTTTATATGATTGGCTAAGTAGTTCCCCTATGTTTGTAGCCATTGGAATCCTAAAACTATGTCTACTCCACCCAATGGTGTGGTGTAGAGTTATGATTCCAATTTAAAATATTGTATTTGAAGTTTCACCTTATGGCACTTCCCTACATTCTCAATCTTTTGGCCATTTGCTACCATCACCTTCATGTTTGGATATATGGATAACTTAAGTTTCCTTGCGACTCTTATGTCAAGGAAGTTGTGGGTACTTATTGTATTAGTACTGTGGTATTTTGATGTGCCCCTTTAATTTAAGAGTTTGTGGTTGCTTGATGCTTATCATGGCTGCAAGTGATATCTTGGGTGTGTTTTTTCCTTCTAAGTCTATTGTGATATTTTTGGATTCTCTTTTTCTTTATCTTTGGATTCTTCTGTATTTGATTCATCAATTCCCTTCTGCTTCATGTGTATATTTTCTTTGAATTATCTTCTATACAACACATGTGTCTAGGGTCCCATCTGTCTCCACATCTTTTGCATTTGCCTTCTTTCATTAGTTGAGCTTCCAAACTTCTTTTGTTGTCTCGTATGTGTGGAGGTATGTTTTTATCCTTATTTGTGTCTATTGTTGGTGGTATGTTTCTTCCTAAATATTTTTTTCAATTTCTTTCTTGAAAACCCTCAAATTTCATTTCTATTACCTTTGCCTTACACCTTGCTACTTCAATGGTTGGAACATCATGCATTTTTAATTTGTTTTGGATATGCGATTTTAAGGCCTCCCAAGTAAGTTTCTAGTAATTGGTTGCTAGATAAGTTAAATACCCATGTCGTGAGAGCTTCCCATTGATGCGTGAATTCCTTGACACTTCCCTTGAGAAGAATTTGTTTTTGGTAATCCCCTTGAATCTTTGAAAAAAACGTTTTTAAACAAGTGCCAGGTGTACCAGTTGTATGTGTCACCTTCAAGATGCACGGATGCATATTTTACGTTTTCTTCATCTATCGTAATGTTATATATACTGAAATATTCTTCATTTTATTAAACCATGCTACACATTGATCTTTGTTCTCGTTGTATTTGGATAGTTCTATTTTGGCCCTACGTGGGCATATCATAAGGATATAATATTGGGTGCCTCCTGATGAATTATATGGAGGTGGAGGTGGAGGTGATGCGAAGACGCGAGATGATCCAATAGACATACTTGAACTATTTTGTTGTTTATTGCCATTTATATAACCTTAGTTTTGTAACATATTCTTGATATGGTCATGTTTTTTATTTTGATCCTCGTTCACAGTGTCCAACTTGTTCTCCATTATTGTGATGATTTTATATTTGATCATGGGCTTTCCCCTTTTTCTTTATTTCACTTTTGCAAGTATCGTGGCCTTCCAACCCTTTCCAAATATCACGGGCTTCCAAATCCATGGGTTTGAAACCACCATTTCACCTTTTACTTTTTCACATGCACCCCTTTTTAATATACTTGTAAACCTATATATAAATCAAATGCCTTAGCATAACATTAATAACAACATGTTCAATATAATTCCTTAACATGATATCAATGAAAACATTAATCCTTTGACATCAATGACAATAATTCCAACATGTGGTTGGTGTATTGTTTCATCATGTCAATGTGCATTGTTCTATGACTTTGAACTTTCTTATTTAGAAGGCAATGTGTCTATCATCTTTTGAGAGTACTACACTGGGTCCAAACCTAAACCTAGAAGAAACACACTATATAACGAAGAGTTGGGTGATTAAGGTGTAGCATGCATTGGGGCCATAACAAGGGCTTCCTCCACGCTACCAAAGTTTGTTATACAGTAATTGACCAATGAAAGGAATCATTATGTCAAATCAATTATTGAATGAGCAATCAAAGATAATATCCTTACAAATCTATGGCATAATGTCACTGAGCACAAAAATTATCAAAGTTTCTCAAGGGTTGTAGGTAGTGGCTACTCTTGAATGGTTGGAATATTTGGAATATTGGTATGAACACTTTCTACAAAGATAATATAGACAACATATTATAGGGAAGTCACTAGAAACTCGCACTTAGAATCTTTTGCACACAGTGATTGTTGCACCAAAGTGACTAATACAAAATCTAAATGCTCTAGATGTTTTGTGAATATTCTACCATACATGACGACATCATTAAAAAATCCAAGGCATACTTGCAATTATATTTAGCAAAATCTCTATTAATTAAAGCTTGAAATTTAGCAAGAGTATTAGAGTTTGAGTGATATCACTTATAATTAATAGTGGACCTGATCAATGTGGAATGTAGCCTCTATTGGTTATAAATTGTATAGGTGTCTAATAATATCTAGAGTAGAAGTCAGTCTTACACAAGAACATTACATTATGTAATTCATCCACAAAATTATCAATGCGAGGTAGTATGGACTTGTTTGTAATAACAATATAATTCGATGTGTTGTAATCAATACATAAGTGGTAAGAAGCATTTTTTGTCCTTGCCAAAGACAATAAGATCAAGATAGGGGCTCTAGGTAGGAGTATGATCCTAGTTTCCAAGAGTTGTCCCATATGCCTTTCAATCTCAAATGTGTGAAAGTGGGCATAATGATAAGGGTGAACAATTATGTGTCCTTTAGCACGGTCAAGCTCAACTACATGCTCCATTCCCTAATCAAGTGGAAGTTCTATTGGTATCTATTGGAAGACCACCTTATATTTTCTAAGTATGATAAAAAGGCATGGAACATGAGTTTACACATAACGATCCACGTTAATACGACACAAGAGAGCCATGAAACCAAATTGACTCTCCTTTATAGTTTTTTACATACATGTTTAGAGTCAATGATTGGATACTTTAGCGATTAAGTATTTGATAGTGTATTCATGACCATCTTGGTGAAAGGAGAAGAGATTTTCTTGATAGTCAATGAAGTAGGTTGCCAAGGAAATAAACCATTGAATAGCCAAAACAACATACACTCCTCTAATGCTTGCAATGCCATAAAAAATCATCCTTAAGTGTATAGTTTTTTGTTGTGAGTTTCACCATGTGCGCCATCCCTTCAAATTAAATGTGCTAATTACATCAATGTTGATGGGGAAGCGTTTAGAAGTATTAATATGCAAGCCTAATCTCTCAACCTATTTTTTATTATCAAGAATGTTAAGTGTATTGTCATGATTAACCAAATCAAGGAGCTTTTAGTTTCCAACCTAAGCATAAAACTTGAAGGTACCAAGCCCACCCAACTAACTGATTATAACAAGGGATATCAAGGGTTACCCCATTTCTAATGATGGAGGGGATTAATCTAGTGGTCTAAAATCATTATTTGGTTAATTAGGAAGAGTACTAAGTTCATTTTCAAAGTTAGAGTGGCATATATCTTTATTAATACAAATTTCCAAGGGTTTAACACATCTCTTAAACTAGGGCCAATAGAGTTTACAACATAGGTTCAAGGTTGAAGGATTAAGTATTTAGCCATACATACAATTATGTTTTTTTTATTTGTGACATTTGAGGCTTTCTCTCCTCCTTGACCCTTATATCATATGAATAGCGTATCCATTTTTATGTATAACAAAAATGGATTAAGATTGCATTAAAAAGGTTGCATCCAAATTGTATAACTTAGTAATACAAAAATATATGTTGGTCTAGGTGTGATCATTGGATTTTCATGAGCATAAAAAATACTATCCTTATCCTAAAGTATATTTCAGAGGACTATAGGACACTATTACAAGTATATGTCTAGTAATAGAAACCTAAAACAAAATGGATTTTACAAATATCATAACAACAAACTAGTGGAAGGAGTGTTGACTATAGGCTTTGTCTGAATGTCCATTGCCTTGTCGTCGCCCTGGATTCTCAATATGTTTATCCTCCATCATCTATGAAACTATTTCATCATTTTTCGTGAGTGTTATAGTATCGAAGAGAATACCTATGGTTGGGGCCTTATGAATAATTCCCTTTGAAGATAGCCCATAGTGGCCTTTAGGGGTATGCATTTAACCTCCAAAGCTTGGTTTCACCTATTTATTGTATAATAATGGCCTTTAGCTCATAATGAGTTGTGTTTTCATTATTTTGCACAATTTTGGTGAGGGAGATGAGAAAAGTCCTATTTTCATTGATAAAAGCTTTGCTCCTTCTAAATATTCTTTGCCTTTCACAAATTGCTTGTTGACATTTGTTATGATAACTAAGATAATTCATCTTGATGGGGGATTCCAGCAAGTAAACCGGTAGCAAAAATAGAGAAAAATGTGGATTTCCCACCTTGAATGTGGTAGAGAAGACATATTTACCTAATTTCAAGTCATAACGCAAATCCCCTAGATTAGAAAACGATTGTTGTGTAGCTAGTGAACCTAAGACACACATTTGTACGCCCATAACTGATGCAGGCAATAAGCTTTGATTCAATTCACAAGATCTCAAAACCATGCAAACACATGAGAGGGAAAGAATAACTATATTGTTATTCATTCTCCATCCTAACTATTACAATGAAGGCCCAACCCTTTATAATTACTATATGAGATTTTCGAAAATTGCTAATTTTAGAAAATTCTCGCATAGCTATGAAACTGAACACCAACTATAAGCTAACTAGTGACACTAGTTGTCAACTCGCTTTTCTAATTAGGTTTATAAATTGAGATATAACTATTAATTACAAATTGAAATAAATCCCGCAAAACACTAAAACCTCAATTTGAGGCCTTATATGAAGGAATTTGGCCTCATAAAAGTGTCAAAAAGACTCCGATCAAAATAATCTAATTGACCACTGCATTGAACACTTCTAAACGCAACTTCCTATTAAATTTTATCCCAAACAGATAACCAAGTCAAGAGTTATGACAGCCGGAAATCCTTGCATTTATTCTCTCTTTTTTTCTATATTTTTTTTTCAACCTTTAGAAATCACTACATCACAAGGAAATCATTTTTTTGGAAAGGAATGAATGTATACATTCAAAATACGTAGCAGAATGTGACATTTTCCAAAGAAACAAAACCGAAAAAAGTCTTAACCCTAGGTTATTTCATCCACTACATACCCCTAATCATAAATGGGAAGAAATCTCAATGGAATTCATTGAAGGGTTACTCATGTCAGAAGGGAAGGAGAAAATATTGGTGGTAGTATACATACTAACCAAGTATGCACATTTTATCGAGGTAGGAAAAATTGATTCTGCAAAGGAAACATGAAACATTTTCTGTAAAAATGTCCACAAATTACACGTATTTTCTAAAATTATCATCAGCGACAAAGACGACAAGTTCAAAAGGAATTTTGCAAACAAATTAGGATGTCACATAATATGAACTTAGCTTACCACCCCCAAATAGATGGACAAACGTAAAAGGTAAATAAATGTTTGGAAACGTACCTTCATTGTTTTGTGACTAACAAGCAACATAAATGGTTCCAATGGTTGCATTTGGATGAATGGTGGTATAATTCCACATATCATACATCTATCAAAATGACACCATTCCAAGCTCTCTATGGATGTGAACCCCTGAAATGGAAAGAGTTATCCATAAGTGAAGTAATAGTTGCATCAGTGAAAGATCATTTAGAAGAAAATCAGAAGGTCATTCAACTAAAGAAGGAAAACGTAACAACTGCTAGGAATTGTATGAAGCAACAAGCTTACCAACATCAAACAAAAAATGAATTTAATGTTGGAGATTGGGTGTTCATAAGACTCCAACCTTATACACAAGTATCTCTCAAATAACAAGGGAAAAATAATCTAGCTCCAAGGTTTTATGGACCATACTAAATTAACAAAATAATGATTCAAGTGGCTTATGGTTTGATTTTGTCAAACAAGACTTGTATCCACAATATTTTCCATGTGTCTTGCCTAAAAAAAGTGTCAGGACAACATCAAAATTCACATACACTACTTTCCATGTTGGATGATGAAGGACGAATCATTTTGGAACCAGAAGTTATTATTGCTTCTTGGGAAAAGAAATTGCATTCTCGAGTAATCAAGGAATATCTTATTAAATGGAAAAATCTTCTTGAAGAAGACACATCTTGGGACTCATAACACTTTCGATAATTGCATCTCTTGTTACCATTGCTTTGAGAACAAAGCAAAATTTAAGGGAAGGACAATGTTATAATTATAATTATAAAAATATCTAATAAACATGATATTAATAAATAATGCAATATAAGTTTTAATAAAACAATGTTTAATTAAATATTCATGTGACTATAAGTCATGTTTTTTTATGAAAAAGGTGCTCAAACATGATTTAAAGAGGACCTCATTATAATTTGATATCATCAATCAATTTTATAAATTATTATCAATCTTTTATGCACATATTATTACAATATTTGGAAAGGGTTGGACTCTCGTAGTAGTTGCTTATGGTATTTGGAAAAGTGAAAAAAAATTTAATTTTTTAATTAAGGGGTGACATGTTTTTTTGGATAAACATGTCTCTTCGTGAAGAGTTATGAAAAAGTATAAAAAGTGAAAGTATTGACATAGAGAGAGAGAGAGAAAGAGTGCAAAAATGTAGTAGCTTATGAAGAAGTGGATAAGCTTGCAAAATCAGTTTCAGGTTATTTTGAATTTTCGCTATAATTTTTTTGCAGGGATGTTTTAGACAGTGAAATTTTTTATGAGACAGAGGTGGGATATCGAAGTACATGTGGTAAAAATTTCAAACCTTGGTTAGCTATACTTTCAGAGATATGCCCTATGAAAGTTAGGATTTCTGGATGATCTTAAAACAGGCCAGTTTGGCATATTCACTATAATTTTTTCTCTAGGAACTTTCAAAATGTGAAACTTGCAAGGATATTAGAATACATATAGAAGTAGCTCAGGTACAAGTTTCAAACTTTGGTTCATTATATTTTCAGAGATATGCACTCTATAAGGTAGACCTTTTAAATGGTACTGAAATTAGTTTCAAACATGTAAGCTTGAAATTTTCTCTATAATTTATTCTTTGGGAAGTTTCCAACTGTGAAACTCGTAGGGGTATTATAAGACATCCAAAAATAGATTAGATACAAGTTTTATACCTTGTTTTTCTATAAATTCTAATATAGTCACTGTGGAATTTAGGTCTTCTAAATGGTTATGAAATCAGTTTCAAATAGGTCAACTTGGCATTTTCTCTATAGCTTCTTCTCTATGAACTTTTAGGTTGCAAAAATTGCAGGGATCTTAGAAGACATACATAAGTACTTTAAGTACAAGTTTCAAACTTTATTTTGTTATGCTATTCTAGATATGTGCTATGGAAATTAGGCCTTATGAATGTTCCTGTAATGAGTTTCAAACAGGTCATCTTGGCATTTTCTCTATAACTTCATCTATGGGACTTTTCATACTACGAAACCTTAAGGGATTTGAGAACGCATTTAGAAGTACCTCAAGTAAATATTTCATAATCATATTTGCAAAATTGGATGTTCGGTACATTATGCAAGTTTTTTCTTGGGAAGAGCACAAAAACAACAAGCTTTGGAAAAGTTACCATTTGGAAATTCAAAATTTGGTAAGAACTAATAAAGGAAGAAGTAACAAGTCGACTCAGTGAAGGTAATATGGATGTTATCATCTTTTAAAGAAGTTATATGTACTAAAGAACACATTGGAACTTGTAGGTTGGTGTTTCTCAAATAAAGAGATTGGTGTCTCTTGTTAAGTTGGTGCTTAGTGGTGGAGATTGATGTCTACAATGATCTGTAAGAGTATATTAGTTCCTACCAAGGTTTGTACCAGTGGAGATTGGTGTCTCCAGTAGGTTGGTGCCTACAAATATTTGTAATAGTATGTTGTTGCCAACCAAGGCTTATGCCAGTAAGGATTGGTGTCTCCAGTATATTGGTGCATACAAATACTTGTAACAATAGATTGGTTCCTACAAAGAATTATAAAGAGAAGTTTTGTGGTTTTTTATTCAATGCGTTTCCACATAAATTTTGTGTTTGATGTTATGCATATGCGGTTGTTTTCTTATGGTTGTTGAATGTTTGAAAAAAGTAAAAATTTATCTTATATTGATTCACCCCTTCCTCTCAGTATAAGTGTGTGCTCAACAACACCATGATTTAAAAAATAAACTTTACAATTGGAAATATGGTCTTTGTTTGATTGCAATAATACAAATATATTTTTTTTAATAACTTGTTAGGAACAAGCTTCAACTGAAGTTCTATGGCTTTTACGAAGTACGAGCAAAAGCATGCAAGGTGGCTTATGTGCTAGACATTACCAACAAGGAAATATTTTGTGATGTCTCCTCTTTTAAAAACAAGTCACTAAACAAACATCCTTTTGGAAAAATAAGATGGGCATTGAAGTGGTTGTTCTAACAAAGGATCCTCTCTAAAAAGGGGAAGCTAATACTAGAATTAGAGGGCATCTTTGACGTGTGTTGTGGGACTTTTTGTGTGGACCAAAACACCTCTCTTGGATGGTTATTGATTTGAGGTAGACAAAAGAGTGAATGAATAAGAAATCTATGCTATCTATTCAACCCCATAAGCATTTATACTAACTAAGCATCTATTCAAACATGAATTCAAATGAACAAAAAATATTCTTTAGGGGAGGTGGGTAAGTTCTTTATTAACCAAAGGAAAGGCAATACAACATAAGAGGGGAGTCTTGTAAGAATGGTCTCCAAACACTCTCCAAGGGATTATTTTTTGATTCCTTCAATAGGATTTCTATGTTTTGATAGCAAATGATAACACTTCTCCCTATGCAATGGACATTTTGGATGGAAAATTTGGAAGCAAGAGGCTAAGGAAACTCATGAATTGTGAATTAAAAAAAGGGACTTCTAAAAAGTTGCCATAATCTTAGAAATATAACATTATCGTCGGAATATTATTGATATAGGGGATGGGAACTCTTATTCATAGATTTTCATGGAGGTGAAATGAAGCCAAATGGAGTTGGGAATCAAATTTTATTCCATGCCTCACCCATGTGACTGCATTCAATTCAAGGATGGTCTTGTACCATGTAGTTCAATGAGAAGGTTACACTTGTACGGGCTCCCTTCATGCACCAAGCGTTCAAAGTAACTTTTGAATTCAATGACCCATAAAATTGGTGTGGATTACACTGTCACCATGATTGTATGATTATTGAACAATTTATTGCATTGCCACATACCTCAAGAATTGAGGGGTCACATAGTTATCCTTTTGGTCCACTTTGAAAGTTGACTTCTACTTTTGGTGCATGGTTAGTCTATACCCTGTGATTTTGGGTGCATTTAGATGGGGTTTTTGCTTATTTGTGATATATCATGATAATATTAGTTAAGTGTTGTAAGGGGATGGAATTGGTGTGATATTAAGAGTGCATCATATAGCCAAAAACACATCATGATTTTTTGTTACAAGTACTAAAAGAGAGAGGTTGTACTAGAGAGAAAATCTAAGTGGGGAGAGATAGGAAGCCACCTATAAAACAAAGAACGGTGAGTTGATACATATATAAAAAATATTTACAAATGAGGTGGGCACACCCATGCTTGTGGAATAGTAAGTCAAGTACAATACAAGACCATGGCTTGTGAATCTAGTTCACGAGACATAAAAAATAAATGTTGCTTCTATATTAAACGAGTGATTAGTTTTTTTCCCTTGGTGGCATAGAATTACAACAAAGGAAACCCATTGAAAAAGGGTCTAAAACATGTCAAGTGTTGTCCAAGGAAAGATAAAATTGGAGGCCCAAAACAAATGTTGATAAAGAGCCATGCATGTCCCTTTCCTTAAACTAGATTCGGAACACTACCAATGCAACATATAAATCTCCAGAGTGCAGTAACAAGTTGTGCTTAAGCACGGGAGAAACCATTTGATTAGTAGTCAATAATGAAAACTATTGTTAGATATGAAGTAGCCTATTGATAATTATTTATGAGTACCAAGGTACTAGTATTAACCAATGTGGTGCAAATGGATGTTTTTTCAGCCGAAAACCATAAGGAACTAGAATGTCAAAGATCAATAATGTCTATCGGTTGTTTCCCACAAGTCATACCACCAATGGTGAAAACAAGAAGGAGGGTACTAGTCCTCTAAATCGAACCTTTAGAGAAATGTGTTATGGTTGATAGGGGTAGATCCATAGGGGGAGGGCAATGCCAATTCCTTGTAAACCAACATCTGGTATGACAAACATTGGTAGACAAAACAATACTTGGACATGATAGAATGGGATGAGGTGTGATGGGATAAAAGATAGTGCTTCCCTTGAACATGGCTTAAAGAATGGGTAGCAACCATAAACTCTAATGAGATAGCTTATCCATATATCAATGTGGAGGCTAAGGTCTAGTGAAGAGGCAGAGGTCTATCCTCTTCAAGAATTTAGTGAAGAGGCAGAGGTCTTGGGAAGTACACTATGTTATGGATCAACTAATGCCCAATATCAAACATGATTTCCTTGAAACCCAAATTAAGCACATGAGAATGAGATTGATCAATGTCGACGTTGAAATCAACTATTGCAAAGGGAAATAAAAGAGCGTGAGCAAGATATCACAAAGTTACAGGGAAAAGTACAAGATTTTGTCATTTCTTAGTCCTACAATATCACAAAGGAATTTAATGTTGTTAGTATGGATGCTGTCGGAGAGAAAGATGCAGATGAGAAGAGTAATGATGAGGATTCTCTTATACTTTTCTCCTTCGAATACTAAAGAGACATGTTTTTCTTTTTAAATCAAAATGTTGTGATTTATCTTTTCTGTCTTTTTGTAAATGCACATCAAATGTATTTTGATACCAAGCACTTTTATTAGGATCTATACTAGTCTGATTTGCAATATTAGTTTTAATTTGGAAGAATGTATGTATCTAGCAGCAAATTTTGCTTTTAACATTGGATAACTTTTGAACTACTATTGCTTAGAATTTATAGAGCAAGTGTTGTAACTATAGGTCTTTCGGTTTGACCAAGGCCTCTTTTTTGATGATATAAAAAGTTCCAGTTTTCGTTATAAAAAATATAGATCTACGTTTCCTTTATTGCGCCAAGAGGCGCTCTACAACCTAGTATGGGGGAGATCTTGTAACGTTACATAACGTTCCTCTTGTAAATGTCGGCTATAAATAATAATAAAAAATTCTTATGTTGTAACATTACAAGACTAACAAAATAATAAAAATAAAATTTTAATTATCCGCCAAAATAAATGTCATCCAAAAAAACAACCTAATATGAGGGAGATCTTGTGACGTTTGTTATTAACAAAATAATAAAAAAATAAAAAAATTAATTATCGGTTAGAATAAATGTTGGCCAGAAAAACAACCTAATATGGGGAAGATGTTGTAATGTTCCTACCTAACAAAACAATAAAAAGGTAAAAAAATAATTATCCGCAAAAAAATGTGGGTCAGAAAAAAAGAACCCAATATGGAGGAGATGTTGTAATGTTCCAACCTAACAAAATAATAAAAAATAAAAAATTGAATTATCCGCAAAAAAATGTTGGCCTTGCACATGGTTTTAAAACCATGTGCAAGGCCTTCTAAACAACCCATGGTTTTATTGTACATGGTTTAGGAGGGCCTTGCACATGATTTTAAAACCATGTGCAAGGCCTCCTAAACAATCCATAGTTTTATTGTACATGGTTTAGGAGGACCTTGCAAATGGTTTTAAGACCTTGTGCAAGGCCTCCTAAACAACCCATGGTTTTAGGAGGGCCTTGCATATGGTTTTAAAACATGTATGGGGAGATGTTATAATGTTCGTTCCTAACAAAATAAAAAATTATAATAAATATTATATGTCGTCCATAAATAATATTAAATATTAATAATAAAAATATTATATGTGGACCTTAAGTAAAAATGTGTCTTTTGGTTTGAATCAAATCAATGGCTATATATAGAACACACCAAAGTTGATGGCTCATTGAGTGCAATACCTAAGAAGAGGTTTGCACCTCGAGAGATTTTATCCCTCTTAGAGCCTAGGATTTGGATCTAGGCTAGTAAACACACAAATAAAGTTGATGTATAATGAGATTTTTGTAACTATAATTTATTAAAAAAAAACTACATTATAGTTTTAAGATAGACAAATATTATCTTTCATTGCTAAATATTTTTCCGAGAAGAAAAAAAACCTTTATTCTTTCGAATAATCATGGACTCCTCCAAAGGGAGGTTACATTTTTGCCTTATCAGGCTCGCCACTTACACACAAATGCTTTACAAGGTTTTCATTACAAAATGTTCTATGCTGTCTTTACATTTCTTCACTATGATGTCGTACGTTACTGCTCCTTTGCTGTTTCATCTCCTTGTCTTCTGTCTGCTCTCAAAAAGACCATATCCATACTTCTTTGTTTCTTCACAGCGGAATGTGGAACATAATGGAGTCCCCTTCATCGAAGATCTCTCCCTCGATTACCCCTAGTTGTATGGCTGGTGCTTGTTTTGAGAGTATATCTGCTTCTGAATTGTTTTCATTGCTAAATATATTTAGAGAATCTTTAAGAATCTTCATTGTAAACCTTTGCTCGGCCCTAACCAATGTGTAAACCTTTAGAGTATTTCATTGTAAACCTTTGCTTGGCCCTAACCATAAATGCTCTTTGCTTGGTCATAACAATAAATGTTATGTACATGTAAACCTACTAACACATGAAAAGTATGTCGTTAACAATGGGCAAGTTACACAAACAAAGGATATTAGAAGGTCAATTATATTGTGCAATATGCTAATCATCTCCTTAGTTTGTTGATGCTTCAACCAATTATGGTGTACAAAAAATAAAAATAAAAACTTAATTTTTTTACATTTTGAATGATTCATTTGGAACACATTGCCAAGATATCTACGCAATTTAAGTTGTTGCTGACATGATCAATGTGTAGTTTCAAATAATTTAATTGTTCTTGCATTGCTCTTTTCCCTTTTTGACAATATTTCAACATTTGTAGTATTGTCACTATGGAAAAATTCCTTCAAAACCAACAAAATACAATTATGTTCATTAGTTGCACTTTTCCATCTATAGGAAGGCCAAAGTTGCATTGCCCTTGTAACCTTTTGCAGGCTGAAGCTGAGACCAATGAAGTATTTACGTAGATTACTTTATTTCCAAAGGCAGACATGCGTCCTTATTTTAGTTTATGCGTAGGTTTTATTAATGTATTTTTTTTTATGTTTGATTTAGTGGTTTACTATCCTATGCACATTTGGTATGATGTTTCACTTCCTTGTTGTATGAGTTATCATCTTTTATTCATAATCCATCTCAATAAACTCATCTATGTGCACTTGAGATAACATCCTGTAGCTTTAAGGTGCAAGTCAAAGCCCATTTTAGTTGGGTTCACACTTGTGGGAACATAAAGAGTTCATGGATCAATCCACCCCCATCCATGCTAGATATTACACTTGGCTTATGTGGGTGCAATGGACTCCATGGCAACTTAGACTTGACTAGGAATGATTATTGAAAGATAAATTCTTCAAAAGTATAGGACTTGTGATCTAGGACCTAAATTTTGCACAAATAGGGACCTAGAACCTTAATACTTATATTGAATTGAGATATAAATTCCATCTACCCTTATATTACCAAATCCCGTGGGACTAGTAGCAGTGACTAGTTGTCTAGACTTTATGATCAAATGTAGTTATATGTTTCTAATTTCTAAGATGAATATATCTTCTTGAAAATAAAATAATAATGGGCAATTCTTTAATTTGAGCTCTTTTATGAAACATCAAGAAGAAAACAAAGGATAAAAGCTCTAAAGATTTGTCATTTAGATTTATGCTCTAGATGATGTATACGCGTCTATGTGTATACTCGAGCTTCCAAACATCCAAGTGCATGAGACCCAGGTTTAGTTGTATTTGTTATATTATTCATTTTCAACGCACTGATTGCATTGCTTTCTCATATGAGTGGAAAATTTGATGTTTACTAGGGTTGGTAACTTGAAAATTAATTCTTCAAAAATCTAGGGCATGTGATGTAGGACCCAATGCATGGAGGAAGAAGAACCTAGGGATCTTGATACTTCTATTGAGTCAACATTTAGCTTTCATCTACATCTAATCTTAAGAAATTGCATTAGTTTGGTAGCATTGATAAATTGATTATGACTGAATATAGCCATCTCCTTTATAATTTCTAAAGCCAAATGCCTCTTCCTTTAAATAATTTTAGCTCTTCCATGATATAGAGGGAAGAAGACAAAGGATAAAAGCTTGAAAGATTTTCCATTGAACTCTCTGGTATAGTTGATGTATATGCTAATGGTGCGTTTAGCTCATGGCAGCCTCATGGTTGAGGTATATGTTCTTTTCCTTCCAGAATGAGATGTGTCTTTCTGGAGTTGGTGTGTCGTTTTATTATTTTTTTGTTCTTCTTCTTTTGAGCAGGATTTGAATATTGGACTTGCAAAAGAGTTGGTAGAATAAGGCAAGATCTAGAAAACAATTATAGAGATGCAAGTGTTGATTGAATTTGATACTCAATAGATGGTAGATTTAAAGGACAATTCGGAATGAAGAATATCAAGGTATATAAAAGATAATTCTTTATTGGAAATAATAGAACTATTAAAGTTGAAATATCAATTAGTTACGAAGGTGATCTTATGTGAAATTATTTCGTTGTTGATCTGTGAGAGAACTTTTCTCATGGCCAAACTTACAAGGATGTTGTTGATATTGACCTTATCTCATTTGAGAAAGATGATTAGAGTCAAAGTGGAGTTCCCTTAAGGTAGCCCATTTGCTAAACTATTTGCATGCCATTTTCATTATTTCGTATTGTGCACTATTCGTTATGTGTATTGGTTGGCTATCTTTTGTTTCTTTTACATCAAAAGCATATGACATGTTTACTCTTTTTCTATATTGATTGTTTGTTTAATTGAAGGTATAACGAAATGAAACAACAATGGTTACTAGAAGAGAGAGGGTTTCACCTTGAAAGGTTAAAACATTTGTAACATTATCTCAAGCTTCACAACACTCTAAATTGATTACACTATTTTGTAGGTGCCCATACAAATTCAAAAAAAGTTGTCGTTGAGAGTTTATGACCTTGCCACATTGAAATATTAAAACATTAGCATCTTGAAACTTTCACTAATTTATATGTATAATATATTTCACAATATAAGAAATTTGAAGTATCACTAAAGTTGACACATTGTTCTAGCGTTAAGAAAAGTGGTTAAATCGAATTTTCTCTCGCATTAAATGAAAATAAGTATAATATAAAACTAATGTTAATATGTAATTTACATTAAGCTTTTTCTTTGCTCTTTGTCATTGGAGTTAATATAAATATATATATATAATATTAACTCAAACAATTAGTTTTTTTTTTAAAGGATGCAGGACTGAAATGACAATTGTCAATCATCCAATTACACAATAATCATAAGAATGACTTTGGAAAAAAAAACAGAATTTAGAAAATCTCTTTCGGAATGGGAGTTAACTAACATAGAAACTAATTACAATTTGATTATTTACACTTAAGGAATAGAACAATAGGAACTGGTTTTTCCATTTATGCTGAGGTGACCTTGAACCAGCTGGCAAGCCTTATTTTCCAAATCATCAGTCGAAATGTTAAGCTCCCGAAGAATGTGGAAAGATTGAACCCTTTCAAAATATTTAAGAAGATTCCGAACTATTAGAAAAATGTTGTTTAAATTAGTATTACAAAATTGATTTGCAGAGTTTAAAGATTTGATCAAAAGCTCTGAATCGCCGACGATTTGAATTCACATGTGGCCGAGCTCCTTAGCAATCTGGCATGCCTTGAAAAGGCCATAACTTTCAGCCTGATTATTCGACATGAAGCCAAGCCCCCAACTAAAACTGGTTTTAATCAGCTTGTCTGAAGAGTACATGAGATCCCCAGCTCCTGAAACTCCAGGATTTCCCTTAGATGCTCCATAAAAAAAATTGATGCTGAAGGAGAACTGGTCCACCAGGAGTTAAAATCAACTCCAAGGTCACGAATTCGCCAGGAAGGAGAGCTAGTTGGTTTGATGCATATCTTTTTTGACAAACTAATCGGAATGGAGCCAATCCAATTAGTTATTTCTGAAGACAGCGTGGAAGGGGACCTCAAATTGACTGTCAATTCAGCAATGTGTCGCTTGATTTTCCCAGCCATGACCTATGGAGTGACAAACTGATTGTTGAAAATTAGATTATTCCTGGAGATCCATAAATTCCACCAAATTATTTTTGGGATTTGTCGGCAGAGTTTAAACCAATCCTTTTTGACACCACATGAGGCTGGACTTCAGGATATCCAGAGCTGAAAGAGTAAAACGATTGAAGATTAGGCAGGAACAGGGCAGTTAAGACTGTGGAGTACGAGCTCCAAGACTGCAAATGAGAAGCCACATTCAATGAATAGGTGGTCAACTGTTTCAATCGCAGAGGTGCAAAAGCAACACCTGAAGGGACCATGGAAACCACACGTAACTAGATTTTCACCTGTCAACAATTTATTATGCAAAACAAACCAAGAGAAAAAATTAATTTTGGGGATGCAAAATGGAGAGCAAATCGATTTCCAAATTGTAGGAGGAAGGCATGGATCATTCAATTTCTGTTGAAATTCCAGATAACTTGTAGCAGCTGAATAGGAACCAAAAGAACCCCATCCCCATTTATCTTTAAAGGACCTATGAATTGGAGTTAGACCAGTTAGAGCAACAAGCAAGATATTTTTTGGGGCAATAAGGTGGTCGGGAAGCTCGGGAAAGGACCAGTTAGCCCATTTTCCATTATTATCCCAAGAGCAAATATCCGCCAACCAAAGTAATCCTTTGTTCGAAAGCCAATCCTTGATCTCATCTAACATGGTTACAACAGAGAGGGGAGTATTACCTGAGATTTTATCCTCCCATAATCGGATATTCTTCCTGTTACCTGGAATTCGATATAATTGTTGATTAAATTTATCTAAACCTTTTCTGCAAAGATTCCAGATAGATGTACCTGAAGGAGAAGAGGATGTGGTTAATTTTCTCAAAGAGCCACCATTTAGGTATTTCATCCTAAAAATTTTGCTGGCAGGATGATTTTTATCTGCATAAAGTTGCCAAAGAAGTTTGCCTCCCAACGCCATGTTATTCAAACTAGGATCACGGATTTGAACTCCACCATCATGAATAGGTCTTTTTAGTATTTCCCAACTTACTAGATGGATTTTTGTCTAATTGGCTTTTCCTCCATTCCATAGAAAATCTCGCAAAATTTTAGAAATGTGAGAAGAAATAGACTTTGGGGCAAGGAGGAGGGAGGATTGAAAGATAGGGAGGGTGGAAAGAACAACCTTTATCAAAATCAGTTTCTCGGCCTTGGTTAGCCATTGGCCACCCTAAGAAGCTATTTTGGCTTTGATCTTAGCTAATACATCAAGCCATAGGGAGGGAGGGCTAGAACCAAGAGTTAAGGGCAGACCCAAATATTTTATCTTCTCCCATTTATCAAAACCAAGATATCCCAAAGAGTTTGTGATCTGTGTAATAGAGACATGATCTACATTCCACCCATAAACAACACTTTTTTGTCATTGATCAGAGCTCTAGAGATAAGTCAGTAAGTTTGAAGTATGCCTTTGAAGGCATGGGCGATCTTTAGTGAGGCCCCTCCAAGAAGGAGAGAATCGTCAACAAAGAGGGCATGATTTATTGGATCCACCCCCCTTGCAATTTTTATACCAGGACTGTAACCAACTTCCTTTTCAGCTGTTAGTTTTCTGCTGAGCATTTCGACCATTAAGATGTATAAAAAAGGAGATAGCAGACACCCTTGACGAAGACCTCTGGAAGCTTGAAAAAACTCTGTTGGTGTACGATTGACAAGTGGCGCAATCCAGTGTCTCTCTGTGCATGCTTTTATCAGATTTACAAACTCCGGGCTAAAACCAAAAGAGAGAAGGACCCAATAGAGGAAGGGGAGCTTTACTCTATCAAAGGTGTTCTTCATATCAAGTTTGATAAGCATTCCTTTCTCCTTTCTTTGGAGACTTGAATGAAGGGCTTCTTGAACTTGAATTACATTATCTATTAAGTGCTTTCCTTTTACAAAACCCCCATGGAGAGGAGAGATCAACTTACTTAGCATAGGCTTGAATCTATTAGTTAGAAGTTTGGCTAGAATCTTGTAAGAGGCATTGCAGAACGAGATAGGTCTAAACTTGTCAAAAGAAGAGGGATTAGCTTCCTTAGGGATTAGAGCAAGGAAGGTGGAGTTAGTATTCCCTCCAACTTTATATTTTTTATGGAAGGCAGATACCATGCGGATCAAGTCTGTTTTAATAATATTCCAGCAGGCTCTGTAAAAGTGAAAGGAAAAACCATCTGGACCTTGGAGCTTTATCTGGATCCATTTCCCAAATGATTTCCATAACTTCCTATTCAGAGAAAGGTTCCAATAGAACTTTGTTATCCTCTAAGCTGACAAGGGAAGTAATGTTTTCCAAAAAATCAACAGACCGTTTCTTCATCAGAGAGACCATCCTCCTGAAACAAGAGCTAAAAATGACTTCTAGCAGTTTGCTTTAAATGAACATGGCCTTTGATAGTGTCACGTACCCATGCCCCAACGTTTTGTGGAATTAAAAAAAATTCATCGAGAACCTTCACTGTTCATTGAACACAGGGCATGACCATGAACCACATCTTGACATTTCTAGCACTGTGATGCTCCCTCCCGTCTTCCATGGATCAATCCAATGATCTGCAAGGAAGTATATCAGAGGAGATCGAATGGTGGAGAGAAAACGCGACGAAAATCAACGATCACAGGTGATCCTGCAGATAGAACTAAATCGACGGATCAGAAATCACCCGCAAAGCCCAAGTTGCGGGGTCGAAAGTTACAAAAATATTGCAATAACAACTTCTGCAACCCGCACCCCACACCCCACTTTGGAAACAGATCAACGATGGAGAATCGTCCCGCGGAGTTCGATGGTGCGGAAAACTTAACTTGCGGGATTGGAAATGTGGAAATTGCAACACCACGATCCCAAATCCCGCATCCCGCAAGTTGCGGAAGGAAAATATGTGGAAACCAAAATCTGCGAAACGACGTTTCGCATCTCGCATCCCACAAAATCCTTAATCCCGTAAACTGCGCAAATGAGGATTTCTAGTAGAAAACCCAACTTTTCAGCTGAATTCTTGGATCGATCTGATCATCCAAGCCATTACCAAACTGGCCAATCTACCCTGTAACTTAGTAAAATACATTGAAGGAAAAACATACATAGATGCCTATAATTGCGGTTATTCAAGGAACAATGCATAACTCAACATAGCAACATGTTCATCACATTCCATCAAGCAAATACGATGCAAGAATTACAATTACAGAGAATTATGTAGACAAGAACACTTATCTTGAAGAAAAATTGTCCTGCAACCAGCTATGTTGCTGCAACATTCCACCCAACCATAGGCCAATGTGCTCCTTAATCTCTTAGCAACACTGCCACCCCCAAGCTGGGCATGATTTTCTACAGGGATAAGGGAACACTAGCAGACTCATACATAGCAAAGGATGCAATCAAACTCAACCAAGCCAACATAGTTGGGTTTCACAAGCTGTAAGGGAAAACATACCACAAATGGGTTTCACAGGCCACTCATCCAAGCCATCTCACAGTTGGGTTTCATAGATTGTTCACAGTCAAGCCAACTTTAACCTTAAGGACTAGTCAAGCCAACATATGGGTTTAACACACTGTACACAGTCAAGCCAACATATGGGTTTAACACACTGTACACATCAAGCCAACATATGGGTTTAACACACTGTACATAGTCAAGCCAACATATGGGTTTAACACACTGTACACAGTCAAGCCATCTCACTGCTGGGTTTATCAGGCTACCTAGACAAGCCAACATTCACAGTTGGGTTTAACATATTGTCCAGCCAAAGGTTAATCACAAGGTCAGGTGCAATAGACACAGCCAAGCCAACAGATGGGTTTAACAGGCTACCAGCCAAGCCATCTTTCCAATTGGGTTTATTAGGCTTTTAAGGAAATGGACAAGAAGAACTGCTAAGCTAGTGAGCTCATCTTCAGAGCTAAGGACACCTTCACAAGATCTATCTAGCCTATATCCCCCTCTACCTACATACCCAACACAAGGAAGTGTCCCCTTCTCTGCTCCATAGTGCATCAGGCTACACCTTCCCTTCCAATGCTCTTCAGGATGTGCATGGCAGGTTCACCAGCCACTCTTATCTTGCTGTGATGTTCCACACCAGGTTTATCAAGTGCATTCTATGTCTCTCCCATTCCTAAGTCTCACACACAGTCAACCCCGAACAAAGGTTCATAACACAACAACCACAGGGAGAATCTACATCACAAGATTACTATGAACATGAGTAACAAGGTCTCATATGCTTTGTAGTTTAGGATAACGTGACAACACAACAAATACCACAATGTCAAGGAAAACCACACTCGATGATTGACCGGGGAGTGAAGGTGGTGAATGAATGAGTGAATGAAAATATGAAAAATGAGCCCGAACGTCCCGCGGCTCTCAAAATGTGAGAGTAGGAAAACTAGGCGTGAACGCATGGGTCAGACTGACATATGGTTATGGTGTTTTCTTGTCCCCGCAAGCAAAACACGACACTCCAGAACTGGGTGCTCTGCCCCATTCAAAATTGCCCATACTCTTCCCCTTCTAAGCAATAACTACCTCAACCACTTTATGGCAGAATAAATGGTTAGGAAGAAAAGACAAGATAGAGGGTAGTTGACAGTTTTGATGGGTTCTCCCCATGACACATGGATTTTCCCCAATCAGGTTCAAGGTTAACATTCCCACCCCCTTATCCTTAGGAAAATCATGCCCCCATCTCATTGTTCGTTGCATTGACATAGCTGGCTATGGGATTTTCAGTAATTTAACATATTTACATGATATTTACAAACGTGCTTGACTTGGCACATAAACCATAGGCATCAACCATGATCACCTATATCTGAACATCAATCAGTGACAGGGCCTTGGCCTTGAGCTCCTTGTCATGATTTCATATAATATTTACATCACATACATTAATGCAACGGGGTCAAAACCGGGGTGTTATAGATAGATTCCCCCTCCCTCGAGGAAATTTCAGAAATATGGTTTCTTGACAATCTGGATCTACATTGGCGATGGAAAAAGGCTGTATTTTTGTCTCCCACCTACAACCATAAACTTCGGGATTTCAGCCCTAGAAATTCCTCTTCTTGTCTGAAAGCTTGAGAGGTATTAAATTGAGCAGACTGTTCGAGAGCAAGCTATGATTTAGTTATTTCTCTTTCTTCGATTTCAAATTGGAACTTTGATAACTCAATAAATCTCGATTCACTACTATTAGTTGGTGCGATATGGGGCTTTTTTATCCAAATTTTCAAAGCAAACTTGGTGTTTTTAAGTTTCTGTTCCCATACATACTGCGTCCAAGCTTGAACCACAATGTCAAAGAATCCACCTCTATCGATCCATAAAGGGCTGAAACGAAAAGGAATAGGCCCAAGATCTTCCTCCTTTTCAATCGCAAGGGAAATAGGATGATGGTCAGATGATAGTTTGGGCAAGATCTTAGAGGAATTAACAGAGTTCTCATCCATCAGAGAGTTGTTCACCAAAAACCTATCAAGTCGTGCAACGATGTTGGCTGCCCCTATTCTATTGTTTGACCAGGTATAACGTCCTTTCTTTGGTTTAAAATCGATTAGATCCCAGGTTTGGATCAATGCCTCAACCGAATCTTGAAAGAAGTCCTTGCCAACGACTCCACCTTTTTTTTCATTTGGGGATAACGTTATGTTGAGATCCCCAGCTATGATGGAATTTGAAGGCAAATTGGCATCTAAGAAATCTGCTAAAGACTTCCAAAATTCTTTCTTTTCCTCAAAATTAACAGGGACATAGAGGTTGAACAGAGCCAAAGAGATCTTACTTGATAAATGAAATAGTTCAATAAATTTTTAGTGTTGAGTTACAAACCATCTTTTAAGGTGAAATTTTTCTTCACTCCATAGAGTAGTGAGGCCCCCAGAGGTGCCTCTAGCACTGACAACCTTACCAAAGTTCAATTTCCATTTAGAGTTGCTTAAGAGAAGAAGAGAATATTCGTCAATCTTGGTCTCTTGCAGCAAGAGGAGGCCAGAACTATCCATTTTCAGTAAATCTTTAACTGCATAAGCTTTGGATGGGTTCCCCAAACCCCTGCAATTCCAAGAGGTAATTTGCATTACTTACTTGGATGGGAGGGGGTTATCACTCCCTTTAGAGGTATTGTCCTCTTGCTCCTGCCATAAGACATTTCGATAGTGGATTGGCTTCCTTGCATCTCTAGTCTCTTAGGCTCTTCTTCTCTAGCTTCCTTTCTAGACTTCCTGCTAGCCTTTTTGAAGAGTTTCTCAATAGAATCATCACTAGAAGAACCTGAGCTATCTATCTGTTTCTTCTTAGCAATATTTGCATATGAAGGAGAGGATTTAGCTCCATCAGGGGAAGGAAGATTTTGATGCAAGAATTCATCATCTCTGAGCAACTCTGAGCAAACTGCTCCAGTTAGATTCATTAGACCGGAGCTTGCTTCAGGAATATCATCATGCGCCAGTGAATGGTGCAGTTCTCCTTCTTCTAAATTAACTATATCTTCAGCGGAGTTCAAGAAAACATTTTTGTTAGAGCCTATCTTAGCATATTCTACATTTGCTTAAGCTTCAACATCATGTACATGATGTAGTTCACCTTCTTCTAGAATGGCCAAATCCTCAATGGGGCTCAAAACAACGAATTTATTGGAAGTTGTGATAGGATTTTCAGCTGCCTGGACATTCTTCCCATCTGCATGAACTCCATTCTTAACCTATCCTTCGTTGCCGATCTTTCTTTTGGCCTAATTAGATTGACCTGGTTTTTGAATTTGTGTCCATTGAGTCTTTTCTTTTTCAATATCATCTTCTGATTTTGTTTTACAATTTCTGGCGAAATGACCGTAGTCATGACAGAAACGACACTTAAATGGGATTTGATCGTAATCTAACTCCTGGATATGAGACCAATCAACAACTGTTAGGTTAATTTCGTCAGGTAGACCAGTTTTCAAGTCAACCTTAACTCAGATTCTTGCACAAGAGAACTTATCTTTCCTTTATGCCCTGTCAATGTATTTACCGAGCTTATTTCGAATGGCTTCAAGGGATTTTGAACTCCAACAATGCAAGGGTAAATGGGGAAGTATTACCTATATAGGTACTATCGACAGAACATCTTGAGTAGGGTCAAATTCTGGGCTCCATTTGTTCAGGTAAAGCCTCTGAGGGCCCATAAAGTATGGACCATTACGAAAGATGAGATCACGATCCTCTGCAGAGTCAAAAACAAATATGTAATACCCTCTCCCTACATAGTGACTTCTAATCCCTTCAGATACTAAGGGTCTCCAATTTCTTTGCACCTATCCATCAATAGCCTTTGGAGATGGCTAGAGCCCCATGAATTTCCCAATAAGGCCATGCTCAACAAGGCTTAGAGCCGATCGACAAGTCCGTTATGCAGGAAGTTCCATTGATGGAATGTCGACCTTCTTTACAAATTTCTGCAAAGGGCCCTCTTCCTCTTCCCACGGGAAACTATCAGCCTCTTGAATGCATCTAGATCCGGAGGAAGAGGCAGAGGAGGATCCCTCCTGGATTCCATGGGGCACTAGGCTAGATGACCAAACTCCAGAAAAAATCTAACCAGAACAGAGCCGAACACCTCTGACCACGGCCTGAAGTACAAGCAATTAACAAGATTCCAATGAAAGAAACATAAGAACTCTGCACACCAGCAACATGAAGCCACCAACGGTCTCCAACGAATATGAAGCAGGCAAGCCAGCACTGAACCAACAAAAAGAAAAGGAGGTAGATCTTGAAACTACAAAAAATATTCACAGAGAACGAGTTCAGAGAACTCTCTGCAATAGACAAGTTTGTAAACTTCAAAGAACGCAACCGCTTGAAGAAAACACATGAACTCCTCCAAAGACAAGATCAAGACGTCCTTGCAGAGAAAGCCCAGGCCCTCCCAGAAACCGGAACCAAATAAACTTCTATGAATCAAAGACCGAAAGAGCCAAAAACTTCAAAGAAGTTCAAACCTGCAAATGATTTTTCAAATGCGTTCTTGGAGCGAGTTTTAGATATAGGAAAAATATATTTTAAGTCATTAGAATAGAATAGGAAAAATATATTTTAGGGAAAAATTCCCTCCATGAGAACGATAAAGATCTTTAGTCACATCAGAAATTCATCTCTTTATGGTTTTTGTATTGTTGTTTTAGATTAACATTTTGAATATTAAGCAATTGTGTTGTTGTTGTGTATAGTTGTTTTTAATTTCAACAGGAGTTTTTTGGTTTTTTTGGGTTATTTTTTAAAACCATATTTTATCAAATAAAATTTGAAATCAATATAAAATTACAAGAAAACTAATAATTTTGTATATTTATGTAGATATGCATTTAGATATTATCTCAGATTTTATGCTTAAATGCAATTTGATTAGGATTTAAATAAGCTTCAATTAAAGAGTTGTTAAAAAAACCAGTAACAATTTGTTTTTTGTTTTTTCATATCAGTTTTTATTACACCGATAGATGTTTTTATTTGAGATTTGGAGTGGACTACCACCTATGTTTTTTAATCTACTAACGAGGATGAGGCAAGTGTATCGTCAAAATTGGTTTTATGGTAGTTGTTCAAAATTAGAAATAGGCAATTATAAAAAAAGGAATATAAAAAATAACTTGTAGCTAACTCATGAATAGATGGATAACTAACAGTTCATTGGAGATAACTAGAAGAATGTGAGATTAAATACAAAAGAATATAAAAAATAACGGATAGTGGATAAATTGATAACATGAAGAATATCAATGATAACATGTAGCTAAGCATAGATATCTCATAGTGGAACCCATTTAACTAGAAAAATATAATAATAATAAAATATTTCCAAAATGTCTTCTATTCCATAACCATCTCTCAACCATTTCATCTCTATCACGCTGATCCAACAACAAACTATATGGATGTGCTACTTTAATTTTGTTTATTAAATAGTATTTGTTTTGTTTTTATATTAATTCTAACAATCTTATATAAATAATTAATATAAAATTATATATATATATATATATATATATATATATATATATATTTATTTATTTATTTAATAATTTACTATCTTCACATAACTGAATAATTATTATATATATATATATATATATTTATTTATTTATTTAATTATTTACTATCTTCACATAACTGAATAATTATTTGTATTTATCCATATTCAAGCATCATTTTAATTATAACAATATCAATTTTAAACATCTAATAAACAAAGCCTAACTGCATAGAACTATTGTTTTTACTTCTGATGCATATATATATATATATATATAATTTAAAAAGTGAGCTTATCTATTCTCTAAAATATCTTCCTCTTTCACCACGTTTTTCTACCAATACGCTTAATTGGAAATGACTGAAAACGATGAGTGAACGTGCATTGAATTCCTAGGGCTACCAACCGACAAATTGTAGTGGTTGACTTCCATCCACGTGTCGGTTAAAATATTCCCTTTACCGATACCCAGTCAACCGTCGTCACCCTTCTCAAAAGTAGGGACCAAGTAACCGCGTGGTTAATTAACCATATAGGTTAGGAAGGCGCCAAATATATATTCGCTCAGAAATCCGACCCGTTTTCATTATCAATACGGCAGAGAGCGGAGCGAAATTCGATTTGGGTCTGTTTTCAGCTTGCAGTATTCAGGGGGTAGAAATTTCTCAGAGTTTTCGCGAATTGTTAATGGATTCTCAGTCCAAATCCCAGTGGAAATTCGACGCTGCTTCTTCAACTCTGCCCATCAAATCCTTCAGACAAAAGCAAAATCGAAAACAGCAATCCGGTGACTTTGTTTTTCTAAAATCTTGTGTGTGGTTTCGGGAGCTCTGGAAATACAAACTGTCGGCTTTGAAGGTTCTATAGCCAGGTACAGTATTTAAGATCCCCATGAATGATTGATCTTTCTTCCTTCATTTTGTGTTCAATCTTAAGCCAAACGAGTAAACAGTAGGCCCGCCTTTTTTTGTCTACTTTGACCTCAAACTCAAAGGGTTTCGACCCCGTGACATCTGTAAACAGACCCAAAAACAATTTTCTCGTCCGGTAATTTCTCTATGCCGGACACCAGTGTCCCGATGAGGTCCATCCGACCAGCTCGCCAGAGGGCTAAGGTTTCTGGATGGGCTGCCTTTGATGCCCAGCAACGTGGCGGGGTTCCTAACACTGGCGGGGATCGTTTCCCACCTCTGAATTTTCCCTCCTCGTCCTCTTCTCATTATATTCACAGAAAGCCAAGTCAGGGTTCTGTTATAGACAATAATTCTTTGAAAGAAAAGAATACTGCTTCGGCTGTGGTGCGGCATGAAGATATTTCCTTTATGTCCATAAATTCAAGAGCCAAGCCCTGCAAAGGATTTGCTCAGTTGATAGAAAAAGCTGTTGTTAAGCCAGGGGATTTTATTGACCCTCATCCTAACCCTAGCCGGGCTAGCACTCCTATGCTGCACGGTGTGACAGATCATGTGAATCACAAAAAGGTTGCAGTAGAGAAATTGCAGGCTTTGTATAGTTGGGCTGATGAGAACCTGATAGAGGATGTTTTAATGGCCGTGAATTACAATTTTGAACAAGCCTCTGCTTCCCTGCAGTCTATGGCTGTAATGGATTTGCCGGAGAGTTTAGATCCCTCTGATGCATATGAAGCTTTTGAGAATTCTCAACCTGATAAGAGTTCTGAAGGAAGTTGCCCTCTGTTGCCTGAATGCCTGGGTTTTGAAAATTTACATTTGACAAGTGCAAGAGGACACACGCCAACTGCTCCTCCTGAGCCAGAATGGGAGGAAGAGGATGTGTATTTGAAACATCGAAAGGAAGCATTGCGGATGCTCAGGTATTATGTTTTCGCCATTCTAGTTTCCATAAGGTCCATTTGAATTTTTCAAGGATGATCATCACTGATCGTTGGGAAATAATTAACATATGTTATCTCTGCTTGTTTTCCTGCAGGGCTGCAGAACGACATTCAAAGGAAGCTGAAAGGGCATATTTGCGAGGTGATCACAGCACGGCTAGGAATATGTCACTTAAATCAAAAGAGGAACGTTTGGCTGCAGATAAACTAAATGCTAAGGCAGCTGCAGAAATTCTTAAAATTAGAAATGAAAAACATAATGACATTTGGAAGTTAGACCTACATGGGCTTCATGCATCAGAAGCAGTGCAGGCCTTAGAATCGCGATTAGAAATGATTGAATACAATACTTCTGCCCCTTCTGGTCTAGGAACAAAACAGAAAGGCAATATCCATACAGAGCAGCAATCTTCGGGAATGTTAACCTTGCGAACATGGAGGCCATCTGAACTTCAAGTCATAACTGGTAAGAAATTACTTTACAGTCTTGATCTTAAACCATATCTTGTTTTAAAAATTTCCAAGATATTTTCATAAGGGAAAAGATAGAGCAATTTGGATAAAGTCCTTATAATGGAGTCATGCAAGGAAAAACAATTACATTAATGAAAAATGTGATTCCTTATTCTATCTGTTGTCCAATATGATGTGTCTTCATCTAATTAAGTAGTGGGTATTTGATTATATATGCATATCAGATTCATCTTTATAGTAAGTTCATATTTTGGTTTGCCCTTGCTATTGCAGGAGTTGGAGTCCATAGTCGAGGGGGTGCTGCTCTTCCTATTGCAATTAAAAACTTTCTTATTGACAAGGGGTATGTAGTGCTTTTAGCGGGAATTATCTGGTATTAGTGCTTTTAATGGAAGTAACTGCATGTGGTTGAGCTGTGTTTGCATTCATCATATTATTTACCATAGCCGATGCTTTGTTTTCTCTTAAACTCTTATTGAACTATTCACGATTCATCTTTATTAATCTTTTAAAATGAATAGGGAAAAATAGATTTCTTATCCACCCTGCACATTTCCTTATCATTCTAAGTCTAGCCAGTTGGTATTTTTTTTTTCAATTTATTAATCTTTTAAAATGAATAGGGAAAAATAGATTTCCTATCCACCCTGCACATTTCCTTATCATTCTAAGTCTGCACATTTCCTTATCATTCTAAGTTTAGCCAGTAGGTATTTTTTTTTCAAGTTGACTTGGGAAGTTTTGGGTGGATAGGAATTTCTGAAAAATGGTTTTGACATTTGGCTTATTATATCGATTGGACCGTGCAGGTACAAATTTAGTGAAGCTAGACCAGGTGTGATTGCTGTTCGCCCCAAGTTTCGCTACAAATAGACTTCTCTCTGGAATGTCCAATATCATTGGTGTTGATATGTACAGTAGAAGCCAATCTTAAGATTGGTTTGCCTGATTTACGCAAATGCACTTGCCCATTGTTGTGAATTATTTATTTTAATTGATTTCATTCCAGGAGAAAAAATTTCCTGGGAAATCATGGTCATTTATTTTATTTTGTAGATTAAAAACTCAATTCATAATAGAAATTCATTTTCATTTTCGATCGAGAAGATACTTTCTACAATTGGTTATATATTCTGAACTTGGCTATTTTTTCTCAATGGTTGAATGGAATTTTCTCAATGGGACATTGTGAAAAGGATTAGGCAACCAAGTTTCATATTAATATAAACATATAATTAAACAATGTAAATCTATACTTAAATTAATTAAAAAACTTTGTCTAATAAAAAAATTTTGCATTGAGAAAGCAAAAAAAATGAGATATATAAAATGTAATATTTATAAAGAAAAAAGAAATTATATATATATATATATTTGTTTGATGTTAATGTAAATGAATAATTAAACAATGTAAAACTCTGCTTTAAATATTAATAAAAACTTTGAATTTAAAAAGCTAAGTGTTTTGAAAATAATAAAAATACCTTGACTTGAGAAAGCAATGCCCATTTTAGCAAAAAAAATGAGATATATAAAATGCAATATTTATAAAGAAAAAAGAAATTATATATATATATATATATTTGTTTGATGTTAATGTAAATGAATAATTAAACAATGTAAAACTCTGCTTTAAATATTAATAAAAACTCTGAATTTAAAAAGCTAAGTGTTTTGAAAATAATAAAAATACCTTGAATTGAGAAAGCAATGCCCATTTTACATAAATGAAATGCATAAGGCGTAACATTTATAAATAAATAAAAAATTACTTATATAAATATTACATATATGATCAATAATTAAACAATGTAAAACTATACTTGAAATAATAAAAGATCTTTGAATTTAAAAAGCTAAGTATATTTAAAAAAATAAAAAAACTTTGAAGTGAGAAAAGCAATGTCCATCAAAGTGTAACATTTATAAATGAATTTTTTTTACCTATATAGATATTACATATATGGTCAACAAAAAAAAAGACCATTATGATTTTACACTGAACAATACAATTAGCTTTTCTGAAATATTTTTGTTAGCATGAACACCATCCTCAAACAAGTTCATAGTGCCTCTTGCATACCAACTCTACCTCCACCAAGCAGAGACCAACAGGAAGACTAACCAAGATACAGTCATAGTATCACCAGCAAGCTCACACTGCCTCCTATTTCCTGCCCTTGAAACCATTAAAACATTGAAAGTTTGGAATACTCTTAATTTACAAAGAAAATAATACACTGTGTTTTTGCATCAATAATTCAATACACGTCAATAGATATAGATATTGCCATTTGGTCATTATTATTGTTACACTCTAAAAACATTATTATTGTTACACTCTAAAAACATTTGCATAGTATGTATTTACAAAATATATACTATAAAGACTTCATATTGGTGTGCTTCAGGACGTCTTGGCCTTTTCTTAGCCACAAGTTATTACTATATCTACCTTGCGGGCTGTTGGATATACCCTTGGGAGGTTGTCGTTTCCATGGTTAAAAAAATGACTTTAGAAGAAAGTTAAAATTAAATGTTATAAGTATTAATGGGAAGAGGAAACTTATGAATAGGTGTTTCCATAGAAGAACACTTGCACCCCACAAATAGACAAATCCTCATTAGAGTAAACATTATAAAGGAAGATGTTAAAACCCCAAAACAGGAAATTAACTATTATTTTTTTTACGAAATGAACCCTCATTCCAAATACATGAATGAGAAACGACTATGTCTAGCAATAATTTGTAGAGCCAAAAAATGAAATAGTCTTAGTTAATTTGCAATAACGATGGAGAACAATAATCATATTTGATCCATGCTAGACAGGGTATAGTTTCTCCCCTTCCCAACTCCTTAATAACCTGTAAAATTAATTACATTGAGTTGCATGAATACCAATTTATCAATCCATAACACTGTAAAAATTTAGACAAATAAATAATTAGAAAAGTAACAATATAGTAGTTCTCACCTAAAATATGTGGACAACTTTGACCAACAATTTGGCAAAGGTTATCAAGAAGGATATTTGTAAACTATTTAGCACTAATCTTGCATTCAAAGCTAGCGTAAACCATAACAATGTTGAAACCCTCCTAGTAAATTCATTTGAGAAGGAACCGAGCATAATTAATGAAACTGAAACCAAGTGTCAGCTCGGGTCGAAACCCCAAAGCTATCTATTTTCACTTGAACAACAATAGCCATTGTGCTAGCCCCAAGAGTTAGCTCAATCGGTCGAGTACTCGTAGTTAGGCCTCCCAGCATGTGAGGTCGCGGGATCCATTCTCATCGACTCTCTTGGGGTTAGGCACGCAGAGGCTGCGGGTGTGAGGCCCCTTCGGGTGGGTCCGCCAGAAATTATTCCGTGGATGTAGCCCGTCGGTCAATCCGGCGTGTGAACCACATTGAAAAAAAAAAAAATAGCCATTGTGCTACTAATATACAAGGAATGATCGTCAGCTAAAACGAGGGTCAAGGTTGTCTGCTTCAAATTTGGCAAGAAGCTAGTGCTTGCATTTTTCAAAGAGGATGTGATTGAAAACAAGCATTAGCTCGGCCATGAAACTTGCCAGAGGTTACCCTCGCTCTGGAGAAAACACCAAAACAAAGTAAAACATAGAATAAAATGAATCCATGATTGAAAACCATGGGTGGTTTTCCTTTAGACTACTATACGCTGATACATTAGGTCATTTCTATAATATCTAGACTTGTACAACGATATTAAAAGCCGAGGCATTGAATTTTGGAGGCAAGAGTAATCCACATATGTATCACCAACATATTGTTCCACGTTGATTGTCGTACTTTCCATATTACCTTAGATTGTGCACTGCTTAAAATGGTACACCTATGCTTAATCACATCAACCACAAACTATAAAATCAACTTAGGAAATGGGCAACAATTTAAACATACAAATACATTTAATTGATCCTTGTGGACGCTATATGTCCCCGCATAGACATAATAACTTCCAAACTATTCACAATTGGACGAAAAATCTGTTTGAATTGTAGTTTTGTTGAACCAATGGATTTTTAATGTTAGAGACATTTTCTAAAAAGTTAGAACATGTACAAAGGACATTGCATAAAGTTAGTGAGAACCCTTTCCCTAACTAAAACTTGTAGGGTCATCATGACAAGTTCCCATGGCATAAAGAAGCCCACTCATTCTCAATTGGAAGTACATGACCAACTTTAAAACAAAAGTGACCTCTACACATAAAACATAGTGGAATCAAAACAGTGAATAAGAACCCAAAGCTAGGGAACTAGGTGTAATTAAAATAAATATGAACAACATTTAAATCAAAAGCAATGCTAAGAGGGTGGTATGAGGTATTACATTTAACTTGGGAAAAAACTTTCATCTTTCATCAAATCTCTTTGTGAGATTCCAGTGAATAAGAATCCAAAGCTAGGGAACTTTATGTAATTAAAATAAATATGAACAACATTTAAATTAAAAGCAATGTTAAGAGGGTGATATGAGGTATTACATCTAACTTAGGAAAAAAAACTTTCATCTTTCATCATATCTCTTTGTGAAAGATCACATAAAGCTTACGAGAGAGATAACAAAAGCGAGACAAGCTTAAAAGATAGAATGCATTATATTATCTTAAGATTAATAAAATTAATTACTCATAATATATATTGTTATAGTGATTCTAGAGAGATCTTAAACACTTGGTAAAAGCCATGCTTTATGGAGGTTGCATGACTTTATGTAGTAAAAGCCAGTAAAGCAGTAAAAGCCATGCTTTGGAGTGTGTAATATCTCCAACACCCCCCTGAACACTACTAGGGCGTGGATGATGAATGGGCCTCCACAACCAAGGCCATGTTAGGTACCCATTTTACAATGCATTTAAGAATGAACATTGAAAAATAGAGGAAAGAGGGAAAATCTCATGGGAAACATCCCCCCTCAAAGTACAATGTATCAAAGAAGAAGAAAGAAACTTGTAGCTGTTAAGTAATTGTAAGATCCACCATGTGGTAGACAATCTCCAAAAACCAAGAAAGATGACAAGTTAGTGAAGCAAAATTTGAAAATCGCAGATCATAATTTGTTCTAATAAATGCGCCACAATTGAAATGTTGTGGCTGCTGGTAATCAACAACATTCATCTCTCCAAACAAATAAGAAGTAGCCTACACCAAGATGTTAGGCTAGTCAGAGTGCTCCAACATGAAGAAGCAAACACCAATTTTGACTCGCTCTGATTCAAATTGTTGCATCTAAAGCTTTAAATTGGAGTGTGCTTGTTGTGGATTATAGTCTCTATAGCAATGTAGTTGAGTGTGCTAATTTGTCCATCTCATTGATTAATGGTCATGCTTTCATTTTACTGAAAGCCATGAACCTTACCTAAACATAAACTCACATAGGAAACCCATCATAGAACCTTACCTAAACATAGGAAATCAATCAAACAATACAACAATATGATTCAAGTTGTTGCATCTAAAGATTTAGCTTGGAGTGTGTTTGTTGTGGAGTATGGTCTCTATAGCAGTGCAGTTGATTGTGCTAGTTTGTCAATCTCATTGATTAATGATAGTGCTTTCATTTTACTAAAAACCAAGAACCTTACCTAAACATAGACTCACATAGGAAATCCACCATAGATCCTTACGTAAACATAGGCAAGCAAAGAAACAATACAACAATTTGATTCAAACTGTTGCATCCAAAGATTTAATTAGGAGTGTACTTGTTGTGGAGTATGGTCTTTATAGCAGTGTGGTTGATTGTGCTAGTATTTCCATCTCATTGATTAATAGTAATGCTTTCATTTCACTGAAAGCCACGAACCTTACCTAAAAACGTAGACTCACATAGAAAATCCACCATAGATCCTTACCTAAACATAGGCAAATAAACAAACAATACAACAATATGATTCAAACTATTCCAACTAGAGATTTAATTGGGAACTTGTTTGTTGTGGAGTATGGTCTCTATAGCATTGCAATTAATGGCAGTGCTTTCATTTTACATAAAGCCTTAAACCTTACCTAAACATAGAGTCACATTGGAAATCCACCATAGATCCTTACCTAAACACAAGCAAGCAAACAAACAATACACCAATCTTATTCAAATTGTTCCAATTTAATTGGGAACTTCCTTATTGTGGAGTATGGTCTCTATAGCAGTGCAATTGTCTGTGTTATTTTGTCCATCTTATTTATTAATGGCGGTGCTTTCATTTTACCTAAAGCTATGAACCTTACTTAAACAAAGACTTGTGTAGACATACATGAGCTTAATTCCAACCCTAGAACCTTACTTAAACATAGACTTACATAGAAAATCCATTAGATGAGTTCGCAACAATGCAAGCCAAATATTTTTTATAAAACTAAAACGAACAATTTCATGAAGGATTTAAAAAAATAGTTCCAATTCTACTCTACTAATTAACAACATTTCTTACTTGTAACATAGCTTCTAATAAAGCCTTGAAAACAACTTGGCAATACCTTGGTATCATACAAATTCCAGACATGCGTGAAAAAAATACTAAAGTTGCATTGATAGAACTATGAAAATGATCAAGCTAAACATAGTACATAACTCTTCTTAAACCATATAAGAGAACTATTGTTGCATTGGACACATTGCAGAAATAATGCTTAACATTCAAATAGAGGATTACAACAAATCCAATTACGAGATTGCATAGTTGGCCCATTTCTTAATCCTTTTTACAACTTAGGAAATAAAAGAAACACGTGGCCTGCATAAATGGATTTAATAAGAGGCAAGGCCAAATTGGAATAGCACTAAAAGAGCCAAATTGGAATAGCACTAAAAGAGCACCAACGTTGAGTTGGAATAGACTCAAAAAGATTGGAATATACCAAAAACTTGATATATATGACAATTACCCCACGAGGGACAAAACCTTCTATTGAACTTGTTGAAATCATCTTGATTCACAATTGTCTAGTGTCCTTATTTGGCAGTTATATCCTTTTACAGAAAGCGATGGGCCTAATTTCAACCATAGAACTCTACCTAAACATAGTCTTACATAGGAAATCCACCAAATGAATTCTAAATAATGAAAATTGACAATTCCATGAAGGATTTAAAAAGGGAGTTCCAATTCTACTATACTAATTAACAACATTGCTTACCAATAACTTAGCTTCTATTGAAGCGTTGAAAACAACTTGGCAAAACCTTGGTATCATATCGATTCTAGAAATGCACGAAAAAAATACTATAGTTGCATTAATAAAACTATGAAAATGATCGAGGTAAATGGAGTACACAAATTCTTAAACCAGATAACATAATTGTTGATGTCTTAGACAAATTGTAGAAATTAAGCTTCACGTCCAAACATAGAATTACAACAAACTCAATTATCCTATTGCATAGTTGGCCTATTTCCTAATCCTTTTTACAACCTAGGAAATAAAAGAAGCAAAGGGCCTGCAAACATAGATTTGAGAAGAGTCGAGACCAAGTTGGAAAATCTTCTTAAGAGCACCAAGGTTGAGTTGGAATAGACCCACAATGATCATATATGGGTTTGCCAAACAACAAGACCTGACATGCCTACACACTCAAAGACCTTGTTGTTGGGATGGAACACCACCAAAATAAGATGGGAGAGTACTAATATTCAACGAAAACAAAACTATAGATGACAAATAATAAGCCTCGAGTCACAATCAAACCATGAACATGGTTACATGAAATAGATCCAGTCACAATAAAAAAACCATGAACATGGATGAATAATAAGTCTCAAGTCACAACCAAACCCTCAATAATTATCAAAGCTGCAAGCTTCACAACCATTCAAAGTACTTTCAAGCCATAATAAAAGGTTAATCCATATTAATCAAATTTGTAACATAGATGACAATAAATCCCATTCATGAAAATATATAACAATTGGAACCAACATTTAAATACCCATTTCACAAACAAAACAATGGCCATCAATTTACTTTAAATGCTTAACCAGTCACATTATTTAAGTGACTGAAGGAAAACAATACAAAAAATGACCATCACATTGGAAATTTTGTTCACATCTTCGTTTTTCTTTTCAACCCCTACAGAGTTACACCATACATTAACTGATATCCCAAATACTATCACCAAAAACCCAACCACAAAGTGCACAACGAGCCCATGAAGAGACAAACCCACAAACGACGAAACCAATTAACAAACCCTCTAATGCCTGAAATGGGTGGGTCACAAATATTCATTAGGCGAGTGAGTGTGTTGAAAAACATAGAGAAACATGTACGATTTAAAAAATTTGAAATCCTACCAAGAAATCATTTGTTGGCCACCGTTGAATAGCCATAATCTCCAACCGCCGTGCTCTCCATCCGACATGCCTCTAGTGCAACATCTGCACCACATGTAAACATGAGAACCCCAAATCTTGCCAATAACAGGCAAAACAATGACGCTTGATTGGGCACATACCTCGCAACGAGTGACAAAGAACTAAGAAAAACATTAGTGAGCCGGAGCACCCATCGCGGGAGACAAGGCCGTCGAAAGACAAACAGACACGCGGATAAAAACCACCATACACACGGAGAGAAACCAACCAATGGAGTGGTCGAACAAGTAAGGGGCACCATAAACCCTAGCAACGAGCCATTGACACCAACGAAGAACCACTAACTCATAAACAAAGCATGCTACCACTCAAACACTAGACCCAAACATCACAACAGAGAACCCACGAAGCACAACAAACAACCCACGGAGATGCGAGCAATAGGGAAGGGCCGCTCAACCACCAGGGTGGGTGAATGTCCACTCTCTAGGCTCGAACAAGAATGAACGGAACAAGGGAGTGAGGGCGGGCGAAAGTTACGTGACACAAAATTGGATGACAATATAGCACATTAAAAGCGCGGTGGATTAGCACTCATGACATGTCAGGTGGCACCCTTTTGGGCTACTCCCGTGCCCACCACATGACCCAACAAAATGGACAAGAAAAAAGTACACCACAAACACAAGTTAATGGTATATCTGACTTTGTGAGTGGGTTGTTGGATATACCATTGAAATGTTGTCATTTAACTAGTAGAAAAAAAATCCTATAACTCATCATTAATTAAAAAAACAAAAACAATGCTTACTTTTCCGAATTCTACACAATTGGTGACTTCCAAATCTGCCCTTTCACCGTTTAAAATGCAAATTACTAGAACTTTCCCGACCACACCCTTCCTCACTTCATCGAACGACATGTGTTTGCATCGTAGCTGTGAAAAACACCTAATAAATAAAAACCGATTTCAACAGCGAAAACAGGCGAAAGATTGCTCTCAGCGTAAAGAGGTTTAAAATAAATTTACAGTAGGAGAGGGGGAAGCCGAAGGTCTCTGCTCGAATTTTGCAAATATTCAGCGAAAGCAGGGCGAATCACAGTTCAAATCCTAAATCTTTCAATACTTGTAAGCGAAAATCGAACATCGCCTTATCGTTTTGCTGGCCAGTTGAAACTTTCCGTCAAATAAATGGTTTCAATTTTGTTTTTTTCTGGTGCAAAATTTAGACATTTTTCTTTTCACGGGTGTGGACTGCAACGGAGACTGGTTGAATTACAGTTAGAAATTATAATTATTTATTAATTTCGATGCATATGTAATTTCTGATGTCCAGGTCTTTGGCACCTGAAAGATTGAGTTGCTGTAAACATTTCTTTAAATATTTTTTGGTTTTGAATGTCGTGGAAGGTTTTACGTCTGTTGATGCTTTCTTTAACATCGTCCTTTTAACTAGCGTGTTTCATAAATATTTATCTGCACAAAACTTGTGTCTTTTTACATGTCTTTATCCGAGACATTTTTCTGGCCGTCGAAGGCCGATGCTTTATAATTCTTATTTCGTTGACGTTAAATTGCCATTTGTGTTCCTTGACCGGCTTTTAGAGAGGTTTTAACTGTTTTTGTTATGGTTGTTGGTTTTGTGGTCGTTTGAGCAAAATTTCGCGTATTTTTTGTTAATCTTCTGTATGCTTTTAATATAAGTAGTTTCTTCGGTACACGATATGATCTTGTAGAGTGCTATATGCCTGTGTGGGCCAATATTTGAGGCTTCCATTTGATTTCCTAAAGAAGCGTAGCTCTAAACAGAAGGCTTTTGGGATTTCAGGTATTACTTTGTGCAGAAATCATGTTCAAGAAGGCTAATGAGGTTAGAGCCCTACAAAGGCTCTCTGGTGCCGATCGCAAGAAGCTGAGACGTAATGTTTGTGAAAGATTCTCTTCGGCGTCCGATGCAGACATTGACGCTATCCTCCCACCTAAGGTAGGGAGTGCAGTTTGCCTTTATTTCCCGAAGCCTTTGTTTCTTTTTATTAATTTTATTGTTTGTGCGCGCAAGTTTAGCAGGTCCAATTTTCCTTTGTCACTGCACTTTCTTTGTTTTTGTCCTGATTGACCTGTATCTAAAATGACTTGAGCACTTCAACTACAGTAGTAACTGAAACTGATAGCAATATCATATCAGTAAAGCTCATATAACAGAAAAGATACATTTGAGAAGGGAAACCCCTATTTATACGAAAACATGTAGAAACCTTAGCTCAAAGCCCACGTTAGTAGTAAAAGTACTATGGTCCGTATCACATAAAGGCGGCGTTTTACAAGTATTGTGGCACTGTAAAGGTCTAGGAGTAGAGTATTATTACAAATTCACGAGCTTACGTCAAAATAGCTCATGGACATAGAGTGTAATGCCTAATAAATATGTTGTGCTGTTGTTAATTTGGATTGCAAAACTCAGAAATTAACGATCCAACTATAGGATCAAATCAGGCTGCAAGAGACTCATAACCAAAAGGATCCAGTACTAAAATCCAATAGGTAATTGAATTGATGATCCTGATTCGCCCAATTATCTCTTGCAGAAAGATCTGAACCAAATTGTAGGTGCAACATGAACTTACTGACGATAAGTAAGAAATACCTAGGTGGGATGGTTCTGTTGATGAAATTTTGCAACTCTAAATAACTTGAACACAGTTTATGGACATAAACCGAAAACAACCTAAGGATGTTTCTAAGGAATCGATTTAGAGATTGCTAATTGATTAACTGCTTAGCGTATCTAGATTTAAACAGCTAAGATAGTTTGTTTGTTTCATCCCTAACTTTAATGATTTCAACGTACAATTTAGGTTCAACACAGTCTGAAGATTTCAGGTTTCCTTGTTGATTGGGAAAATAGCCATAACCAATTAACTTCATTATTGATGAAAATAAAACAAATGCTTGTTAATTGCAAACCGATAATCCTGATTCACCCATTTTTCTATTGCAGAAAGAATTGAGCCAAATTGCAGGTGCAACAGGAGCTTAATGATGATATGCTGGAAAAACTCGAGTGGGATGGTTATTGTCTCGATGAAAGGCAAAGCAATGCCAGGATGTATCAATGAAATCAATTTAGGGATTTCTAATTGATTGACTGCTTAGTGTATCTAGATTTAAACAACCATGATAATTTGTTCATTTATTGCTAACTTCAATGATTTCTTTGTACAACTTAGGTTCAACTCAGTGTCAAGGTTGCCTTGTTGAGTTGGAAGTAGCCTAATGTCACCAACCTAAGACCAATGACATAATCAATCAATCTAATTATTGATGGAAATAAAACAAATGCTTGTTAATTGCAAACCGATGATCCTGATTTGCCCAATTATCTATTGCAGAAAGATTGAGCCAAATTGCAGGTGCAACATGAACTTAATGATGATAAGCCAAAAATATGAAAGTGGGATGATTGGTGTGTGGATGAAATGATCACAGTACCCTCATAGTTCAATTCCCCAAGTCACTTTTGTAAAATGAGAGTTGAAAGACCAAGTATCTGGTTATAAGGTGAAATTGATGTGGACAGGGTGATAATTTGCATCAACTTGCGATATTTATTGAAATTATCGTGATATTTTCAAAAGATGAAATTATTGTGATATTTACGGTTGATAATATCGGCTCAGGGAACAACTTGTGATATATTGTGATACAAGCGATATATCACCAATAACTTGTGAGTGTAACACTGCTCAAATAACTTAAGCCTTAAACCCAATTGATGAACATAAAACCAAAGCAATGTAAGGGTGTATTAAACAAATCAAGTTAGGGATTGCTAATTCATAACTGCTTAGTGTACATAGATTTAAACAACTAGGATAGTTTGTTAGTTTCATCACCAACTTTAATGATTTCTATGTGCAATTTAGGTTCAACTCACTGTCAATGTTGCCTTGTTGATTGGGGAATTAAGGCTAATGTCACCAACCTAAGACCAATGACATAATCAATTAACCTAATTATTGACAAATATAAAACAAATGCTTGTTAATTGCAAACCCTGATTCAATCCCTCTATACATTTTATATTTTTATGCCTAGTTGCAAAGGAATAAAACTAAAGTTAATCCAATGACAAATATATAAAATGGTTGATGTTCTTTCAAGGGTTTATAATTGTTTAATTTAAGGTTTTAGCTGATCCCTTCATATCCAACAACGATGATTCTTTCGGAGATCTAAAACAACCATATATCCTTTTGTTTTGAGGAAAACCTTGTGGGGAATCCCAAGGGATGCTTCCCTACATTTGTGGATGGGATCCCTAGTAAACATGTCAGAGTAGACTAGTATGCCTAACATAAGGAGATTTGTATGGGGCACTTGTTGGCATGGAACTAGCCAAATGTCCAATGACATAGGCGGCAATCAGTTGAGCTAATCCCTTGGGCTAAAATGTTTGGAAACATCTCGTCCCACTCTCAAGTACATAAGTAAGATTGAGATTGTTGGTACTTTGCCAGCCCCAACCAACCCACGAAGGGAAAGCATGTTACAAATAGAATATTCAAACACACTATACATTGTATATGTTTAGGCCTAGTTGCAGAGGAGTGAAACCAAAGCTAATCGAATGACAAATATATAAAATGATTGATATTATTTTAAGTTTAAATAATTGTTTAGTCTTAAGTGTTAAATTTTTAGAGGCAGTGATGTTTTAATACACGTAATAAACATAAGTGCATGAACATGTAAATTCAGATTCAGATTAGTGCTGCTAATAAAATTTAAACTATAATAAAGCAAGAAAATAATTTTCATCTCTTTCAATTCAACGCTCCGCTGGTCATTGCGTTAATTTTAACGCTCTGTTGGTCACTGCGTTGAAGTTGAGATGTTTCACTTCAAATATCATGTACATAAAAAATAGATACATTATTAGCAAATCATACCATTGTTGGATCCACTTTATACTCGGATATTTCTGAGTTTGATCTTGTCACCGAAGGGACAAGTCAAACTGGGTAAACCATATACGTACCTTGAGAGAGAGGCTTACAGCAAACATAAACAGACCTCAGGCTCTTAGTCAACAGAGAGAGATGTCAATCAAAAGTACAAGCTAGAGTAATTCAATCATGCCCAAAACATTCATGCTAAGGACACACAGTCACTTAGGACTCTCTTGACAGTCATGATGATAAATACATAGTCCATACGTAGGGAAAGGAACCCAGCACACAGAGGTAATACCCATAAGGACTCATGTTGAGATAGACTGCAGGGACAGATCGTGAGGTAAGTCCGTAATAAATCACACAATGGAAAAACCCATAAGGACTCACGCTGAGATGGACCACACGGACAGATTGTGAGGTAAGTTTGTAATAAAACACACAGAGGTAAAATTGCAGTGCCAGGTCGTAAGCATTCTCACACAGAGACAGGTCGAGAGATAAGGCCATGCAAAAAGACAAATCGCAAAGATCAAGCAGAGACCGCGAGGAATCACGGTGAGGACTCATGATGGCCACAGAATAACCAAATCGCAGAGGTCACCTAAGCAAAATCACGGAGACAGTCGTGAACAAGAAATCGCACATCCAAATCGAGCCCAGGATTAACCACGAAATCGGCTGAGGATAAAATCACGGAGATACCAAGCAGAGAGCACGGTGGTAAAAATAAAAACCGTGAATACAAGATCGCTGAGATAGAGGAAGAGTCGTAGGCTGGGCGTGGAGAGTTCATGCAGTGAAAAAGACAGCGAATTCGAGGGCGATCCGCGGATTGAGTACGCAGTGGAAATAAGTCACGGAGGCCAGCAGACAGAGAGAGCCCGATACGTGAAGGTGCTAGGCCAACAATCAAACTCCCAGAAGCATACGGGTAGCTGAGGTATGACGGGTGCAGACCACCAAAAGATTAGATACACTCATGCTTCCTCAAAACTTTAATTTATAAGGTTTAGACAAGGTTAAAAATGGTCCAAAGATTTTTAATAAAAGAAAACACTTAGGATAAAATCAAAGGTCAAGGGTGATAAGATAACTTACATGGACCAAGGGTCTTAGGTTTTATTAATAAGACCATAAAGTAAATATAATACTTAGATTAACTTAGGATAAAAATAAAGTGGTCCACAAATAATAAAAATCATAAAATAACCATGAGGTAAAGTATCCAAGGTCCACATAAAACAAATAAAGCCAAAAGTAAAATGGTCAAGAAGTTAAGGTAAAAGGTCCAATGATTTAATTAATAAAAACATAAACAATAAGTGGTCCAATGGTCCTTTAGTACGACCATTAGGTAAATGTACTTAGGATAAAATCCATAAGTCGTCATAATCAAAGGTGCACCCAAATACGAGTGTCAGAACCAAGTAAGGTAAAGGACCAAGAGTCAA
>LPNX010066522.1:282688-370076 GCA_001517045.1 Pseudotsuga menziesii
CATTGAAAGTTTATCAACTACCTGCAGGACCTACTTGGACATCGTGTCCCTGGTTCAAGACCAGAATATATCTCTGCCTTTACCTGCAGGCTCTACTTGGACATCGTGTCCCTGGTTCCAAACCAGAATACCCTAGAGGCATATAGGGGCCCTAGCCACATGCTAGGGGCTTTGCCATGGCATCAACTTGCTTAGTCCTAGACCAAGAACCCCAGGAGACTGCTGGGGGCCCTAGGGTACCTTCTAGGGTCTTACTCTATCCTAGTCAACTGACTAGGGTACCATCCTCTATGAGAATGGGTCTCGCAGCTGCACAAACTTTAACATTAAGCTCTTAAGCTAATCCCTTCATATCCAACAATGATAATTGTTCCCCAGATCTAAAACATCTATATCTCCTTTTTTTTGAGGAAAACCTTGTGGGGAATCCCAAGGGATGCTTCCCCCATAGTAAACATGTTCGAGTAGACTAGTTACGAGATTCCTCCATTTGGTTTCAAATGTTAGAGACGGTTCTAGCAGATCATGATAGGCTTGTATCATTTGTATCACAAATTCTAGATCCATTCTCTTTGTATATATGGGATTTAGATTAGATTCATAGTTTACATTTTGCATCTTTCTTTTAGTAGGAGTCGTTTTAGTGCCCTCACTTTGTATTGATGTCCTTTTGTACCCAATAGTCAGTTTGACCCACTTTAGAGGTCATTTATTGGAGATTAATAAAATTATCTTATCTTATCAACACCCTATTGTTAATGATCCCCTTCTTTTTGTTAGAAAAATCCCTTCCCAGGATGTTATCTATATTGATCAAATTTTTGCTATTCTCCACCAACGCATCAATGCAACCCATGACCTTGGTATATCATCACAAACCCCCCCCTCTTGTATAGGCATTATAGCCCTACCCCAACACTTGGGCACTTCCTCAGATGCTACTTTTTTTGATTCTCATCATGCCCTAGACCTATCATATCAGCATAGAAATGCTGGAGCAACATATCATCATCAGCATAGAAATGCTGGAGCAACATCATCATCATCATCAAAACAGAGTGCTGAAACCACATCATCATCATTAGCATAAAGTGCTGGGACCGTTGCTGTCTAATTTGCACCTTAGGTCATGTGGAAAAAATCTTCAAGCCACTAGGTGCGACCTTAGGGGCAAGCAAGAGTCAAGTGTTGTCACTTGATCTTGACTCCTCCGTTTAGGCTGTCTCCTAGCAAAGCCAAGGGGGGTGGTCCCTATTAAAATAATCTAAGGTTGTTAATCTAAAAAAAAGTAATCTAGGAGATAAGATGATATAAATTACTGAAACTAAGATATCTGCAAATGACTTATGTCAACAACATATAAGATAAACATTCCATTCAACACATTGATTAACTTAAATACCAACAATAAATAAACGATGCAAAATAGACCAGTGTTGATGGAGTGCTTGCGTGTAAGGGGGTTGCTGGTGATGTCCCAAGAAGTATTACAGTTGTCTCGGTTGGTCAATTTTAAATTAATTAAATGAGTGAATTAAGGAGTGGTTTGATTGTTGATTAGTTTTATTAAAATTGGTAATGATCTGATTATTAAGGGAAAAGGGTATTATAGATAAACCCGAGGGGTACGAGGAATATGTCCGGATTTACTTGAAAGTGACTCTCACAATGACGTGTGGGCTAGATGGAGTCATGGGGTTGTGTTCAACAGTACACCAATAAGGATGTAGCTTGACAGGGCCCCACGATCACTTTCTAGTAGTTCCCGCTTCACTTGAAGAATTTGCCCACAACTTTGTAATAACGAATAAGTGTCGGATTTTCACTTTTGGGAATTAATTGGAGTGTGAAACTAATTATTAGTCATTCCAATCAATTTTTGATTGTTCCACCGTTCCAACCAGAGGCCTGCAGTGTTCACAAGAGCATACGAGAATTGAAGCCTTGCAATTTTAAGGATTTTAAACTAAATGTGAATTGTTTAAAATCTTAATATCGATACTCTCGTTTTCGAGAACACGATCGAATTTGTTAATTTTAAAGGTAACAAAAATAAATACTGAAAGAAAATTAACTATTCTAAAAAATACGAAAAAGGACATGGATCCCCCTGGGGGATGGGGTGCGGGCACTTGGATGCCCACTTGCTTCTCTTCTATTAAAATGATTACAAAGAGGAACAATTGTGGTCCTTTATAGATTAGGAGCAACAAGTTTACGAGTATTTAGAAGCTTTAAAAGATTTATGAAAGGTACATAAGCAAAAGGAAGTCCTAGATGACTTGATTCTTCAAAAATTGGGCAACACTTCCTTCTACCTGTTCATCAAAATGCAGAAATCAGCAAACCTGTTCATCAAAATCCTGAAATCAGCAACTAAATATGATACTAATATGCCAAATAATACTTTAAAAGCATAAAAAATTACTAGCTTTAAATACCGAAAGATAGAGTTTTTTTGCTAGACTTTAAAACTAGATGCGAAAGATAGATCTATAATGAAATATTTAAACTTTAAATGCTTTAGATTTTATCTTAAAAGAACTTATACTAGAAGAGTATTCCTAAGATCTGATCTAAATCTTTCAAAATACTTCGTAACTAGTACAAGTAACAAAAAATAATGTGAATTAATCGAGAAGGTAGTAAGAAAGCCCTAATTGAAGAAACTTGGGCAATGGAGTCCTCAAGTGGAGAGCGAAGGGATTAAGATCTTCTTCAAATGAATGTAGAGATGTGATGGAATCGAACAAGAACCAACACTCCTTTACGCTAGATGTCCCTGCACAGTTTGAACAATGACTACACCAAAGTGTTATATCCGAGAGTACCTATGCAAAAGATTAGAAAGCATGCATACAAACAAGTAAAGCATACAACTCTAAGATCTATTCACATAAATAACTCAGAGAAACAAATAAGAAACTACTTTTTTATCCTCTTCTATCAATTATCATTAATCCTTCAAAGACATGTTAGAACAACAAAGAATGTAGCAAGAAACCGATACAATTATACCTCATGTAACACAAAAATCACCACACACTAATGCTCGACACAAGTGTGCCTCCAAAGCCTTTTGATTTCATTCAATAATTCAACAATTGCTACAATGAATACAGGGGTAGAGGTTCCACACTTGTTCTATATAGAATGAAGAGGCCATGCTCTCTTAAATAGAAAAAACCCAGCATGAGAGGGGGGTGCACCTGCTTAAGGATGCGCTAGGATGGGATGAGGTGGCTACGGGTTGTCGCAAGGTTGGATCATGAGTTAGAAGGTGGCAACATCACTCTCTTGGGATAACACTTGCCACAAACTTTGACTTTTTCCAAAACCATATGCTTTTCTTTTAAAGTCTGCGCCCCCACTTGGAGAGATGCGCCCCTCTTGTCTGAGGAAACTTCTGAGCTTGGCTTCTCTCTGAAACGACAGTGTTTGACTTCCCAAAATTGCTCGGGTACTTGCTCCATCAATGAGCTTCTCCTTGCATGTTAGGAATAGGTCATCAACATATAATAATAGAATCCCAAGTCCTTCATTGACAACCTTATAGTAAAGGTTGGAATCTACTTTACTTTTGATAAAGCCTAAGCTCATCAGGAATCCATCAATTCTTCCATACCATGCTCTGGGTGCTTACTTTAACCCATATAGTGCTTTCTTCAATTTGCATACATGTGAGTTTTTGTCATGGGTTTCAAAACCTGGAGGTTGTTCAATGTATACCTCTTCTTCTATCACACCATTTAGAAATGTCGTCTTTATATCCATTTGGTGTATAGCTTCCATTTCATCTTGGATGCCATGGCAAGAACATTTATGATTGGGTATATCTTGTTACTGGTGCAAAAGTCTCTTTATATTCCATTCCTTCTTTTTGTGAGAATCCACAAGCTACGGATCTTGCCTTGTACTTCGGTTTGCTAAATGTTTTTTCTTGAATATCCACTTTGAAGAAACAACTGACTTCTCCCCTGGTCTTGGTACTACATCCCAAACATCATTCTTTATGATAGATTGGTAATCTTCAATCATAGCATCCATCCACTCCTTTGTAACTTCTTCAAAACTTGTGGGTTTTGCATCAACAAGATTACACATCAAGGCCACATAGTTGGAATAGGTCCTTGATGTTTTGTCTCCTTCTGGAGCTCCATATTTTTTTGCACCTTGGATGACATCTCGAGCCCAAGCTGGTCTTATCTTTTGTGAAATGATTTCTTGAGGTGTCTCCAAAGTTGAGGCTCTGTCATGTCATTGTCTTCTGGTAACTACTCTTCTTCAACATTGCGGATTGGTATTTTATAGGTTTCTTCAACTCTGGGGGCATCATGTTCTTCTTCTTGATCTTTATCTACATAGTTCTTTTTGGACTTGCTGAAAGCTGCATCTTCGTCAAATATAACATCTTTGTTGATCTTGATTTGGTGATAACTTGGGATGTACGCTCTATAAGCTTTCGACTGATCACTGTATCCAACAAATATTCCCTTCTTTTTGGAAGGGTGCAATTTTGTTCTTTTCTCCTTGGGAACATGTATAAACACATGACAACCAAAAATATTTAGGTGGTTGACTTCAAGCTTTTCTCCGGTAAACATCTCTTTTGGAGTTTTGTTCCCAAGAGCACTATGGGCAATTCTATTCTGAACATATACTGCAGTTCTAGTTGCTTCAATCCATAGCCGCATGGGTAAGCCTTGATCATGAATCATGGCTTTCATAGCTTCCATAATGGTTCTATTCTTTCTTTCTGCTACTCCATTATGTTGAGGATTATAGGGTGTGGTGGTGAGCTCCCTCTTCATCCTAGCTTCTTTGTAGAAATATTTGAATTCGCTTGAAGTAAGTTCTCCTCCATTGTCGGATCTTAAGGTCTTGATCTTCTTTTCAACTAAGTTCTCCACAAGAGCCTTGAATTCTTTGAATCTTTCAAAAATTTCATCTTTGCCTTTCAAGAAGTAAATCTAGGTCTTGCGGGAATAGTCATCTATAAAAGAAACATAATAAACATACCCGCTTAATGAAGTGGCTGACATTGGACCGCATACATCTGGATGAACAATGTTGAAGATCGCTTTTGTTTTATCATTGCTGCTTGGAAATGGGTTCTTGGTATTCTTTCCTTGAGCACATCCTTTGGAATCTCCTTCCTGATTTATTTGAATTTATGGTAGACCTGTGACTACCTTGTTCACAATTGGTAGGGCTTTGTAGTTCACATGAGCTACTCGCCTATGCTATAGTTCACATGGGTTGACGGTACTTCCTGTTAGAGCTGAGTCCGTATGTCCTTTTAGCTTGTAAAGTCATTCTTCTTCTTTATCAATCAAAACTACATCATCTATTGTCTTTCCCTTTGGCGACATGGGGACTTCTCCATCTACAAAAGCAACTCTGAAACCCTTCTTATCTAGCGTTGAGATAGAGAGTAGATTTTTCTTCAATTTCGGGACATAATAGACTTCCCTGAGTCCAACTTCTAAAAGGCTTCTCCCATTCCTTTGATGGGATATTGATAGTCATCTCCAAGCTTTACTATGCAAGGAGAGTCGATCTGGACAAGACATTGAAAAAAGTCTTTATGTCTGGAAGCTCCACTGTCTATGAGCCAAATGTCATTTCCATGAGAGATTGATCCAGTAAGGGCTGAAATCAAAACATATTTTTCAGTGGAGTCTTCATCTTCATTGTTCTTTTCTTTATTTGAGTCATCATCTTCAACTACATGGGCATGGAACTTCTTATTTCCCTTCTTGAATTGTTCTGCTTTGAGTGGGAAATTTCTTGCAATGTATCCCATCTTGTGACATATGAGGCATTCAAAAGATGAGAAGTCTCTTTTGGGTCTTGAGTTCCTTCAAAACTTTTGATTTCTTTTGGGAGATTGATCACGATCCTTTCTCTTGTTTGATCCTTTCTTTCCTTGAGCTGCTAAGGCTTGATCTTCATCATCATTTAGCTTTTCTTCTTTGTTGGCAGTTCTTCCTTGTTCTTGCACATATTCTTCCCAAAGTATATTGAACTCGTTGAGCTTTCTTCTAACACATATGCCTCTGAAGAAAGATTCCCAATCCCTTGGAGGCCATTCAAGGTGGTCATCACAACTTTTGCTTCCTCCACCATGTCATCAATAGCCTCCAATTGTTCTTTGATCTGAGACACTTTTATGAAGTATCAATGGATAGTTTCTCCCTTTTGAATCTTCACACACTTGAGTTGATTTCTCAAGGTCATTCTTATGTTGATGTTCTTTCCTTCAAAGACTTGTCAAAGCATCGAACATTTTTTTTGGAGTATTCTTTGATGATACTTGAGGAATCAAATGATCCTTAATGGAGTCAGCTATGATCCTTTTGGCTTTGATCATGTCCTTCTTGTGCTTGGCCTTTGCTTCATCTCACTCCTTGACCTCTTCTTTGATGTAGCCTTCTAGATCATGTTCTTTAAGGATGACCATGATTTTGTATTTCCATGCTTTGAAATTTTCTGCTCCTTCAAGCTTTTCATCAAGCTTGGTTTTGTTTGTCATCTTCAAGGAATGAGAACCTCAAATGGAAATATAAGAAATAGTGCTTACCAATTTGAGGGTTGCTTAAGGATGACCTAGGGTTTGATGGTGAAACCCTAATTTTTTAGTTGTGATCACCTGTAGGGATGAATGGAGGAAAAGATGCGCCTCCCTAAGGCGAATTAGACTGTATCTTGCTTTTCTTGAATTTGTGGATGGAACCTTGAAAAATCTGATTCTCTAGTTCCTCTCGGCACGAGTAAAAAGTCAAAAGTTGAAAATCTTCGGAATTGAATTTTGCCATCATAGAAAGATGCGCCCTCCTGGGGCGAGTTGAACTATCCTTCTTTTTTAGTTGATATGACGAGGGAGTTGCCCAGAATAGCAAACCCTAGCTTCTTGTACTGCGGGAAAAATTGCTGCACAATGCCATCTTTGAGGTTGGCTCTGATACCATGTTAGGTTTTTAAAAGTTTTATGCCCAATAAGAAGATCACTGAAAGAATAATAGGCACAACAAGACAAAGAAGACAAAGATTTATCCTGGGAAACCCTTGTGGGGAAGAAAACCCAAGAAAACTTCCTCGATATAGAATTCAACCAAGTACAATGTAAGGCTACAAGACTAAGATATACTGCTTCTTCTCCTCTGGATGAACTCCTCTTTCTCTCTGTAGTAAACTTGCTTGAGTTGTGAGTATGTACAAATGAGGAGGGCGCCTCATCTATTTATATACATCAACTAGAAAGTCTAATAACCCAACAGGGCCGACTTCACCTTCCCAACAGGGTCGACTTGACTTGGGAGACACAAAAATACATTTTAATAATTCTTTTGTGGGTACTATTGACTAGACTTGCAACAAAGGTTTTACCTCAAGATTCTAAATGACCAATTACATCAATAACACCCCTAATCGGAGGAACAACATCTTCGGGAGGGAGGGACAACAATAATATAATATAAAGTACAATAGAATATCTTTCGCAGTTATATTATTGCAACAACTTATATGTCATTTTTGTGAGGACTATAAGCCGACCTTGCTTATATGTCTTTTTTGTGAGGCCGGCTTGAGGATAAAGGAGCTAGGATGCTTAGTGTAAATAAAGCACCGCTCCTCATTTGAAACAATTGAATAATGGGGTTATTACTATGAAAATCTCAATTCTTTTGGAATACATGAGCTTCTATGTGGAGCACACCTTTTTCTTGGCTTGTCTTGGTTTGGAGGATAATTTTGATATTTCATGGTTTCTTTACATGCTTTTAAGGTTGATTCAAAGAAAATAACACCTCTCTCTTGAGAATGAAATATTTTAGGGTTTGCACTCGTCTTCTTGTTTCTTCATTGATGTGGGTAAGATCTTCAATCTCTTGGCTTTTCTTGCTCATGCTTCCATGGTAAGTATTTGGGGTTTTATTTCATATTAATGTTAGCCTTGTTGGTGAGGTAATTTTCTTGGGGAATCCCTCTTGTTTTGGGCTTTTGTATCCTTGTGTATCCTATTTAGGTCAAAGACTATTTTAACCTTAGGGTTTCTAGTCTTTGCCCTAGTTCATAAGCATTGACTTGCCATTCTAGAAAGGGATGTTGCATATGATTCTCTTGTTGTCCTAGGAATAAGACTACAAGTCTAATTTCATATAAATAAAAACCTCAAAAATCATATCTTTGTATTTGGAAAAAATACAAAAGAATTAATATTCAAAAAATATAAAAAAATGTTTAGATAAATGCCCTAAAAATTATATAATTATAAAATCCCCAAAATATTGTGTTTGTGTGCAAAACACTGTTAAAAGTGATTTTTGACCTTGGTTTTGTGAATAATCTTCAAGGGCGTTCCCTTTTGGATGATTAGCTTAGGAGATCTAACAAGTTGTGCAAGTTTTAGTCTGTTTTTAGATCTGGTATAAGTAGGTACAGCCATAAAAAAGACGAGCTCCTACAAGTCAAAAGTCAAAGAAAGTATATTGACATACAACAAGACTAGGGTGTTAGAACTTCATTGGAAGCTTGTTTTAGGTGATTTGAGCCACATTCAATGTGGGTCATGGCATAAACCAGGTCTGCAATTTTAGTTGCATCCATCATTTGTCCCATTTTTAAAGGTTTACAACCAGTTGGGAAGCCTCTTTAAGGTGCCTAATGTCCCAGGACACTATTGGCCATTCCTGTGCACCACTAGGAAACACTTAAAAGGGCTATTTGTTGCACCTAACCAGATTTGCTTCAGTCTTCTTTCCATTGCTGTAGAGGTATGTACTTAGTCCTACTCCATTTAGTACTTGTCCCTAGTTAAGTTGGATTTCATCTCATCAATTTTTGGGCATTAAATGGCATTCTCCGAGGCTGTTATTGGCAGTTATATTACAATAGTAAAATAAGCTTCATTTGTTGGCTGGTTCATTAATTTGCTGTGGTCATTGATTGTTGTTTCATTTTCTCATTATTCTAACTCTTATTCTCTTAGGACTCTAAGAGTGTGTGGTAAACACCCTAGGTACCTGACTTAATTGTTTTGACTTTGTAAGGCATTGATCATTGTTTTAAGAGGTTGCTTGTATTGCTGAATGTGTTTCGTAGGTCTACTTCACCTACTTTAGGGATACCCGCCTTGGTCTCTAGGACTTGGCCTAAAGTGAGAGGAATTGTGCTAAGGTGACATTGGGCACAATTCGTATTGTGCTTACCCTCGTAGCACCATGGTTTGTGACTTTTTCTAGGGTGCTAAATTGAGCTGTAACATGACTTGTGCATCAACATGCAATATTGGGCATATGAGTCTATCTGCCGATACATGCAAAGTGCCATCTAGTTCTTCTCACCCTACTCTATTGGATGTTACTATTGAAGTCAAGCACGTCAAGTTTTGTAGGTTACATATCTCACTCGCATTGTACACACTCTCGAATTTGAGGATGGTGTTTCTACTGTTGTATGCATTGAACACCACAACTTTCTATCAAATGGGCTTGCGGTCTTTCCTATTGCTGTCTACACAAAGCACAATTTGGTGTTCTTAGTACTTACCATCTTTGTACTAACACGGACATCCTATGTTGTCCTTGCACACCTTACTAGTCTCTTCATCGTATACCCTAGTCTCTTTTCAATGTCACTATGGATGCTTGGGCATGCTTGGACATTAGTCCAAGTAACGTGGTTGCTTGGCCTTGAAACATTGGTTAGATGATGGGCCCTTGGCTTGTTTATGCTTCTCCTGTACATGGTTCTCCCACAGCTCTTTACAATGGTTCTTCCATTGGCTCTGCTTTTACTCCATTTGTATAACATACCAAAGTGACAATGCTGGGTTTGGTGCCAAGTTTGGCCAATTTTGGTAGTGTACACATTCAATTGATGGTCTTGATTGGTCAAGCATTCGCTGCCTTAGTTGCAGTGGCACAGCATCACATGATGAATAGCTATGGCCAATGGGATGAGCCTCTTACAAGCCTTTTATAGTGTATTGTGGTTGCACTGAGCTTGGGGTGGTTTCGTGGCAGGTTCCATATTACAATCATAATATTTTGTGGAATTCAACATTTTAGCTATGGGTGGTTCCCTCTTTATCCTTGGAAAGGCTGGCATTTCTCTTCCTACAACTAAGATTGGCATTGGTGAGTTGGTGCTTGAACCAAGCATTTTGAGTGCTCCACCAACATTATTCATTGCCAACCATTATGATGCCTACTTCAAGGGGATACCCCATCACATTGGAATGCCATTGATTAGGCATGGGAATGAATTTGAGAAAACTATGAGCACCTGATCGTACACATGATACAATGAATCTCAGTGGCATAAAGGTAATCTTAATTGAGAATTAATTTGTTAGTAACGGTATGGCTGGATTGGTATTGCAAATTGCTGCAATTGGCATTCCAACAGATTGGGGTGGTCCTGCACAATTACTGATTGTGATGGACCTGCACAATTACTGATTGTGATGGTCCTCATGGATGATTGTAGTGCCCTTTGTAAATTGGGAGGAAAGCAGGGACACTTTCCTAAAAATCGAGAAGAACTGATATGCCACAAGGCCACACCCCTCCACAAACACACCTCTCTAAAGTAATAAGTAGGCATGAATAAATAAACGTGTTCTAGCTTTGAGGTCCATGCAATCTTGTGTTAGTTATTAAGTTGTTAAGATTGATCATGTCCAATCTTGGTGAATAAGTTAAGGTTGTCAATGCCAAGTATAAGTCTATGTGAAACTCTATACAAAGGCGTTTTCTGGAGAATAATAAAGACATGGAACTATTTTAATTTTTGAAGTATATCATTTGAGTTCTGTTTTGCAAGTTTCTTTGGTTTTAGATCTGAGCCTCTTTGTGTCTCATCACTTCCTGAAAACAAATGAAACATTTTAACATTCTGTGAATACCAATTTATAAAATGTTTATAGACAAAATTACATGACTGGTCATTTGTGACAGATTTCTTAGGTTAATCCAATTCTGCTATTGAAACACTATTAGCCTTTACTGTGCAGTTTAGTGGTTAACGAACATAGAACTGATTATGAAGCCGAGATCCATACCCATGTCTCTCTCTATTCACAACTATTATATGGCAGGAATTATAAACGTTAAGCCAAAAAAGACTTATTTAACATGATGCTATCTGAAAAGAAGTAAAATTAAACTATTTAATGTAATGGTTGTCATCTGCTATACATGGAAAGTCTATGGAGAATAGCATATCCATGTTTCTATAAATTATTTTATTTGATATATTTATTGTGCACTTGTTTACATGCTTCGCAGCAAGAAATGACTATTAGTAGATTTATTGCATGAAAAACAAAATAGATATTACTACAATTGTTGTATCTGGAAAATGTCTTTCTTCAAGGCCGCTCTTTAAAATGTTAGGTTTCAACTTACTATGTATTACTTTGTGGCACGCCTTGTTGAGTTCTATTTAGTATTTGCAAAATTAATGTACATGAACCGGCTAATGGTTTGAAAGAGGCATGGCAAAAAACCCAATTTTTTTTCACCAGCTTTAGTTTCCTCGTTTTTGGAATTCCTACAATTTCTTTTCTTCTATGCTTATGCGTTTGATATTTCAATTGTGTTTTATTTTGCTTATGGGAATTAGTAACTTATTGACTACTTATTTCATGGGTTGCATTGTAGACAGAGATAACAGTAGCAAAACTCACAAATAGGGCACATGTATATGCTGTGGAAGGAGGGCCTCCAATGCTATTTGATGTTGATGGACGAGGAAATGAGATATTCCCAACAGGTGCTGAATGCTTTAATTCATTTCATGACACCACATTTTGGTTTAGGTGTTATCTTCTTACAATCAATTGTTTGTACCACATAGTTGTTTCCTCTGTTTGAAATTAACATTTGTTGTCTCACCATACGGTTGGGAATATCATGTCTTATTATTGGCATTATGGTCAAGCCTTCTATCTCCTAGCGAATTGTTGCTTTTTGTGAACATAAATTAATAGTTCTATCATGTAAGCAATTATATTTGTAAATATATGTTTGAAACCTTGCTTCAAACTTGAAAGCAGGAGTTAAAGGTATACTCATATTACATTTATAGACACAATAGTGGAGAGTGAAAATTATGAACAGACTTTTTTAAGAATGTAGCATACATTTCTCGCACACCATAAATCACTTTAGTTGACATATTTATAGCACACCAAGTTGTTCACAACATCTAATATTACATTGTTCATATATAAAGTGACATAAGCATGCTTTCTACTAACACTTTATGGAGTGTTACCAATTTAACATCCCACCCATTTAAAGATGAAATACTACTTTAAAAGAAAGAAACAAAGAAAGAAATGAAAAGAAATTCTAAAGGGAGAAAGTTTTCATGGACAGGATGTTAACAAAAACTTGATTGCTAACTGTTCTTTTCCTCCAGCACTAAGGCACAGGGTTTGTCGAACTCCAAGGTTGAAGTTCAAATTCAGTGAACCCCAAAGAAAATCTGAAATTCGTTGAGATTCGTCGAACCTGGTGCCTGCACTCGCTGTTGTGATTCTAACTTTTCATAACTGCTTTGTTCTGTTAGAATTTCACAAGATTATAACAGTATATCTTAATTGCAATTAATCAATAGGATCACTAGAAAAAGAACAGACACAAAACAATAGCACCGATGTTTTTATCTTGGGAAACCCAATCGGGAAAAACCCAGCAAACCTTCGTATAGAGATAATGATCTTCTGAGAAGAGAGAGAAGAAGAGTGAGAGAAAATGTCTCTCGCAGATATAACCCCAGAAAACACTCTCCTAGACTGCTGGAGCGCAGCTTTTCTACTGAGCTGAGTAGCTGTGAATGTGTGAAATAATGAGGAGGGGTGCCTCCTATTATACCGAGTTTCCACTAGGAAAATCACTGGGGTCGATTTCTCTTGGGGAGCAAAAAAATATATTTTATAATTTTAATTTTATTTCTTTCTTTTGCTTGCTTTTCACCTTAAGGTTTACAATGAATAATTACAACAGTTTAATCTCCTGTAGGAGGTATAAGGTGGTGCAATAAGAATAGCTTTTGAAGTTGTACAAATTCCAACACTCCCTCTCAATGAGGAAGGTATTCTTCAGATATGGTCATCATCAGCGTCATGAACATCTGGGTCTCTTTTGTACATCTCATCTGTCTCGATCATCTCTATACACACTGAAGGTTGTCAACATGTTATTTTAAGGTCTTTTATCATTTGTAGTTTCATTTGCTACCCGTCCGTCTCATTTGTCGATGGGATCCTCCCATGCCTAGATTGAGAACCTGGATGAGCAAATGTGCACGACCATCTACTACCTGTTCGTCTCATCTGTCGATGGGGTGCTCCCATACGTGGTTGAGAACCTGAATGAGTAGAGGTACCTGTGCAATCATACGACCATCTACTACCTGTCCGACTCATCTGCCGATGAGATTTCTCCCATACCTGGCTTAGCACCTGGACGAGCAGAGGCACTTGTGTGAGCCCGACCATCTACTACTTGTCCGTCTCATCTGTCGATGGGATTTCTCCAATACTTGGATGAGAACCTGGACGAGTAGAGGTACCTGGGAGGGATATGTTCTCATTCATCTCTCCCTTGCAAGGAGGGATATGTTCTCTTCTACTCCAAGTCTTCCGCGAAAGTATTCAAACTTTACCCTTGGAAGAGGCTTGGTGATAACATCTTCAGTCTAATCATCTGCCGGAATATACTGTAGTTCGATCTCACCTTTCTGCACCATATCACGTATGAAGTGATATCGAATATCTATGTGCTTTGACTTGTCATGAAATACAGGATTCACTGACATCTGCACAACTTTGGTTATCACAGTAAATCATGGTTGGTTCTGGAATCTGGCTAAACAATCCTACAAGAAGTTTACGAAGCCAAACTGCTTCTCGGGCTGCTGTGCTAGCAGCCATATACTCGACCTTTGCAGTACTGATAGCCACTGAGTTCTGCTTCCTACTGCACCAGCAAATTACTTGAGAACCCAAACTGAAACAACATCCTGAAGTACTCTTCCTATCTGCAGTGCATCCGACCCAATCTGAGTTTGTAAACCCTTGCAATTTCAAGTCACATTCTGAGTCGTATCGTAGACCATATCACACAGTTCCACGTAAGTATCTGAGTGCATGTTTTGCAGTAGTCCAGTGAATCTTCCTTGGCTCGCACATGAACCGACTGAGGGTATTCACAGCAAAACAAATATCTGGTCTGGTGTTCGTCAAATACATCAAGGACCCAATAAGCTGGTGATACATAGTGGGAACGATTAAATTTGAATCTGAATCAGAATCTCTCAGCTTCTTCAAATTTGCATCCATCGGAGTAGCTATTGACTTGTAGTCCAATATTTCGAATTTCTTCAGTATATCTATGGTGTATTTACCTTGACCTAGGAAAATCTCTTTCTGCCTCTGCCATACTTCTAATCCCAAGAAGTAATGCATTCTTATCAATCCAAGATCCTTCATTTTGAACTCAGAGGCGAGTTTCTTCTTACACCATATGGTAAGTTTCTCATTTCCACTGAGAAACAGGTCATCAACATATAGTACCAAAATCAGTGGCTCATCATTTACAACTTTGTAGTAAAGGTTGGGGTCTGCATCACTTTTGGTGACTCCTAGACTCAACCAGGAATCCGTCTATTCGTCCTTACCAAGCACGGGGTGCTTGCTTGAGTCCATATAAAGCCTTTTTCAGCTTGCATACATGAGACTCATTTTTATGGATGAAAAACCCTTCTGGTTGTTCAATATATACTTCTTCCTCAATAACACCATTGAGAAATGTTGTCTAGACATCCATCTGATGCAACTTCCATCCCATAGCTGAAGCAATGGCAATGATCGATTTGATGGAAGTATATCGAGCCACGGGAGCAAATGTCTCATCATAATCGACTCCCTCTTTTTGAGAGAACCCTTTGGCAACAAACCTAGCCTTGTATTTTTCAATGGCAGTTACAACTGACTCCCCCTTAGAGCTAGGTACAATCTCCCACACATCATTCTTCAAGATGGATTGATATTCTTCCACCATGGCATCGTCCCAAACTTGGTGTCTGGATTCTTCTTCATAAATGGTGGCTTATGAGTCAATGATGTGACTCATCTATGCTACATAACTGGAGAACCTCTGAGGCCTTTTGCTTTCTCTGAAAGTGCCATTTGGACTCTGGAGCTTCGTGCCCCTCTGCATCCTGTAAGGTCTGTTGTGCCTACCTAGGTATTTTTTGGCTTACTGCAATATTTATGGGATCATCAATTGTCTCAATTGGATCAATGGGATCGATGGTTTCATCTTTCTCTGCTAACTCATTCTGAACTGGAGGGGGAGATGATCTCATCTCTATTTCCTTATCATCGATCTCCATGTCTGATCCTCTGTCTTTCCTGACAGCCATCTCTTCTTCAAAGGTCACATCCCTGCTAACTTCAATCTGTCTGGATCCTGGGATATAAATTCTGTAGGCCTTTGAAGATTCACTGTATCCCACGAAAGTTCCCTTCTTGCCTGAAGGTTCTAACTTTGTCCTTTTCTCCTTGGACAATGAAAGATTCAAAGGTGACTTACTTCAGGTTTTATTCCTGTGAAAGCTTCTTCCGGAGTCATGTTCTTCACTATCTTATGTGGGCATTTGTTTTGTACATATACAACTGTTCTGGATGCTTTTGCCAATAAGAACATAGGTAGACTTTGGTCATGTATCATGGCTTTGATTGCCTCCATAATCGTTCTGTTCTTTCTTTCAGCAACCCCATTTTGTTGGGGGTTGTAGGGAATTGTTAGCTCCCTCTTAATTCCTGCTTCTTTGCAGAAATCATTGAATTTTATGGAGGTGTATTCTCCACCATTATCTGATCTTAGATTCTTGATCCTCTTCCCAGACAAATTCTCGACTTGTGCATTGAATTCCATGAATTTACCAAGTACTTCCTCAGATTCTTTGGTATTGACAAAATATATCCAAGTCTTCCGTCAGTAATCATCAATGAAAGTTATGTAGTGACGATATCCTCCCAATGAAGCAATTGTTATTGGGCCACACAAGTTAGAGTGCACTAGATCCACTATTTCTTTGGATCTACTCTCACTATCTAGGAAGGATTTCTTGGCATTCTTGCCAAGCGCACATCCTCTACATGTTCCATCATGTCTACCTGTAGCACTGGTATACTTGTAACTATGTTCTGTGCCATAGCTCACCCATACTTGTAGAGTTATGGACTAGGGTTTGGACTGGTAGAGTGTTCAGTCAATACAAGCTCTCCTCTCTCATACCAATTACCTTGGCTGTATCCATGCTTGAGTTCTTCTGCCAAGCAAGTACTCTTCCATTTGAAAATGCTACTTTGTATCCTTTGTCTTCTAAGGCTGAGATGGAAATAAGTTTTATTTTCATACTAGGTCCATAGAGCACATCACTTAAGTGTAGAGTATCATTGGACTCTAGTTGAAGGGAGGTGGCCCCAAATCCCCTCACAATTTAGTAAGCATCATCTCCAAGTGCAACACAGAGATGAGAATCTTTCTCAACTACTTCTGAGAGATTTTCTTTATATCTCGTCATGTGTCCAAATGCACCACTATCTATTAGCTAAGTATCACTAGTGGTGGGAACTGTACCTCATAGAATTGATATGAAGAAGAATTCTCTACGATCTTCATTCTTTTGTTTCTTGTGATGATGATCTTTTTCTACATCAACAATTAAAGCTTCATGCTTCCTTTTGTGTGAACTTCAACAACTATTGACATAATGACTATATTTCTTGCACCTGTAGCGTTGGAATCCTTCTTTTGTTTCTTCTGATCTGGGAGAGGACTTGATCTCTTATATTGGTGCTTGTGATTGAAGGACTTCCTTCCCCTTCCCTTGCCTTTCTTGGCATGAGATACGAACGCTTGATTTTCCTTAGGTTGAGCGCCATGAGGTCTTTGGCATGCTGCTATTCTCGTTTATTCCAGAGTGCATTCTACCCATAGCTTATCAAATTTGGGCAGCTTGGTTTGACCACTTATGATTTGGATGGACTCCCAAGATGGTGGGAGACCATTTAAGGTGCTCATAACAAGATCCTTTTCTTCAAGGTTGTCTCCGCTGGACTCTAGCTTGTCCCAGAGTTTGGTGATCCTCATGAAATATGAGGCAATATTTTCAGACTTCATCATCTTCATATTCGACAGTTTATTCCTCAATGTGAGAGTCACATTGATGCTATTGTCTTCAAATAGCTTCTTTAAGGTTTTGAACATCTTCCTCACTGTTGTCTTTTCTGAGATCTGAGGAACCAAGTGATCTCTAACTGAGTACACCAAAATCCTTCTTGCTTTGGCATCATTCTTCCTCCAACGATGTTTGTCTTCTTCGGCTTTTGGTTCTAGGACCTTTGCATTTACAAACTGTAATAGGTCATTTTCTTCTAAGAGAAGAAGAACCCTAGACTTCCAGGGAATGAAGTTGGAAGTTCCTTCTAGACGATCTTCAACTTTCATACGGACCGTCTTGACTGTAGATTTGGATCTAAAACCCTAGCAGAGCCTAGGTCAAAAATGAAAGTTGGAGTTTTGGAAAACTGGCTCCACAGATAAATGCGCCCTAGATAGGTGAGCTGAGAAGAGGTATAGTTGAGCCAAAATTGTGGAGGAAGTAGGTCAAAAACTGAAATCCTAATTTCTTTTGCGATTGTAGAATTAAGTAAAAAATTGAAAATTCTTAGAATTGAGTTCTACCTTCACCAAAAGATGCGCCCTCCTTAGAGCGAAATTCCTAAGGCTCTTTTTTTGCGAAAATGTTGAATAAAGGCTTTGAAAGATGAAGCCCTAGTTTCGACAAGATTTCAACAATGTTCGGCAATGGCTTCTTCTAGTACTGCTTGTTGTCGCCTAATACACATTTGATGACACGGGGAAGTCTCCAACCTGCTTTGTGTGTCCTTGGGCGCAATTGTGTGTCCTTGGGGGCAAGTTAAAGCTGGGGACCACTGTCACCATAGTCTACCAACTCCTTCATTTAGGCCAAATCCCAACAGAGCCAAGGGGGGTAGTCCCTAAAGGAAATTATTCCTAAGTTTATTCACTATTAGTTAAAGGGATCTTTTATTAAGGTTTGCAAGGCTAAGACTTTACACTATCTAAGGAATGACAAGCAACATGCAATTGCAAAGATTTCCTTTTAATGACAAGCAGACCTTGAGATAAATGAAGACTAGTGTCTATTAACAAATGGAGTCTAAAGATGAATTACAACTTCACAGATTTACAAATGAAATTGAAATCTACGTTAATTAAACCCGCAATTTAGGTGTTATCTAAATCAAACCAGATTACAGTATGGACAAATGAACAATATGAACAACATAAACAGTAATGAATGGGCAGTTAAGCAGTATAAACAATATCCACAGTTGTATCAAATGTTATGAACAGATTGAATAAATCGAACAATTATTAAACTATTACAAAAAAACACTGAAAGGAAATGAATCAATTATGTTACACAAGATCTACATATTACTAAAGAATGTGATTACTTAACCAAATGAATTAAAGATGCCACCACATGAGATTGCAAAACTGAAAGGAAATACTTGTAACTGAAAAGTGAAAGGCTTGCAGTGAAATAAAATGTGAAAGTGCTTGCAGTAAAAGCCTTGAATAACAAGGCAAAGATAAATAGCAGTGACCTGTGTTTGTAGGACGTTTTGCAATGTCTCTTGTAAATTTTAATAAATTTTAAGGAGGTCTTAATGTTCAGTTAAGTCTTTGAACCAGTGGTGTGACTACCCCAATTTAGTATCTCTCAAGTCAAAGAGAGAGTACTGGTGCGCTCAAAACAGTGGAAACAAGTCCACTTGTAGCTCCCAGGTCAAACCCCAATGCCTCGGTGCTCAACAAGGAGGACGTAGAACCCGTAGAGACCTCCACGGTCTTCTACTCCAACTAGCTTCCGAGGTCACTGTTTTTAATCAACCAGAAAAATAACAAGATGGATGCCTATTAAACTAGATCCCCCAAACCCCTCCGCTTTTCATACCCTTGATCTGAGTTCCCTAAAGGGATATAACGGAGGGCAGAGGATACACGGACGGATGTTAGGTTGTATATTACTCTTTGTAAAATTTAAATGATAGGAAGTGAATTACAGAAATAAAATAACCCACAAGCCTCAAACCGAGCTTTGTGCCACAGGGCACGGTGCCGGTACCTTGAGTTACTTGGAGTAACTAAACTCTAGAACAGAAAGCAAAATTAATCTAGATGCTTGCTTGGAAAGAAATGCTCAAAAAATAAACTAAGCTAGACCAAGTATGCTAACCACACAACAATCTCCCTGAAAGAGAAGGTGGATAAAACTGAAAAAAATCTAGATCTATTTGAAATGGAAAAACAATAACTAGTGTTCTACTTCATGCTCTTCTTCCTAATCTACTTACCTATAGATGACAAATGTTTTATAAACCTTTTGGAGAATACCCAAAGAGAACTTCTCTTTGTGGTTTACAAATATCAGAAAAAAAGAGAGAAAGGTGAGGGTTTGAACCCCTTTTGGAACCGGTTGAAGGTTGAGGTATTTCTGGGTTAATTTGGGCAGCACCTCCCCTTTACCTGTGTAAAACTTGTCACAAACCAGCAAGCAAAGTTTATTGGAAATCACATAAAACTCAAAGAAATTATCAGAAAAAATTAGTCCAAAACAATCACTAATTTAGGGAAAAAAATTTGTTTGGAAAAAATAATTGAAATGTGATGTTTAAAGGGCTGCCACCTAAATGCTACTAAAATATCAGATTTGAAATGTTTAATTAAAATACTAAAGATTTAGGCCCTAAAAATGGGTTTTTACCACTATACAATGGTAGCAACCCTAGATCTAGAACAAAAAGAAAACAGATCTGAAAACAAGAAACCCTTGGAGGAGCCCTTCTTAGTTTTAGATCCCTGCAAAACAAATCTATTAGAGCTACAACAAGAAGCAAAGAGATGAGCACAAAAATAAATACTACAAAATACTTTGTAGAATCTTACTAATCTACTCACAAATGAAGATAGAAGTACTTCTTCCTACAAGTCTCTCCACAAACTACTTTGTGGAGAGCTTCCAAGCTAAACAAATGCAACAATAATAGATAAATCCACAAGGTTACCTCGCTAATCCAAGCATGAAATGAGAGAGATCCACACCAACAATTTGCCTCCAAACCTTTCTTCTATTAAGCCCAACTAGGGCAAGATTCAATACAACAATACCAAGAGGCTTGAGCCAAATGCTTGAGAGAATATGAGAGGAGAAGAGAGAAAGATTTCAGCAACATAACCTTAGCATGAGAACCAATAATCTAATGAGTGGGAAGGGAGACCTTCTTTTATAGTTGAAGAGGTCCCAAAGGGTCCAAAACATAGATCTAAACTCTAGCTCTCCTCCACCCTTAGATCTAGGTTTGTTGACTTTGCAAGCCATCCACCAATCATAAGCAAGGGTGCCTCTTCAAATTAATGGTCAGAAAGATAGATCCATGTCATAATGAAGCTTAACCCTTAGATCTAAGGTTTCTATGACTAGGTTAATTGACTAATCCAAGCATGAAATGAGAGAGATCCACACCAACAATTTGCCTCCAAAGCTTTCTTTTATTAAGCCCAACTAGGGCAAGATTCAATACAACAATAGCAAGAGGCTTGAGTCAAATGCTTGAGAGAATATGAGAAGAGAAGAGAGAAAGATTTTAGCAGCATAATCTTAGCATGAGAACCAATAATCTAATGAGGGAGGGGAGACCTTTTTTTTATAGTTGAAGAGGTCCCAAACCCACTCCCAAATCAAGGGTCCAAAACATAGATTTAAACTCTAGCTCTCCTCCACCTTTAGATCTAGGTTTGTTGACTTTGCAAGCCATCCACCAATCATAAGCAATGGCACCTCTTCAAATCAATGGTAAAAAAATAGATCCATGTCACAATGAAGCTTAACCCTTAGATCTAAAGTTTCCATGGCTAGGCGCCCACCTTGGGAGTAGTTTTTGGTAAAAAAAATAGGTCCATGTCACAATGAAGCTTAGCCCTTAGATCTAAGGTTTCCATGACTAGGCGCCCACCTTGGGAGTAGTTTTAGGGTTGAAGTGAGGCCTCCTTTGACTCAAATTTTGATTTTTGATTTTTGATATTTTATCTTTTTATTTTGATTTTTGATCTTTTATTTTTTGGAAAAACAAGAGGGGCGCCCCACTTAGGAGATCTTAAAAATTTATTTTGACCATGGAAGGGGGTTATTTAAAAATAAAAATTGACTATGCTTAGCCACCCCCCAAACTTAATTACCATGGCCTTATTTGATTTTTTTCTTTCAAAATCAAATAATTAAATTTTTCACCCTAGGAAACTAAATTAATTTCCTAGAAAAAAAACCTTGTCTTAACCAAAATTGGTCTAACTTCTTAACCTCTTGTCAGAATGACATGGGACTTGAACCAATGGCTTAGGGGGGGTGTATAGCATTTTCATTTGCATTCATAGCCCCTATTACAAAATGCCAAGGTTCAAGAAATTACATTATTTTATCAAAACCCAATTAATTAACCATCAAATGGTGAAGTTAATTAATTAGAAAAAAATAATAAAAATATAAAAATCAAATGAAATTTCGCAAGACTATAGGAGATGTCTAGCATGGTCATGAACAACATCTTGAAACCTTAGCCATCCCATGGAGTTGATTATTAGAACGCTCGTTCACCACTTTGGAGGATTTGAGTGAAAAACCCAACCAATTAATATCGTTAAAGAATGAGATTAATCGGAAGGGAAAAAACACTCGATGAAGGGGACTTCCCTATTAATAAGGTCCATGGTGTGGCATCCATAGCATATGACCCACACTAGTACATAGAATTGCATTGATTTTCCCACGCAGGGGAGCGGACATTTTGTTTACCAAAGGGCAAATTGCCCTGCAGAGTGAAAAATCCTTAGATTTTTCCATGGTACAAATTGTACAATAATGTACATCTTTAATGTACATGATGTTGCCACCTAGTCGAAATAGGTGGGCAACACTGCTCTGATACCATGTTAAGATTTAACAAGATTATAGCAGTATATCTTAATTGCAATTAATCAATAGGATCACTTGAAAAAGAACAAACCACAAAACAATAACACCAGTGTTTTTTTTTCCTGGGAAACCCAATCAGAGAAAACCCAGCAAACCTTCGTATAGAGATAATGATCTTTTGAGAAGAGAGAGAAGAGAGAGAGAAAATTTCTCTTGCAAATTTAACCCCAGAAAACACTCTCCTAAACACACTATCCAACATTCTTTGAACAAATGCATTCCATTTGGTAGAATCAGGCCTTCTAGACCCAACGTTTTAGCCTTTTCCACCCTTGATGCAACATAGATGTAGAAAATGGGTTTATTGCATCAGCAAGAGAGACTATACCTTGCATTTGTAATGAGGCTAACCGATTTCACTGTTGCCAACCTTCCAGGCTAACCAATTTCCCAGCAGAGGAAAAGACAAGACCACAGCCTGCCAAATGATAGAAACATTTGAGATAGATCTAAAAGGTGACCATATCCATTCTTCAAAAGTCAGTGGTTCTTAGCATTTTTAAGACCTTTTACCATAAACCCACATGAGTGAGATGTCTCTATAAACTATTGGCTGCTAAAGCTTTACCAAACCGATGATTAATTTTTATACCCTGATCTCCACTAGCGTTTGGCCTATCAGACCGATAGCGATTCTGACCGATAGCGATTCTGTTTCCAACCCCAGATCTGGGCGGACCTGGAGGACAACCTCCACTTTCACTAGACCCCAGCGGCATTGCCAACTCTGGTGCCATACCAGCAGTCAACCGATGTCATCCAGATCATAACAACGCCCCTCCATTCGATGCATCAACATATTTACACAGCCCAACTCCTCTTCCAGGTCTTCCTCCAGTTAGACTTCTATGTTCTGAAACAAAGATATCAACAAGAATTTCAGTGGGATTGTTATCATTTCCTTGTGATACACCTAGAAGATGAGTCTGCAAGGTTTGTTTGGGGATCTGTTGTTCCCCTGATTGCTAGAGATTAAATTGCTATGGATAACTAGAGTAGAGCTTGGCTCAAATGATCCTGCCTCGGGCCATGGTTAAGCCTTTAAGGGCTTTCAAGGGTCTTGTGGCAGAAAATGCAACCAATAATGGACAACACAAGCCAGCTTATCAGAGGGAATGGCTAGTAAAAGCTGGAAAAAGGTAGTGACAACAAGGAAGCGTGTGCAACACAATACCTCAAGCTCTAAATCTTAGCCCTTGGCTATGTGTCTTGCCTTTTCAATTTTTGTAATAAATTCATTGGATTTAAAGTGGTTCACTCGTGATACACAAATCATGTTTGTACTATTATCTTCTTGTGAAATAAACCTGTAACCTTTCATTATCTGTTCTTGTTATTGATGATGTCTCTTTCATCTTTTTTCTATTGTGATTGATGTTTTGTCCCTCTCCTACTCACATGTGATGAATTTGTTAATTCTGTCCATCCACATTTGAGAGGCACAAAAGCCAAGGTTTTGCTGCATTGCAATTTCTCTAACTATATACTGCATGAATCTGCATTTGGTTGGCCATTTGCAGCATATCAAATTTGTTCTATCTGTGAAAGTTATATCAGCAATCATTTCTGTACTTGGCCTTAGCAGTTTATGTATTTGCTGTGTTGGAGGCAGTTTATGCGCTTTGGAAGGTGCCGACGCTTCTAAAATCATTTGTACTCAAGGGAGGTGAAGTATCTCGCTTTGTTATTGGAGGTGCAGACTTGATGTTTCCTGGTATTAGGGTTCCTCCAGAGGGATTGCCTTCATTCTCAGCAGGAGAGCCTTGGTCAGTTAAAGTTCCAGGAAATGCTTTCCCTATTGCTGTAAGTATACCGATTTTTTGTGTGAGTATAAAGTGGCGATATGTTTTCATGTGCTGCTGGGCATATCATCCCTAATTTAACTGGTGTAAAACATCCAGAGAAAAATAGTGACGTCTCAGGAGAACTTCAGCATGGCTATTCTATTTATGCCTGAACTGATTGAATTTTTTATTGTAGGTAGGAGCTACTTACATGAGCAGTGAAGAAGCATATAAAGCTGGTTTGCGTGGGAAAGCTTTGCGGATCATTCACTATTATCGAGACACATTATGGTGAGCATGACCAAAGAAAGGCATTCTGTAAATGTTGCTAAATTTAAGTTCAATTCTTTTTGAAATCTGTTCTCTGACAAGAAAACAAATTGTTCCCAGGGAGTCTGCTGAAGGTCGATATATACCCAATGATGGGTTCTTGGAAGATGTAGTTCTAGAGGATCCCATATCTATTGCGGCTTCTCAAGCAGCAGGTCTGTCTGAATCTGAGGTTGTCGATGCTTCAGAACATTTGTTGGAGGGTAATTGTCATGACAGTGAGGCTGATGTGCATCATGGAGCCAAGTTTGATTCTGGACATGAACCTACAAAGCAACTATGTGTTGAAAATGAAGATTCTGATCGGGTTGTTAAAGACTTGAATGCATTAAAGGTTAGAGATGATATCGAGGAACAGGCCAGTAGTGGAAAAGGACAGTTGGCTACTATGAGTGTTGAGGAGATAGATGTGCTTTTAGACAAGTGTCTTCTGCAAGCTCTTTACACAACTGTGAAAGATAAGGATCTTCCAATGCCAGGAAGCACGTTGTGGTATTTCTTAGATGCCTTGAGGACTTGCGGATTAAATCTTTATTATCTGGTTATTATTTATGATTGAAATTAGGGTATCTGGTCATTATTCTAGAGTTTGCTGGTATTTGAATATGGATTGTGTAGGTCATAGACTTCAAAATGTTACTATTGGAAGCTTTATGAGTGACATATCATAAGTTTTTGTAGGTAAATTAGAAGGAACAATTAAGGCAATTATCTTTGTTTCATGATTAAATAAAAAACTAAATGCCCTGTCTCCTTGCCATCTCGATGCTAATAATACTTATTTAGTTTTATGGGAAGCTGATTTATGGTGGTCATTAAAGAGGATAAATCATAGGCTCACTTGATATATTCAATCTGCAACCTAAAGATCAAACAGTCATTAGCTTATGCACCTGTGGTCTATCAACTCTTATTTTTGTTTCCCAGAGATATAGGGAGTGTATATTACACTTGAATTTAGATGCTTTGGGCAGTTTCAAAATTTGTCACTCTTTATAAAATGCATACTTGTCTTGCTAATGAAGAATCAAAGAGCTGGACAATTTGAAATTAGTTAATAGTCTTTATTTCATCGGGCTGCCTGTGATTAGATTGCAGTAGTTTTTCTCTTACTTAGTTTGGTATTTTCTTCACGTTGCCTTTATATTTATTTATAGTATACTAATAAAAATACTTAGCTAGAGGTGCCAACTGACTTTTAGCAATGCTGTTTTGATTATCATTCAATAAATACTATAGGGATTGGCTTTTCCTAAGCATTGCCAAAATCCACTTCAAGTATATTTAAGACATTAGACCATTGGATTTATGCTCTTGTTAACCCTGGTCAGCAGCCCAGGCTTATTTCTTGAGATTGTAGATTTTCTCCATCTTTGGTTGATTCATCACTCTTGTCCTGTACATTTTTCTGTTGCATTTGATTCAAATCACTCAGACAATTTTCAGGAAATTATTTTGGAGTTTCACCTCAATGCTTCCATTTGGAAAATGCAAGTGTTGAATAATGAATAGTTTGATATTCCCTTATATTCAAATAAAGGAAATTGAGTAATAAATGAAAAACTCATCAACTTATGACAATCTGAATAAATAGATTGTCATGTGCTATAAGATTCTGCATATAAATGTAATTGAATGACGCAACCTTTTACTCACATTGAATTGAATGAGGTCTATAAAGCCAAGGTAGCATAGGCATGCTTACTCTATGGTGGGGTAGCTTGAGACATGGACTTCTCTTTTTTGGATATACCTAAGTGGGGATGGTGCTTCACCAAAGGCAGTTGGGACATACCTTGTTTCACCCTAATGGTCAGGGAGCATTACTATGGATTGACGATTGACAATACTCCCAAAACAATAAATTTTACTTCTTACTATCAAACACTAGATTACAGATTGGGTATTCTTACTCTTGGGAGGGGTATCCTAAAACATCATCCCTTTTTGGATAACCTAAGCAGGGATGGTGTGTCACTAAGGGAAGCTGGGATATACCTCGGTGTACATGTTCAGGGAGCATTACTATGGTTATGTATTAATCGCTAGATTACCAATTCTTCCATTAAGATACTCAAATGCTTGAAGCTTCATTTGTATTTAATAAACCTGGTTGTCTTAAGTATATGACTTGCAATTTGCTGGTACATTCATCTCTTGCACAAGTGTTCAAAATTTGAGGCTGAGTTTTTTTGTCTCACCTCTAGATCTAGCATTATGTTTTAAATGAGCCCTTTACTACCAAAGGCTTTATGCTTTGTTGCATGCATACCTGCTCATGTTGTGTTGAAGATTTGCTTTGTTTTTTGAACCATATAAGCATTTCTTGGTTTTCATGCATGTGTAGTTTCTTGCTGGTTGGTTAACCTCGATTTGCATGCTTATAAGCCGCTATTATGTTGGTTCAGTCCCCTCCACCCTGTAGTCACATTATTATATAGAAGATGGACAAGTTAGCATGCAGTGCACAACTTACTTTGTGCCCATATGGTTCAGTCCCCTCCACCCTGTAGTCACATTTTCATATATCTATAGACGATGAACATGTTACTGTGCAGTGCAAAGCTTACTTGGTCGTGCCCATATGGCTCAACACGTCGATATTTGTAATTTTGTACAATAATTGTTTATAGTTGACTTAACTACCATTATCTAATAATAATTCCACCTGATTAATCAAGACTTGGCCACTTAAAATAATATAACCTTTATTACACATTAAAGTTATTTTATTTTAAACAGGCTTGTATTTGAGTGTTAGTACTCCAGCATCGCTCCTTAACATGAAGAAGACTATTTCTCAACTATGTACTTTGCCTCAATTCAAAAACTCAACTTTTACAAAGAGGATTAGAGATTTGTGGAAGACTATATTTTTTATCTTCTCTTTGCATCATTTCCATATCTTAGGATTTCATTAATGTTCCATCTGAATAGTTTTTCTTTTGTTTTTGAATACAAAATTCCACTAAGTCCATTTATGTAATCAACTTAACAGATTGCCATCTCCTTCCATTGAAGGATAAATTTTAGTTCTAAATCCACTAAGCAATCAACGCAGTAGATTGCCATCTCGTTTATTTGAAGGTAGGATTTTGGTGGAAATCACCTTCACAAGTGTCGCATTCAACTAATGTACCTTTTTTCCTGAGATTTATTTGAGACTGATATAATAGTCTTAAGTTTCAAAATAGTTTCTTCCTTATCTTTTTTTTTTGGTTAAATTTCAATCATAATTGTTATTTTCACTCTTGTTTTACTTGTCACTAGTTGCTTAGATTGTATAATCCCAAGCTCTGTGACCTATTACTTAGTATGAATACAATATTGTTACATATTGGGAATAGGTTGTTTAATTAATATTAAAACTGCCTTGGCACCGTCTTCTACTTTTGTACCCACTTATGCTAATTGTTGTATAAATGCCTTTAATGCATTAAGATGACTAGGTCTAGTTCCTCCTTTTATCATTTTAAATCCAAAAAATTGCTTTTTTAAAATAAAGATTACATTGTAGCCTGCACGGGTGTGGCTCATTGGCGGTTCAGTTGTTATGAAGTCACTTGTTGTAAATTGGAGGTCATGAGATCAAATCCCACCCGGGTTTACCTGTGTCCCATGTCTTGCTGCGGGTGTGGGGCATCTAGGGGTAAATTGGTAGCGACTTGCGAGAATGGATCCCTGGACCCTATGTCACGCGAGTACCAGCCCAGCTCCAGTTGCCGATTCCCCTAGTTACAAAAAAAAATAAAGATCACATTGTGAGCCTTTGATCCAAATGGTTCTTAGATTTCCTTTGAACTTCTTGATAGGTCTAGATGGTGAAGTTGTTTTTTGATATTCCTAAACCAATAATTGATTATGCATTCTGTCTTGTTCCGCAAGAAACATCCTTTAATGATGATGTACACTTGCATGAGGCATTCTGGCAGCGATCATCATGGCTTTCGAGGAGAACAAGTTTTTGTGAGTTATGCTCCTTTTCAAAATCTTGAATTTGATGATGAATCACTTGATGATTTGAAGAGGATAGAGCTTGTAGAGAAGCCCTTGGAGGAGCAAGAATTTGTAGGTACTTCTGTGAGCTCATGTGTTGAGAAGAGGATGATGATGTGGGGACTCTTTATGTGATTGGGAGATACAATAAAGATAAAATAAAATAATTTCATTAATGTCCAACAAATGACCATAAAAGTAAGTCAATGGGACTATTTGGTACCATGATGTCAATACAAAGTGGGAGCACCAAGGCAGTTGCTGTAAAAGTTACACACATAAAGCAAAGTATGAATTAACCTAAAAACCAAAAGGTGAATTCCAAAGATGGAGAGCCAAATAGGAAAGAGATGTACAAAGACAACTGACAAGTGATCTAATATCTATGATACAAGAAGTTCAACTTTGCCATGGTTCGTTGGAACCATCTCGCCTAACATCTAAGGCCGAATGAAGGAAACTCGAAATAGAGCTTTGTTTGGAGAGAAAGTTGGAGGAGCTAGAATGGGTATTGTAGGGTCCTGTCGCTATGACCTAGAAGAAGTTATCAGGTCGCTGGTATGGGATCGAGATCGTCTATGTTGTTGGGGTTTGATGGAGGTGGAGGTGGTCATTCGCATTTGAATTGATATGGGGCAGGAAACAATACTATCATATGTCTGTCTCTTGGTGCCCCTAGAAGATGGGAGCACCGAAAAGAAGAAAGTGATCTGTTGAGGTGAGGTTGGTATAGAATGTGATTGTGAGTGGAGGACGTGGGAGTGAAGCCGGAAGGCCTCATGGATGTAAAAAGTTGGGCATCGCTGGTTAGGATACTTTGAGAAATTGGTCATAGTTTGGAGTTCCCTAGGGAGAAGCTCACTAAAAAGGAAATGTAATTTCCCTTGAATCTCATAGTAAACAGGGCAAAAAAAAATGAAGTGTTTTTCGGTCTCAACCTCTCGTAGGTAGAAAACCTAGTAGATCTTGTTTGATCAGTTAGTTCGATGATTTGTATCCACTCGAACACAGTGACAACCCACTCTGAACTGCCCTAAAGGAATATGAAGAACATGTGCCTAGTGATAGAGTTTGTAATGGGGTCGAACAATGAGACCGTCCCTCATATCTGTGAAGTGCTCAGCATAAAAGGCCATATATCAATGTAACCTGCCTTGATAATTAATCCAAGTGACCTGCACAAACTTCTTAAAGATATCCTTTCAACTGCTCCTATTCAATTTCTGTCTGGTAGGTAAGAGGTGGCTAGGTGCGTCTAGGGAGTACCTAAATGGAGGAAGCCAATCCATTGTGATGCCAACAAACTCCAATAGGTTTGAGAGCCCAGTAGACCAACACTGAGTGTGTCCTGAGAAGCTAGCGAAGGAGGTGGACTCTAATGAGCAATAGACCAATTATGGGTATCGATCTTGCCCCTTTATCGAGTCAGTGAAGCTCCATATGCAATGTAAGAGTGAGACAAGGTTGAACATAGTATCAAGTTGAAAGGGCTGAGCCTCTGAGCACCATACTTTGCAAGAATGATGGGTTGAGGTATTGTCTACTTGCATTTTATGGTGCGACGAAGAAGTAGGACTTACACTCTCTTTGTTGAGGCCCAATTAGAGTCTAGAAGACAAGGCCCCCAAACCTATGAGTCATAGAGAACTACGGGTTTGATGAGAGTGTCCATAAGAGATAGCTTGGACGATGTCTTAAAAGTGGTTTTCGAAACATTGTCTCTCGAGAAGGTCTAAGGAGTCGTAGCTTTTGTTGACTTGTGGCTAAAGGGTGTGTAGTAGATTGAAACTGGATCATGTGACTTGTACCCCTAAATAGGTATAGGAGTTGGTGATCTTGATCTCCTTCCCTCTAAAGAAGAAATGCAGATCCAAGAGGAGATTCTTTGTCCTGTTGAGGATCATAACCTTGGTTTTACCCAAGTAAATTGTCTATTGATGAAGATCATAGAAAAGGGCTAAGGCATCTAGCTGTCTTTTTAACGCCTTTACAGATGAGGCCAAAAGGACCACATCATTAGCAAAGAGTAGGATGGAGATCAAGACATGGTGGAGAAGGCACTCGTCTACGTCCTGAATGTGCTCATGTAGGAAAGACTTCAGTCCATTAGTGTAGATCCCAAATAAAGTAGGCTATATGAGATATCCCTATTTGACCTCAATGGTGCTCATGTTGAATAAGATACCTTGTGTACTATGCGGAGATGACCAAGAATTGACTCATATAATCGCATGATGGGGGTTAGAAGGGTCTTGGAAATGCCAACATCTTTGAGCCTCTGAAACAATGCCTCTCGTTGGTCAAATGCTTTCCTAAGCTCTACAAAATTACAATGAAATTTCGAAGAGTGATTACATGTCTCCTCAATGATGGCCTGAAGTCTAAGAATGTGGTCAATGGTTTGCTGTGTCTGTCTAAATCCAACCTGGCCTCTAGCTCTAGGATGTGTTCGCTCAAGCTCCTCAAAATGCTACATGTGCAGGATTGTGACCAACCATGATCGTCTTGTAGTTATTGGGGTGTGTACTAAGTCTTGATTTGTGGATTGAGTGAATAATATCATGTGACCAAGGTTCTGGAAAGCCAGTGCAGACCACATAGTTGAACAAATTGACCAGGTGACAGCCTAATGCATGGAGGCCATGTTTGAAGAGTTCAACCTGAACCCCTCATTTGCTGCTTTGCTAGAACTCATGACCCAAATTGCCTCCAGAATATCACGACTAGTGAATAAGTAGCAAGAGGAGGGAGGAGAGGTAACTTGGGTAAGGGATTGTCTTGGGATGTCATATAGGGAGGAGGTATGGAGAACATGGAATTTGGGTCAATATTGGATGAGAGAAAAGAGTGGTGGGGGGAAATTGTAAGCCATAATTTTTTGGGGAAGTGGACAAGGGAAGCACATAACTCTCATCTATTGTGGGAAATAAAGAGGCATTTCTTGTAACGGAAGAGATTGTGGTATGAAGTTTTATGATTGGGTAAAAAGAGTGGTCATGGGTAAAGGCATGTCGAAGTTGGGTGTGGAGATTCTTGTAGTCCTCATTGTATCATCAATTCATGGGGCAGGACCCAGGTTTTTGGGAGGTGGGGGTGGAATGAGTGAAGTAGGGGTATTTTTGAGGGCAACTTTCCAAATGGTGGAAGAAAGACAAGGCAGAGGAAAAATCGAGGGATGCAAAGTGAGACATGGAAGGGAGCATCTGGCGTAGAGTGGAAGTAAAGGTGTCGTGATCCCCCTTGACAAAAAGGATGTGGTACAAGTTGGGCTCAGAGGGCGAGGGGTCGAGGTTGGAGGGGTGCTTGTCCGGAGGGAGAAGGAAAGAAGAGCATCATCGACCAAAGGAATGGAGGTTATCGAGAGGTAATGGATAAAGGGGAGTAACTCTTGACTAGAAAGGATGTAGTCCACCACACTCGTACGTCCATCGTGAGGGTAACTAGTAAAGAAGTGCAACCAAAAAGTGCAATAGATTTTTTGTGGGTCAATATTGGAGCTACCTTTTAAACCATTGTTGCTAGAAGACGTGATGTATGATTTTCATGGCAATAAAAGAAGGGTCATCATTGGAGCATGTAGATCAAATTTTGGAGAGGCATATTGTAGTGCATGGAGGTGACTCAGCCTTTGATGATGGGCTACCCTATTCATACGCTAAAAGGTGATGATGATATCAATCCTATCTAACATTGGATGTAGCAAGCATGTAGAGGATACTGTCAACCTTGGTATGATCTTCGTGTTTTCTTTTTTCTTCAAGTGCACACTTCAATTTTCCATCCATATAGTGACATAGATTCTAGCTTAAGCTTGTAGTATGTTGGATGTTATGATCATTCGTAGTGGCGTAATGGGGTGCCGAAGGGCCCATTTAAAGTAATAATAGTGGAGGCCATTTAATGTAAGGTGGATTAGATCTACTAGGTTTGTTATTATTACATAAGGTCTAGTATGATAGTTAGTAATGAATAAATGTAGTGGGCCTTATTAAAGAAGGTCCTCTAGCTAGATATGAGGTTGTTATTGTTAGAGATTTTTTTATTTATAAACAAGGATGGAGTCCTTATGAATAGTGTGTAGAAGAATATTGTATTTGGATCTTTATTCATAGGAGTTTGCTTCCTTGAAAAGGGAAGTGAACATGAGTGGATTCCTTCCATAAAACAATCAATTGTAAAGTGTTGCCCTACCTTAAGGGTTTATGATAATAAAGCATTTAGCATTTATATTATCTTGTGTGTAAGTGCATATTCATATTTAAGGTATATAGGAAGTGGTATCGAAGCGCTTTCCACGACTCAAAAGAGAATTTTTTTCTTCTATCTCGTGAATGTTCAAAGGGAAAAAGAAGGCCGCGACATTCAACTCAATTTTGAGTATTTTTTGTGCAGAATTTCTAAAAAAAATTGCAGATATGTATCGTCCTAGCAGAATTATGTGATTTAAAAAAATCATCTAAATTGGAGTCCAATAAAGGAGATATTGGAGTTTGAAATTTACTCTGTTTTAGGGGTTTTGACGACGACAAGAGTTTTGTAGAGGAGATAACTTTCTATAGAGTGCTTAGATTCCTACTAGATCAATGACATTGGACAAAGAATCTCTAGATCTTTTATATGACATATTATACGACATATTTTTGGTTAATATGTAATACACTATAGCCCATCGCAAAATTTTGCCCTCAAACCCTCATGGAATCGAAGAATACAAAGGTGGTGGAACATGCCATGGAAGGAACAAATGTCGATGACCAAAACTTTAAAGGGCGTGTTCAACTTTGGAAGCTATGAACCAGGCAAGATGTAAATTTGAGGAGAAGCATATTCTATACCACATATTCTTTCATCATTGAAGAGTATAACCAAGAAATATTTGGATGGTATGATACCACTTGTTATGTACCTTATATATGAATATGCAATTATGAAAGAGATATAAAAATTCTCCACATTGTATTAATATCAAAACCCTTTAATGTAGGACAACACCTTACAATTAATTCTTTTAGGAAAGGAATCCACTCTTGTTCATTAGCCTCCTCGAGCGAGCAACCTCCTATGAGCTAAGCTTCAAATACAATATACTCCACACGTGATTCATAAGGACTCTATCCTCATTTATATATAACAAGAGAGCACTAACCATAACAACCTCCTAATTACTTAGTGGATTTTCTTTAATGGGGGCCCTATTACATTTATTCAATACTAACTACCATAGTGGGTCTTTTCTAATAATATCAAGCATAACGGACCTAGTCTACCTTACATTAAATAACGCTCACTATTATTGCTATAAATGGGCCCTACGAGCTTCCATTACACCACTAGGGACGACCATAACACTTTATGTGGCCTAGTTTTGGATTTCCAAACACAAGGGGAGATCTCGTGTTGTTGAGGAGATAATACAATGCTTGCATTGGCTATTCGATTTCACTTAGCATCTATGTCTTCCTATTGTAGAGTAGGGGAGGAAGAATGAGCTCGACATTTACAAGCAATAGATTTCATTTATGCTCCTTTTGGCATTTTGGGGCCTTGTCTTTATGTTTAGTGCTGCTTGAGAATGAGTAGTTAGATGGACATTCTCAAGTTTTGTAATAAATTGGGATTGAAGACATTTTGTATTATGTGGTGAGAATGTGAAGTTTTTGATCCATCCCATCATGGGCAGCTAGCGCTTTAATTAACCTTGCAGGTACAATAGAGATTCTAGTACAATAGAGATTCTAGAGTTCTCTTGCACCCCTCTAGAGCATGCAATCCCTCCCCATGTGAAGCTAGATGTTACCACTTTAAAACGCAAGGGGATTCCATTTTGGCACACTTAGAATAGTTGAGGAAGGGAACCCTTGAATAGGAATGCCCTACCATGTTAAAGGTTTAGAGCATGATTTATGGTGAGTTAAGGGGTTAAATACAACCAAAAGCAAGAAAGCCTTACATTATAGGAGGTTCAAAGCAAGGCATGTAGCAAGACAAAGTCCAAAGGAGGAAAACACCCTACCTTGAAGGAAGTAGTGAGGTATGATAGTTGGCAAGAGAAGAGGCTAAAAGTGGAAGGCCGCTTGACGAGGAGTGTTCCACTTTAAGGGAGCATTTTGGTTGCTTGATAATGAGTCCTCCCATTTTAGGAGGGACATTTCGTGCAAGAAGTTATTTAAAGCATATTAAAGTGACTTGATGGGGCATTAGTCAAGATTAAAGGCGCATTCAAGGTGCATGGATACATGGTTTGAAGAATGTTCTACATATTTGGAGGAGTGCCCTTTACACGAGGAAGCACCATGTGACATGGTTGACATGATCCAAGCCCCTAAACTAAGAATTAATGCTTACTTTAAAGAATTTGAAACATAACAAGTGACGTGTGGACTAATGCAAAGGTAAAAGAGGTCCCAAGTTGATTTTTTAATTTTCTATGGAGTAAAATAGTATTTTCACCTCTTTAAAGCTTAGATGGAAGAAACCTACTTTCATGGAGAAAGTTTTAAATAGATAAAGGATTTAGTTGCTAGAGACATAACTGAAGGATTGGAGTTCCCCTTCAAGCTTAGTTGAATATATTTTGGGAGGAAGAAGTTAGAGGCATTTCATGTGAGGTTCTTCATCTTTCCTTATTTTGCATGTCGAGAGATTTGATCCTTCTCGGCGCATTGTAGATTGTTACGCTGCACTTGTACCTAGCGCACCTTCAGATATGCCCCAGGGAGAGAGAGGCCATTTTTTTGACCAGGATGGGTGTTATTCAGTGGTGGTGGTCATGGTCAGGCCCTTTGGTTCGTCCTTTAGGAGTACCATGGCTTAATGCCACCGTTGACTGCCCTGTTGGGGATTTTAACCCTGGGGTTGGTGTTCGGGGCTCCTAGGGGTTGATCACTGGGTCACATGACCCCACACCTTGTTTGCTTGCTTTGGCCACCTCAGACACCCTCCTAGCCCTTCAGCTAACTGGTCCTCCCTCTCCTTGGGTTCCTTCCTCAGAGGACGTCATCATTCCTCCCAGGCCATACTGCTGCTTTAAGGACGTTGAGGGATTTATAGCATTTTTGGGGTTGGATGAGCCATGACGCGCTTCCTCCAGCTCACTCTAGCCTTTCGTTTGGAGTGATTCGCTTATTTTAGCATTTTTAGGCACCTAGGGGAAAAGTACCTCAATTAGCCTACTATAAGCCTACTTTAGGCCATTTTTATATTATTTTATGTTATAATTTTAAGTTGACATTTTAAGGCATGTAGGCCTGGATATTTTTGTAAAGTGAGTGTGAGAGGCTATAAATAAACCTCTCCTCACTTCATTTAATAGAAGACAAGGGAAGGGGGATAAAACAATATGCACTTATTTTACTCTACTAGGGCTCTTTGGAAGTGATGCTCTCCTCTTGAGGAAGATGTTTTTCTGGGTTTGGATGACAATTTCTTGAAGCTCTTTGGTTCTATTCTCTTCTTAAAGGTGACGCTATGATTTGTTGGTTAAACACTTGCACAAGGAGGTGTCTAGGGTATTTCTTGATCTCTCTTTGTTAAATGTTGATGAACGATGTATGTTTATGGATTGAATGGTAGCCATTAGAGCTGCATTTTGTCTTGGGTAGGTCATTTTTCGACGTTTACTCACCTTGGTTCATAGAAGTACGTCTCTCATAGGATTCCTTCTAGGGTTAGAACCTTTGGCCTTTTGGTTTTGTTGTCAAACCAAGGATAGGCTTCTTAAAAGGATGGCTAGTCACCTCCTTAGATGCCCTAGGGTTAGGGTAAAACCTAAAACCCTTGTCCCCAAACCTCTTTTTCTTCAAATCTCTTGCATTTCCATGTGTAAATTTACATTTTCATGATAGAATTAGGGTTATAAGTAGGTGCAATTTTATGTTAAAAACCCTAAAAAATAAAAAATAAAAATTGATTTTTTTTTTCCGAATTTTTGCTTTCCTAAAATTGTGCCCCTCTCCTACAATTTTTCCCTACCCTATTTGTCCCCAAAAACCCTAGGGCGAAATTGTAGTAGCCCTAAAAATAGTGAAAATCCTAAAATCCATAAAATCTGCACCAAAACCTAAAATCTAATCCCTAAACCTGCCTCTTTAAACCAATGTTGCAAATATGGTGTCGAGGAATATATCGCTGAGGTCGTCGAAAGAAACTTATCTTTAATATCGGGGAAATTATTGGAAAATATCGACAAAATTAAACTTAGACTTGAAGATTTATGAAAATATCGAACAAATCAGCAACAGGAAAAACTCAATAGAAATAAAAAATATTGGGAGAAATTGGAGATATTTACTGCACAAACCCTCGGTCTACCCTAGTAGCCCATGACCTCTCCTTTCTTCACTTCCCCAAGCCCTGAGCTTGCTGCTTCCTCCTCCTTTTCACCCACTGTTTGCTCCCTTGTGCTAAAACATCCCACTACTCCTCTTTCTCCCTCTCTAACATCCTTGGGCCTGCTCCTTTTCCTCCCTACACCCCACGGACCTCACCTTTCCTACCTTGGTCTCCTTGCTACAACCCTTGTTTACCCTTCTTCTACCTTGTGGTCCCCTCTTCTCCATCCTCTAACCTTCGGTCTGCCTCTTGATATCTCTTTCACAACTCTTGTTTGCCTTTTTTTAAAGGATTGCCCCGTGTTTTTAAACCCGCCCGAGTCGAAACTGGAATCGGCCGGCCAGACTGGCCAATGGCCTCAACGGTTTGGACCGGTCCTTAAATCGGGCCGAAGTCTGGTTTGGTAATGAATTGGCCAACCTAAACCCTAAATCGGTCGGTTCATTGCCGAACCGGTCTTAGCCGGTCGGGCCCGTAATTAGCTGGCCGACCAGTTGAGAAAACACGGGAAACCTTTGTGGGATTAAAACAAAAGCTTAAAATTTGACTTTTTAATAAAATAAAATAAAATCTAACTAATGCCTAACCCTAAATGAATGCTAACGCTATAAAAGACCACCCTCTCTCCCATTTCACTCGTCGATTACAACGTGGATTGTTTGTAAGTTTTATTCTTGCCTTTTGTAGCAGTCGGTGAATCTTTGCTCAGTCATCAGTATCATTTCAATTTGGAGTCGAGAGTTTGGAGTCTTTGTCATCAACATCTTTGCAGTTGCTACTGTGGAGACGCGAGTTTGCTGAGTGCTCAAGCTCAGGCTCTTTGTGGTAGGGTATTTTTTAAGGATTCTAATATTATACTTGAGTATAGTATTCTAGGTGATTGTTTTGGTTTGAAAAAAACATGTTTATAGATAGGTAGGCGAATATTAAATATGAAACATAAAATTAACATTGAAATGTGTAAATTTTGGTGAATATTATGATAAACAAATATTTTATGTAAATATAGGCGATATTAAACACTAAATATGACCAAATAGCGAATTTATTTTTTGAAAAAAACCCAAAATATAGCCAATTGGCGAATTTTCGCCACTAAAAAATACCTTGGTTTGTGGATTGAAAATTGCATCCACCAGCGTGGAGGAGGAGTTTGCTTATTGCTCAGTCAACTTTGGATTGTGCCAAGAGTCAACAAGACTGGTGGGGTTGGAAACTTGGACAGGAGTTCAACTGTTCAAGCCTGCTGCCTCGAATTTTCTTTAAAGGACCAAGGTATGCTATAGACTCTGTATTATGCTCATGCTGAGTTAAAAATTAAAATTAAAATCTGTTTTTTTTATTTTTCTCAAAAAATACTTGAAATGCTAAATTGCAATTTTTCCTAGAATCTAAATTGCATTGTGAATTTTCAATTTTTTTATTTTGGCACTTGCAGAAATGAACTTTCTTGCATTTTAACAATGGCTCCAAGAGTAAGAGACGCTGCATGGGCCCATGTTAAGACTGTTGATGGTGAAGTCTTTTGCAAATATTGCAACAACATATACGTGGGGGAGGAATTCATAGGGTGAAGCAACACTTGGCTAGAATAAGAGGCCAAGTTCTCCCATGTGAGGCACCAAATGAAGTAATTGGAGGGATAAGAGCTGATTTGTTAAACAATTTAAAAAATTTGAAGAAGATAAGGCTAGGCAGAAAGAGATAGAAGCTGAGATAGAAAGGAAGAGAGAGCTTGCCAATGCCACTATGAGGAGGTCCGGGTTAAATGAGTTTGAAGGCTCTTCCTTTGCCCCTTCTTCTTTTGGTGAGGACCTCTTCCAGTATGTTATTCCATCTCGTCCAAACATTGGTGATATTCAACATAAAAAGAAGAAGACCCTTCAACACTATTTTTCAATACCTTCCCCTTCCTTTGCAAGTGTCGATCAATGCCTCTCAATCTCAAGTTCAACCGACCCAAATTCAGTCCACTTTAGATGGGCATTGGAAAAAGCAATGCAAAGAAGCTACTTATGAGTATATTGCTAGATGGTGGTATGATTCAGATATTCCCTTTAATGTTGCTCGCTCACTTTATTATCAACCCATGTGGGATTCCATTTTTGCTGCTAGTAAGGGCTTCAAAGGCCCTTGTATGCTTGACTTGAGGGGATCACTTTTGAAGGAGGAGGTTATGTCCATAAATGAATACTCTCAGGGTTTTAGTGAGTCATGGGCCACTACAGGATGTACCATCATGTCAGATGGATGGAGTGATACAAGGAACTGTATAATAATCAATTTCCTTGTCTCTTGCCCTCAAGGAACCATGTTTCTGAAATCAGTTGATGCATCTGATAGGGTGAAAGATGCAAACCTACTATTTCAGTTGTTGGATGAAGTTATTACGGAGGTGAGGGTGACAAATGTTGTTCAAGTCATCATAGATAATGCCTCTAACTATGTTCTTGCTGGTAAGATGTTAGAGAGCAAACAAAAAACCATATTTTGGACCCCATGTGCTACACACTACATAGAACTCATGCTTGAGGATATAGGCAAACAGGATTGGATCAAGGATGTTATAGAGCAGGCCAAGAGCATTACAAAGTATATCTACAACCATTCATGGGTCTTGAATCTGATGAGGAAAAACACTGGGAACAAGGAACTTGTTAGGCTTGCCATCACGAGATTTGCAACTCACTTCTTGACACTGCAATCTCTCATTTCCCAAGAGGAGGACTTGCAAAAGATGTTTTCATGTGATGAATGGATTTCATCTAGGTGGGCTTGTAGCCAAGATGCAAAAGAAACCAAAACGAAAGTTAATGATAGTGCATTTTGGAAAAAAATAGCAGAGGTTGTGAAAATTGCTGAGCCCCTTGTGAAGGTGTTGCGGTTGGTGGATGGGGAAAGAATGGCCATGGGTTACATTTATGAGGCTATGGATTAGGCAAAGGAGCAAATAAAGGCAGCATACAAAGATAGAGTGGCCAAGTATGGCCCTATTTGGGAGATTACTGACAACAGATGGAACAATCAACTCCATCGCCTTATACATGCAGCTGGGTATTTCTTGAACCCAAGGTATCATTACAAAGTTTAGTTAGGCAATGATGTAATAAGTGAGGTCAAAGATGGCTTGTATGAGTGCCTAGAGCGCATGGTATCTGATGAGAGTGAGGAAACATAGATACATAGATAGATCAGCTCTTTCAATCGAGCCATGGGCACCTTCAGAAAAACCCTAGCAAAGAAGGCAAGAGATGAGGACGGACCAGGTAAACAATTTCAAATTTCCAACAATCAATAGTTTGATTAAGTTCAAGTTCAATTGTTTTAGTTTAAGCTTTAATTTTAAATCTTTAAGTTCAATTGTTTAAACTTCAGCCTTTAAGTTGTTTAAGACTTTAAGTTCAAACTTCAATTTGCAATCTGATTTGTTGAACTAACTTTGTCTCTGTAGCCAGCTGGTGGGAATCATTTGGTAGCCAATGTTCTCAATTGCAAAGGTTTGCAATTCAAATCCTTAGTCAACCTTGCAGTGCTTCTAGGTGTGAGCGCACTTGGTTTATCTTTGAGTGGATTCACACGAAGAAGAGAAACCATTTGGAACAAAAATGGTTAAATGATCTCGTCTTCGTGCAGTACAACCTTCAGCTAAGGCGCAACTAGTTGCTAAACAAAAGACCTGATACAAATCCCATTATGTTGGAGGATATTGATCCAAACTCAGAATGGGTAGTGGAGATTCAACCGACAGAGTTTGAATCTGATTTTGATATTGAAGTTGAAGATGAGTTGAGGTGGGATGCTTTGGATGCAGATCCACTAGTATCAACTCCAATGGATACAGGTGTAGATCTAGACATTGCAGGCAGCGGTGGTACTAGTACTAGTGGCATTAGACGACCTAGCCATGCAACCCGTGCTTCTACTAGGGTCGTAGATGTCCCTGAGGGGGGTCCTTAGAGGAGTCTAAGCCAGATGTTGATGTTGAGCGTTGCTTTCTAGTAGTGGTGTTGAGTTTGATGATTGATTAGCCATGACTCATGACTCGTCATTGATCATGTTTTTTGGATTGTAGAGGCTATTTTGATGATAGAACCTCGTTGGTATTGTATTTTGTTTCAGACTCTGATATATGTGCTATGAGATTTTGCTTTGTCCTACGATACTATCTTCTATCATCTATGTAGTGCACTTGGTGCCATTTTGTGACCCATACATGGTTTATGGTATATATATATATATATGAGGAGACTTGAGTACACTTTACATATTATCTGTCTAATGGTTTAAAATCATGGCTTGGAATGTTAAATATAATTTTTATGACTAAAATTTTAAATTTTCATGTATTTTTTAATAGTCCAGTTCATTCAAATCAAACCGCTCCGGTTCATTACCGGTTTCGGTTTCGGTCCTAGTTGACCCTTGACCGGTTCGATTTCCCGTTCCGGTTTTTAAAACCTTGCGAAAGACCTTCTTGTATTTTTATTTTGACTTCTTGTGGTACAAGAGTCTTTTTGTATTTTGACTTTAGTCTCATAGTCTTCTTCAAGTGTCATGTGGTCATAAGGGTCCATGCCCACTCAAAGTACATCATAAATAGGGAAAATTACTAATGCTTTTAGCTTGAACTCCTTGTGCCACCAAGATCGGGTACTAGGTGTCTTAACCAAGGGTAGATCACATAGCCCATAGATCAAGGATAGGAGTACCTCACATTCCCAGACCCGGTCTAGGGCTTTTAGTGATAACCCGGTAACTGACTAGGTGCCTCAACCCTAGGCCGCATCAATTGACTCAATGTCAAATACTTGGTAACGGACTAAGCGCCTCCATTCTCTTGGAGAATGACCCTTAACCCTAGGTTGAGTCCCCCAGTCCTAGACTGGTTCAAATTTTTGGTAACTGACCAGGTGCCTCCATTCAAAGAATGGCCCCTCAACTCTAGGCTGAGTTCCCCAATACTAGACTGTTTCAATACCTTGGTAACTAACCAGGTGCCTCCATTCAAAGAATGGCCACTCAGCTCTAGGCTGAGTCCCCCCATACTAGACTGGCTCAATATCCTGGTAACTGACTAGGTGCCTCCATTCAAAGAATGTCCACTCAGCTCTAGGCTGAGTCCCCTAGTGCTGGACTTGTACAAGTTCCTGGTAACTGGCCAGGTGCCTCCATGAGGCATTCTCCAAGAGAATGGCTCTCGATGCTACTTAGGAAAAATCAACACTTCATATGTAGGCACTTGTACCCTCGTCCAACAATAGCAATGGCATCACACATCGGCTGAAAAAAAGGATTGGTTTTTATAATGGTAAGAGGCAAGTCCCTCTAGAAAATTATCCTCTCCATAAGCCTATCTACTTCTTTCTTCTCCTTTTTCTTAACCATTGACCTGATAGAAAGTTGAGCACCACCGGTCCATGGAACAAAGAAAGTTGAGGCAGCCCTCGTGGTAGTTGAATCCATGGACGTGGAACCCCCACCACTACCCTCAGTGGGATGATCATATGTCCCTGAAGTCCTAGCCACTCCACCAGCTGCAAGTTCAGCTCTATTTGCAGCCGACTCTTCTCTTTTTCTATCCTTTGAGTGAATTGCATCATGGGCAGTTCTCATAATCTTGGGCGTAACCTCACTGCTAAACCCCATATCATGGCCAGGGAATTTTGCCAAATGGTACTTCAACCTACTAATGCCTCTTGTCATATGTTGCCCACACAATTTGCAATTCAATTGTTGCCAGTTTGTTCCATCTTCACGGTCAGCATATTGCTAAAATGAGTACTTCAGCATAATCTTGGGGGTAACCTCACTGCAAAACCCCATATCATGGCCAAGGAATTTTGCCAAATGGTACTTCAACGCACTAATGCCTCCTGTCATATGTTGCCCACACAATTTGCAATTCAATTGTTGCCAGTTTGTTCCATCTTCAGGGTCATCATATTGCTAAAATGGGTCCAACTCCTTTAGCATTTTTGCAATGGAAATGGATAGTCTCAAAAATCAAGCTCGGGGCACCAAAAAACAAAAAAATGACATTAAACCCTGAAAGGAAAAACTAACAGCAGGCTGGTTTAAAAAATCAGTCCGCTAGATTAGATTATTAGGGATGAAAAATGACAATAAAAGGGCTTTTAAATATCAAGCAACAACTTTCATCATTCATGGGGTTGAACATCATTGAAAAATGACAAAACTAATAGGAAAAATGTAGGCATGCAAAGAGGACAAGAAAACTTGCATTAATCTATGGAAAAAATAGTAGAAACATGGAGGAATTTAAATACATACCTACGCTTGAAAAATTGGAAATTTCAACACCGGTTGGTAAATGATGTTGAATCCTTGCTCCACCAAAAAATCCTGGGTGGTGATGATGGTGGCACTTTAGCTACCTCCACAATGATTGATGATGACCACAAGCCCTCTCCCTTCCTTCTCCAAAAGACCAATCTCAAATGACCCAAACAAATAAAAAAAACACCTTAAAGGCCGCGGCCTAGCCGGCGAACCGATGTTTTCTATCGTGGTGCAATTTTTTGGAAAAAATCACTGATTTTTGGGGGGGAAATCAGTGGACCAAGAAAATGGTGAAAATTTGGGACATCGGCGATTTTCTCCACTATGCTCAGAAGTACAATCCAAGGGAAGGTTCCTAATATCTTATGCACAAGTGTTTGAAGATATATTGAGCACTGTATCTCGAAATCGTTGTGATTATGAACAAAGTTTTGTATATTGTAAATGGCCTTGTTGCCTTTTGTCAATAATTTGTCTTAATTTTAATGATCTTTTTCCATCTCTATGCATGGTTCCTTCTCTAAGATTGAATTCTCTATTGGTTTCCTAGTCAAGGGTATCATAACTGCACTTGCTTCCTGTCATTGGATACGTAGACATTTATAAATGATTATTTCCTACCAAGGATACCTAGGCACAAGTATTAGTAATTCTGCAACTGGGAGAGCAGGATTGTGTATATAAAACTTAAAAGTTATCATTAGATGAATTGTAGCTCTTTTGTATATTATGAATTGTAGCTCTTTTGTATAAGGAGATTCTTTTTGTAATTTGGCCTAATTAACAGCTAATAGTATTCCGAGTAAAATCAATATAAATTTTATTTCAAGTTTAGAAATATTTTACTCGTTACAATGTAATTTTAATCATAAAATTTTGTGTTTTCAACTGAATCAAGTTCTGGATAAAGTTCGGGAACTAACCTGTGAAATAATATCATTTGCTATCAAATTTAGACCATCAGGAAATTTGTCCCATAAACAGGGGGGTGTCCCATACATCAATTTGGTGTCTAGCTAGGCTGTGACCTTATATTAGATTATTATTATTATATGAGAATACTGTGGTGCTTCTATCAAGTGCTGGTGTACAAAATAATATTATAGGTGATAATTTTTCAGTTTAATCTTATCGGTAAACTTCATGTTTATTTGTAAGTTATTTAAAACTTCAGTGCACTCTGCTGATAATTCATCTCTACTTCGTTGTTCACCTCAGACTTAACAGCAAGCTTTATTTGCTATTGGAAATAAGATTATTTTACTGCTGTTTTTTCCTATGTGGTTTTCCCTTCACCTCTTGCAAAGGCTTAACAGCTATCTTTTGTATATATTGCAAGCAAGCTTTCATATCTATTGCAAACAAAAAACTATTGGATTATATCTCACTTCTCTGTTATTTCACATTTTTAATCATTTCTAATATATTGCATTTTTTATGTAAAGGTCAAACCACATCCTAGCATGCAGGCCGCCTGGTATCACACTGGACATCAAGAAATCTTCTCACAAGAAGCTTTCAAAGTGGTTACAGGCAAAATCTTCTGCTGGACTGGTATTGACATTTTCAAATGAATTTTTCAGGATTTCAATTTAGTTTGACTTTTAGTAGTAGCTGTTCAGTAGTTTGTCAAATAAAAGTTTTTATATTTGACTTTGTTTCTTCCCTTATTTTCTCTTTTTTTAAATAGATTTCAGCGAAGGAAGATAAACATCGAAAGGAGGTTATGTTGCTTGCTGTAAACCGTGGACACCCGGATTATCAGGCATTTAAGCCTGAGAAGAGAAAAGCTGATGTGGCAGAAGCAACTGTCCCTGCTCCAAGTGAGAGTTCTCAGTCACAAACACAACTTGAGCTTATTGAACTTTGGAAATCTACCATCCACATCAATCCGATCATGGAGGCAGTCGGTGCAAATCTGAGCCAGTTTTATACTGCATCAGAGGCTGTTGATATTGTTTTCTCTTATGTGGAGAAGGAAAACTTAGTAAAGCCATATGACAAATCTATGGTAGTGCTGGATGCTGTTTTGTGTGATGCTCTCTATAAAGGAACCGTGAAGAAGGGCTCAACTTATCCAACAGAGATCCACAAGAAAGATCTGGGATTTACATTTTTGAACCGCATGCAATCTAACCACAGAGTGACTAGAGGAAATGAGTCAGTTGTGAGAAAGGGTGCACTTAAAACTGTTCAGATAATGACTGAACGTCGCCAAGGAAATAAAAAAGTTACAAGAGTTTCAGGCTTGGAGTCATTTTTAGTTGATGCAGATGCACTAGCTTCTGAACTGCAAAAGAAGTTTGCTTGCAGCACATCAGTTGCAGAACTGCCTGGTGAGTGAAATTTTCATTATATTAGATTTCATTTAAATTTCATGTTTCTCCTTGCAAATTCTGATCACTTTAAATATCATACAATAAATTGCATCCATTTTTTTATTTTCTATACAGTATACACCTAAGATCCTGGAATTCTATTGCATGGAAAGTTACTAAGCTTCTCTAACCCAACCAAATGACTGATATGTATAACTAAATTATTAATTAGTAGATCAGACAGAACGGGATCCTACATGAGCAATGATGGATATATAACTTAAAGTATTTGATTCTCCCAAAGATACAATTAAATACTCAGTTAATTGTTTTTTTCTTTTGCTTCGAAAAAAAAGTTTTTATTTAGATATATGTTCATTATAGTGATGAAGCAATATGCATCAAAAGTTGGGGCCTTAGTTAACAGCAGATTGCAATTTGCCACCTATATGTCAAAATTTGCTGTACAGTATCCTGACAGGGAATGCTAAATCTGTTACCACTACTGGACTTGATAGAAAAAAGACAGTTTTCAGATTTTGCAATTCTCAATTACCATAGCGAGCAATATTCCAGGTGACTATTCACAGCAGAAAATAACTTAAAACACTGGTATTGACAATTGTAGTGTCCTTAATCAACAGAACAGTATATTCTGAGTAATATCATTAGATATGTAAACTGCAAAAATAGGACACAAATACCTGCAACCACCAACAAGACACAAATACCTTCCACGAAACCTCAACGGCTATGATCAGTGCCTTATCGGAGTCAAACAATATCAAAATTAGACAGTAGAATCGTATGTAAATGGAGTTATTCACTTTCCAAGACAAAATCATGCCTTTTGACACAATTTCATGCTTCCCAAGGCACTAAAAAAAGTGTGCCCTCAGGGGAAGGAGCACAATTGGGCTAGGGTGAACTTGGAGGATCAACCAGTAACACAAAACACCTCCCGATGCACAATTTACAAGGGTTTCACAGATCCCAATGTACTTCAAATGAGGATGTCCTCTAGGGTTTAGGTTGTTAAGAAGTGAAATATTGTCCATTGATTTTGTTGTTTGATTATTCAAATCAGCCTGAATTCTGTAAATTCATAAGGACTGGATTTGGAAAACCTCTAGTAAAGAGGTGAAATCTCCGAAGTTGCATTATTTGCCTTAGAACCAGAAATCTCTACAAAAGTGAGGTAAGACTAAAGGAAAAAAGGAGGGATATAGAAATTCCTTGATATGTTGCCCAACGTTTTAAAAGGTCAAATGGAAGTCAAGAAGCTAAAGTCTTAAAACAAGAGGAACATCATTGAGAAATTAGAGAAATTTTAGGAGAATATAGAAATGCCAATTTTCTTGGATATGAATTTACTATGACTCTAAAGTATGGTTTCTCAATGGAAAGAAGAGTACTGTTTCTTCACGTTGAAAATAACAACCTTTATGACTGTCAAGTTCATAAATCATGGTGTAACCTTAATTATTTCAAATCAATAAAATAGCAATTTTCTTATTTCAAAAATCATGGTGTAACCTTAATTATTTCAAAACAATAAAATAGCAATAAAATAACAAGAAAAAGTGGAAGAATTTTCTTAAATAGATGGCCCAAGAAATTGACAAAAGGAAATTCACAAGGAAGAATAGAGTTAAATAAATGAAATCTCTTTGAGCACGAGAAAGTTTAAAGGTAGATGAAAAACAAATTGAATAAACTTGCAATCAAAAGATGATGAGATATTGAAGGTATAGAACCATAATCAAATTCTTCTTTAGGAAAGCGAGAGTTTATAGGAAAAACAAAAAACAAATTAAAGCAAGTTTTGAAAAATGTGAAAATAAAACTTGAGGAAAGATGATTAAAGATGTGAAAACAAAATCACCAAACCATGATCAAACCCTTGAGGAAATTAAGAGTATAGCAGATTATTGATAAAGAAATCCGTAGGAGAATTGAAGCTATTTGTAAGAAGTTTGAAGAAGAGGTAAATACAGATTAAATTAAATGAGAAATGCAAAGAAGGCCAAAGAAAATGCAAGAAGTTGACTTTCAGTTTAGGAAATTTAAATCGAAAGAAGAGTTCGAAAAGAAGAAAAAATAGATCTTAAAGGATAATCTCTCTAAAGCAAGAAGGATAGAAGAAAAAACTTAGCAGCAAAATGAAGAACTAGAGAGAATTGTTGATTTATGGGTAGCATCAAGAGCCATTCTCCAGGAGAATGGCATCATCCTGGGGTTGAGGACCTAGTCAGGGACGAGGATGCTGATGTCAATTGTTTTTCTCTAGGAGGAGACTACAGCAACATGAGAAGACCTTTCTTATGAAGATTCAGGAAGACACGTTGACCATTGAAAATTGAAGAGGACCCAATGTAAAGTACTTAAAGAAAAATCAAGTCAGATGTATTTAAAAGACCCTAAGACACATCTCCTGTGTTGGATAGACCCCTCCTCTCCTAGAGCACATGTTCTGATGGTTCTAGGACACATGCCATGAAGATCATGAAAGGGCTAAGACTTTGCCTAAAGATGACTTGCCTAAGAAGATTGGGTTGTTAGCCCAAATCAAATGACAAGAACCCTAATAAAGTGTTAAAAGTCCATCATGAAATTACAAGGACCCTAACTAAAGTATTAAAGTTATTTTTTTAATTTTTAATTAAAAAAATACAAAAGTGGTTTTGGGTTAGTGGTTTCCTTTACACATGGAATTTACTCCTTGTTTTACTCAATGATCCAAATATAAATAAGGAGCACTCTCAAGTGATCATATTATCATTCTATCTCTGTTTGAAAACTCAGCGTTTTCAATTTGAGAGTTTGGTTCACCTTATACAGTGTGGATCAGGCCCTAGAGGTCTGTGCCATCTTCTAGCAAGGCTGTGCAGCCATCAGTGTTTAGAGCAGGATTAGGGCCTGCTATCTCCTCCTCAGGGTATCCATCATCTTCAGAAGGCTTGTCGTCACTCCTAGAAGGGTTGCATCTCCTCCTACAGGACTGTCATCAAATTTTGAAGCAGATAAGGCTTGTTGTCACTCCTAGGGGGCTTGAATCAGGTAGCTGCAGTTTGGTTAAGGCCCTACAAGGGCTGTGATTAGCAGCAGTCATCGTTTCAAGGTTGTCGTCACCCTCTACAGGGTTTCCATCCCCTCATACAGGGATGTGTCATCTCCTACATGCCTGTGCCATCTTCTAAAAGACTGGTGTCATCACTTTTAAATGGGCTAAAGATTGTAATTAATGATTAAGGGGCTGATCAGTTTATCTTTAACAGAACTAGCCCTATTAGGGATGATGTTTGTAAGCCTAGTGCTTACATCAACATAGCCTATTATCATCCTCTGCTATCTCACAGTGCTCAAGACAGATTTATATCAGCACATAGAGAATTTATATCAGTAGTCAGAGATTCTAGCATAAGTAAACCTCTTGCCTGGGGGATGAGCTACATGAGCTAGTGTTCATCTTTAGAAGTTGTACCTGGATGATTTGCTACAGTGGTCTCACATGGTGAAGAGATAGTAGCATTTAAAGCAGTGCTTGCTTCTTCAACGTCATATGAAAAGATAAGTACGTGGTCTCTTTGTTTATATTCACCCTTATATGTGAGAAGGGTTTGATGTTCATGGTCACTTGATGTATACTTGTTCTTCTATTAATGAATCTATCATAGGAAAGGTTGTTGGGTTTTTCCCTTAAGAGGAGAGAGTGTTTTCCCAGGATAAAAATCATGGTGCCTACTGTCCATGTTTATTGTGATATTGTGATGTGATGTGCCTACTTTCTGCTCTATTTAGTTTACTGTTTCAACTAGTTAATGTCATACTGCTCATAAATATGGTGGATACTTTCATGTGTAATTATGCTAAATTAATTTTTTAAAATTGCACTCATAATTACTAGCTTATGGAAGTAGTTAAACATTCAACATGGTATCAGAGCAAGCTTCTGATGTTTTGCCTTGACCAGCGCAAGAAAGTTCCTGGATATGAACTAGTGTACCTGTTATGGACGATGAACATCGAAGGCTGAGCATTGGATCTCAGCATGAATAGCGGTTCATGATGAATACCTCCCTCAAAAGGTGCCATCCGGGCCTTGTAATGTTGATGAAGTCTTCCTTCTAGTTTAGGAAGAAGTAGCTAGGGTTTACCTAGCAAAGTTGTGTGCACATTTTCAAAATTTCATCCAGCATATCATAATGTGGCTACTGCAGTTTCTCAATTGGGTGGTAGAGTTGCAGTTATGGGCAAAGTTGGTAAGATGGTCGTCAAATGGTTATCACCTTGAACATGAACAATGTTCAAACTTGTGGCATTCAAATTGACCCTTCTACATTCACATTAATTTTTTATATGAAGTTGACCTACCAAATAGGAAAATTAGGGATGAGGGACATAAAACCATGTGCAGAAGACTCTACTCATTTCTGAGATTAATGTGGATATATTGAAAGAGGCTAGGATGTTTCATTTCAATTCTCTGGTTCTTACAAAGTCCATGCAATCAACTCTTCACGCCGCAATAATATCCTCAAGGAAGTTTGGTGGGATTGTCTACGTTGATATAAATCTACCATTGCCACTTTGGAGGCCCCATGATGAGACATGGAGACTTAATCAACCTGCATGGAATTTTACGAATGTTATTCAGGTAAGCAAGCAAGACTAGGAGTTTTTGCTTGGTGAGGATTACAGTGAGAAAATGAAAAATACGAGTCTTCAATACTCTGCACATTTAGAAAGTGAAATGAAATCGCAACAGCATTATTGCTATACACGGGAGGAACTTTTCTCATTATGACATGATATGAAGCTTTTGATTTTGAATGATGGTGCAAATCTATACTACTACACATGAACATTCGAAGGTTCAATACCAGGGGCAGAAGTTGTTTTGGTTACTCCCTTTAACTTTGATACGTCTGCCCCAAATGATGCTTTTGTTGCAGATCTCCTAAGAATGTTGATCATGGAACCAGAGCCATACAAGTGAACTTGGAGAAGGCTTTAAGATATGTCACTACTTCAAAAGTCGCAGCGCAAATAGACATCAAGAATTGTACTAGGCATTATGCACCTGAAAGTATAGAATACAAAATGAAGAAGGATTAAATGGCTTTGACATGGCTTCTTTCAAGAAAATTGGCATATCTCTGCCTGCAATGCAATGGATTATGGATTTATGGAAATTGTTTTTGTCCATCTTCTCATTCTGCTTGGATATATGGTAGCAGTACATTTTGTCTCTATTCAACAAGGAAGAAGAATGTGTAGTTAGAAGAGAAGGCATGGAATTTAATTTCTAAGGAGGATTGTACAGTTTGACAGTATGATCAGTTTTAGCTTTAGTATATGACAGTGTTAGTCCTGTGAGCTATGAGGTGTGCTCACGTGCAGAGTTCCTCTTGTCTCTGAGGAAGATGGTTATAGCTTGACCAGAGCTTTAGAGAAAGCTTGTCGAGACTTGCTGAGACCATACTCTTGGTTAGAGTGTTATGAGACCTGTTTGGGGTAGTGACAGCTAGTCTTAAGTGAGTACCTTCTGTTGCATGTAGACTGAGGATAATCTTCCTTCCTGGGCGGTTCCAGGTACTACGTGACAGTCAGTATTGCCTCTTCTGCATGACATTGAGTTTCATAAGTCTAGGACTCAAATAGAGAACTTGGTATTTTGGCAGTACCTCTTGAGTGCTGTTCAGTTGTTTCTGCCTGGCCATAGGGATCATGATGGAGCAGACAACTCTCTATCTTCCTCACCTTTCAAAGAATTGTACCCCTGTATAATACAATGAGTCTTCAGTGACTTATAGATTTGACTCTCGTTGAGGCAGAGTTAAACTGAAATGGTCAGGATGTTATCCTGATGTGATGGTAGCCTTCAGGAGGTCCAGGATCTCATTTAGAAATTGACAATGAGAAGCAGGAGGCTCCAAAGGATGTGGCTTATTATATATACCCTTTTGACAGTCAGTGGAATCCAGTAGAACACACTATATGATTGTGGCACTGCTGTAATCAAAGAAAAGCTTGAATAGCCTTTGCTGCTGTCAGTGGACTTTCAGGGAAAGTCTGAGTTTATATGAGTCACATCATTGTTTTTCAAGTCTTTTAGTTGGTTGGCTTGTGAAAGCTGAGGAGAAATCCATGAGACCTCCAAGATAACTTTATGAGACTAAGCATGCAGCAACAAGCAACATTGAAGGAGACTCTCTCACAGAGGAAGTAAACTATGAAGGATCATATGCTCCCAATACACTTCTTATGTACAGTGATGTGTTAAGATTACATCTTATTGGCTGTGTGAATCTCCTTCCTTATCAGTTTAGTTCAATATGCAGAGAACTGAAATGCTTTGGTTGCAGATTGCTTAGACAGTCTGTTGTTGGGCTTAGAGCCTAGAGGGAGCCTGGATACCCATTCGGTGACAGAAGGAGAGCACGAGGCTCTTCTCGTCAGTTTGATCCGTATGAGATATCACCGATGGTTGAGGATCACTTGAGTTGTGATCTACGCAGCAGAGACAGTTGGTTCCTCCAGTTTAGAGATATACTTGTGTACCTTGCAGATTCTCAGAGTATGGTTGTAACACCCCGGTTTTGACCCCGTTTGCATTAAAGTATATATGATGTAAATAGCGTTATTTAATCATGGTGTGGAGCTCAAGGAAAAAGCCCCACCATCGATTTAGCGTTTTATGTTTCGGCAATTAAAATCGATGCTGATGGTTATCATGCTAGTCCATGGCACAGTATATTTTGGACATCATATAAATATGCAATTTAATTAAAATACCCACAACCAGCTATGTCAATGCAACATTAAAGAGATGGGGGCATGATTTCCTAGGGAATAAGGGGGGGGAGAATATTCAAATCCTTGAGCCAATGGGGAAAAGCCAAATGTCAAAGGAAAAATCCATCAAGCTGTCAACTAACCATTTTGTCTTTTGTGCCCAATCATTTATTTCTTCCAAAAATTGGTTGAGTTAATTAATGCATGGGGATGGGAAGAGTATGGCAGTCCAATTCGAATTTGAGAAGCCATCAGATTTTGGAAAACGTGTTTTGACTTATGGGCCAAGTAAATGCCCAAAAATGCTGCCCGTTACATTATGCATTGGCATTCACGTCCTCCTCTTCCTCATGTTCTTGGAGTTTCTGTGCATTTTCCCATTCACGTTTTGGCAGTTTTCTTATTTTTCCCCATGGCTGGGAAGTCAATTTGGCAATGCTCAATGGCTGGGCCTTTTCCTTTGACATTTTTGTTGTTGTTTCCTCATTACCCGGCCGTGAAAGCCCGTTTTTTGGGTTGCATAGCGAATGGTAGAAGAGATCCACGATTTTTGAGTGTTTGTTGAGGTTGTTTTTCCCATGTGAAGCCCATAAACGTTTTTGGAAATCAGATTGCTATCAGAGGGTTGTTTTACCCATCTGCCATTTTCGTTTTTGGCTCCCAAGATGTTTTTCCTCAAAGCCAAAACTTGTATTTTGTGTGTGTGCATCCTGTGTTTTGGTCTGAACTGGTTTGGAGTGGAAGAGGGAAGAATTAGCTTGATAAACCTAGTGTAGAAAGGAACTACACATAGAGATCAAGGGGGGCTGGTTATTCTTTCTTGCACACCCTGAAGAGCATTGAAAGGGAAGGCATAGCCTGACGGACTGTGTACCAGAGAAGGGGATAAGTTTCCTTGTGTTAGGTGTGTAGGTGTTGGGAAATCCAAGCCAGATTTTGTGTAGGTGTCCATAGCTCTGTGGTTGAGCCCACTAGCTTAGCAATTCAACCTTCCACCTCCTTAGCAGCCTAATAAACCCAAATGTAGTTTTGGCTTAGCTGAATTTTGATATGTCCTTGGCTATGTGTGAGCCTGCTGTAGTTACCTTATTCCTTGTGGGAATCATGTCCGACTCGGGGGTGGCAATGTTGCTGAGAGATTAAGGAGCACACTGGCCTATGGTTGGGTGGAATGCTGCAGCGACATAGCTGGTTGCAAGAAGCTCCTTTTCAAGATAAGTATTTCTTGTGTATTCACCTCTGCAACTGTAATTGTTTTAATGAATTATGATGAACATGATGAATGCTTGAATGAATGTATTTTGCTTTCGCTGTATATTGCATCTGTATATGTATGTTAGTTCAATGCATTTTTATTGTTTATATTCATGGGACTTAGATCCCTGCTCAAATGATAACAGGAGTAGCTCGCAAATGGCATCCTCTTGGACGGGAGGGGACGTGACAATGGTATTCAAAGCTACCTAGTAAATTCAGTAAGAAGTAATGTGGATGAGATAGTTCGTTGATCTTAGGGATGACTTGTTTTTTCTTTGGAAGAAAACAAGAGGGAGTCAATCTTTGTTTATGAGATGGAGGATCATTGCCCTATGGATCACTTGCTGAGATTAGTGATGAGCACCACATACAAGAGCCATTCTCTGGGAGAATGGAGGCACCTGATCTGTTACTAGGTAGTTGATCATCTTTGATTCAGTCTAGGATTGAGGATCAACTTGATTCAGTCTGGGACTGAGGCACTTGGTTTGTTACCAATATGTTGACCCTGGTCAACTTGATTCAGCCAGAGGTACCAGGACGTTGATGCAAATTAATGTGAGAAGTCCTAGACTGGGTCTAGGTAGATAATGTGTGTACTCCTCTCTTTGGTCATTTGAGATGGCTAAGCTATGGACCCTCCTCAAGGGACTGGCCACCCCTTGTTGGAGTAACTAGCATATGACCTTGGTGTTAGTGGGGAGAACAATATGATCACATTGTGTAGAGATGATTACATCTTCGAGTACCATTCTCTAGGAGAATGGATGCAACCTAGATCTGCGGTACGTGGTCTGTTACTAGAATTTGACGATATGTGAGATACATCAATGTGTGTGTGGTGACTCAAGCTACTTCTTTGATTTGTCTCTGAGCATGCGTGACAGAGAATGATGCTACTGTAGAGAGGGACTGTTGATTTTTGGGCAGCATCGAGAGCCATTCTTCCCGGAGATTGGCATCAACCTGGGGTTGAGAACCTAGTCAGGGAATAGGATGTTGATGTCAATTGTTATCCTCTAGGAGGAGACTATATCAACATGAGAAGACCTTTCTTATGAAGATTCAAGAAGACAAGTTGACCATTGAAAAGTGAGGAGGACCCAGTGTAAAGTACTTATGAGAAATCAAGCGAGATGTATTTAAAAGATCTTAAGACACATCTGTTGTGTCGGATAGACCCCTCCTCACCTAGAGCACATGTTCTGAGGGTTCTAGGTCACGTGTGGACCATGAAGACCAAGAAAACGGCTAAGAATTTACCTAAAGATGATTTGCCTAAGAAGATTGGGTTGTTAGCCCAAATCAAATGACAAGAGCCCTAATAAAGTGTTAAAAGCCCATCATGAAATTACAAGGACCCTAACTAAAGTATTAAAGTTATTTTTTTAATTATTAAATTAAAAAATACAAGTGGTTTTGGGTTAGTGATTTCCTTGATATATGAAATTTACCTCTTGTTTTACTCAATGATGAAATATAAATAAGGAGCACTCTCAAGTGATCATATTATCATTCTATCTCTGTCCTAAAACTCGTGTGGGGTTATTTTGAGCAGTTGTTTGTCTCGTTCATCTAAGTGTTTTCAGTTTGAGGGTTTGGTTCACCTTATAACTGTGTGGATCAGGCCCTAGACCGCTGTGTCATCTTCTAGCAAGGCTGCAGTCACTCCTACAGGTCATCCATCAATGCTTAGAGCAGGATTAGGGCTTGCCGTCTTCTCCTCAGGGCTGCCATCATCTTCAGAAGGCCTGCTGTCACTCCTAGAAGGGCTACATCTCCTCCTACAGGCCTGCCGTCAACCTTTGAAGCAGGTCTAAGGCCTGTCGTCACTTTTACGGGGGCTTGAATCAGGTAGCCGCAGGTTGGTTAAGGCCCTAGAAGGGCTATGATTAGCAGCAGTCATTTTTTAGGGTTGCTGTCACCCTCTACAGGACTGCCATCCCCTTCTACAGGGCTGTGTCATCCCCTACATGCCTGTGTCATCTTCTTCAGGGTTGGCATCATCACTTCAAAATGGGCTAAAGACTGCAATTAATGATTAAAGGGCTGATCAATTTATCTTCACCAGAACTAGACCTGTTAGGGCGTATATCAGCATATCTTATTGTCATCCTCTGCTATCTCACAGTGCTCAAGACAGATTTATATCAGCAGATTCGGCACACAGAGAATTTATACCAGCAGTCAGAGATTCTAGCATAAGTAAAGCTCTTGATTGGGTGATGAGCTACTTGAGCTAGGGTTCACCTCTAGAAGTTGTACCAGGATGATTTGCTACAGTGGTCTCACATGATGGAGAGAGAGTAGCATTTGGCTGGGAGCTTATGATCTTGGGCCCCATGTGGCGGGGAGCTTGTAGAAACTCTCTGCCTGTCAAGGAGCTTCTACAAGCTCCCCCAAAAAAAGCAGCCAAAGCAAGTTCGCAACAAGCTCACAAAAAGCTCCGAGGCTCTGATAAAAAAGGGAGTGTTTCCTACCAAGCTCCCAAGAGTGGGGAAACACTGGGGTATGGAACCAGTGTAGATAAATAAGTATATAGAGTACTTGAATCTCCGAAAGACACAATTAGGAGTCAATTAGAAGTCATTGATAGGAATAGTATTTCCTCTATTCAGGATTATTCTTCCTTGGAGATGTCTTCCTCCAAGTAACAATGCTTTTAGGGTTTTTCGCTCAGACCATTGGAGTTCCAGGATGGAAATTGGCAATCGGAGGGAATTTTCCTACAAGATTGGATGGCTTCTTTCTCCAATCCTGATTGGTTAGGGTTACAATGCAACCCCTATTATAACTTATAAGTCAGCAATGCTCACGAACTGCCAGTTTTTGTATTTTCACAATATTCAATATTTTAGCGTACATTTTACCCTTTTACGCTGCATATTTATTTGTGTATTTAACATATTTTATATTCTAGTTGGTTTTATGATCTATTTATCTGGAGCACTAATAAGAGGCTATCCAAGAGCTTACGGTTAGTGTGGTGAAGCACTGCAACGGGCTTGGTGGACATTTGCTAAATATTATTGTTCCTTTTTTTATTGCTACTGTCAAGTGTCATACTTAAATCTTATATATTATTTTATAAACCTAAGGGCTTCTACTTCTTTCAGCTTTTTTTTCAAGTCAGTCGGCTGTGAGAGTTCCCCTTGGTGCCATAGAAGCCTCTTCCTAGATCTTTTCATTTTTGTTCCTTTTAGGTTGAAGGATGAGGCAGTTTTAGTTCATGATTTTGTCAGCCCTAAGACAGAATAGGATGTCCTTTGCTCATATTTCTGGATTGCCGACAAGCTGCAGTTTCAAGTATTTAACCATTTTTGTCTACTCTTTCATAATATATATGGACTAGCATGCACTTCCTCCTCTCTGATTATTGTATCTGGTTGCTAACTTCAACTGTTTAAATGAATAACAGACAGATTGCTTTTAGTTGGTTTCTTATTTTTTACCTTGCCAAATGTGTCTATAATGTCTTGTTATATATTTACAGGTAAGAAAGGGCAAAATGAAGTGCTGGTACAAGGTGGTGTTCTAGAGGACCTAGCAAGACACCTTGTTCAACATTATGGAATACCCAAAAAATATATAGAAATTCTTGACAAGACCAGGAAATAAGTCTTCTGGTATGTTACTTTTTAGCCCCAGCACAGAATGATGGACATTCAGAATTGCAAAGCGTCCGAGTAAATATGTGCATTGTGATCACAATAATTCATAGAAGTACTATACTCGGTATTTCTGCGCTCTATTATGAGTCTGTACATGTATTAACATTTATTTCTGGGAAAGGAAGTGAAGAGGTAAATATAGGATTATAAATTATTAATGAAGAGGTACATACAGGATTAGAAGTTATTTAAATGAAATAAGTCTTATTGGCTTCCTTGTTCTTTTCACTCAATTGAGCCCGGGGGGAGCCACTTGCTAATTGAGGATTCGTCATACTACTGTATTAAAATATTTCACATTTGATTATGGATATGAATAAAATTTCCATAGAAAGAAGTGAGGTGCGATGTACATGTGTAAACATTTATTTCCTGGAAAGGAAATGAAGAGGTACATATAGGATAAGAAGTGAGGTTCAATGTACATGTATAAACATTTTTTTCCGGGAAAGGAAATGAAGAGGTACATGTAGGAACAGAAATTATTTAAATGAATTAGTCCGATTGCCTTCCTTGTTCTTTCCACTAGCATATGTGGGTGAAATATCAACATTCTGAAATTGAGTCTGGGGATGTGATTAGAAAGGTACTTGCTAATTGAGGATTTGTCAATGACTGCATTAAAATACTTCACACACTTGGTTGGATATGATCAAAATTTAATGCTAGCTGTTGTAGTTGGCATCCCGTCTTCTTTTGGCTCCTTTTGCATAGAAAGAAGTGAGGGGCAATCTACAGCTCATGTGTGAGAGATATCATATCTGTGGATAATGTGAATAATTTAAAATGGCAAACAGTTGAGATAAATTAAAGAGGCAAAAACGGTATCATATCTGTGGATAATGTTAATAAGCTAAAAATGACAAAAAGTTGAGACAAATTAAAAGGGGAAAAAATCCAAAAAGAAAACAGAGCATTTGTTAATTATCATGATGTAAAAAAATAATTATAAATAATTTAAAAACTAGCATAGATCAAGACCAGAACAAGACAGATATTTTTTTGTTCATGTCACTTTGCTCAGTACTGATTTGCTAACATCTGGCTCTTTAATGTATGCTTCTCCCACAAGTTTGTCTAGGAATGCCAGTGAAATTCTTCTTTGTTACACCGAGACTGTATCAGAACAGATATTGTAGCTTGGTTTTTGAAATAATCTGATCGTAAAGGAATCTATTTCTTTTTTGCACGCCCGAATTTCCTTTTAAACCCTATCCATTCCTAAATGCAAACGTTGGATAACACAATTTTATTTAAGCATCCATTCTTGCACATGATGAATAATATTTTAACTGGTTGAGGTCATTTTCTTAAGAACCATAAATGGTTTGGACTGCATTTTATCTGACGTTTGCTAGTTGGAGGCTAAAGTTAAATAATGTACGTAAGGATTTAAAGATCTGTATAGAAGACACGTGAGGTAAAAGCTGAATTAATTAAACTTCTGGGACTCTAAATTATAGCTGTTTGTAGGGATAAGACTGGAAATTTCTTTGCCTTCTAATTTCTTCGAAGTCCGTGGTATGGTAAATTTCTGAAACATTACTTGTATTGAAGTATGGATGGCTCTAAATAATACCACCATTAAAAGCTGTGTTTTATGTAGTTGAATTTTCATACAGGAACCCTTTTTTGGATTGACCATGAAGTTTCCATTAAATTTTTTTTTTGGCCATTTTCAATTGCTCTTTACCGATCAACATTTCAACGGTATTGCAAAAGGTAATGTTTTATTTTTCTGTGTGAATGTTGATTTGCTGTTCTGTATGATATGCCAACCCTGGCGATATCTCACACTTCAAGAAGGGAAAAATTAGGTCATGACAGAGCACAGATTATCTGGATAAAAGATAAGTGGACGGGTAACTGTATTTAGACATAGTGGTTTGCCAAAGTCTATATAAACAAGATTCTTTTTTTAACAAAAGTTGTCATTGAAAATGCATATTGAAATTTATCTATGTGAAAAGCTTGCTAATCTAAAAGATCTTCAATTGATGCATAACAATAGCTGCAAGGTAGGGTATATATAGTCCGCTGATGGCTATAGCCTGCAACAAATCTCACAGACAATCTGATTATCCCTATCAATCCTTTAGGGGATTAGACACTCTGAGTCCTTTTAAATATTCCTTGGCGTCACTGAAGATTAAAGGAGTCACCCTAAACAAAGGAAACGGCCCATCTATTACACTTGGCCCATAAAGAGTATTAGCAAAAGGAAGTCAACAGGGTCTACGCAGCGATATGAAGACATTATATCTAATGATCGTGCCCTTCCCTCCTACAAAAAGTCACTACAAGTGGGTTCAAATCAACCCCCTCATTCTGGAAGGGAGTAAGCTTAATTGGGGACTTTTAAACTGTTGGATATAAATAAAGTTCTATGTGCATAAAGGAAGCTTTGCCATGGAGTAAATGGAGTAGAACCAAGCTGCAGAACTACTACAATGCTCTTATATGCAGATTCAATGGATTCTAGCGAAATGGTGAGGTTGTGACAAATTGGTTAGATAGGAATGTCCTTCACCTTTCATGTAGAGAGGGAGCTTAATTTTTGGTTTCAAACCGGTGGATATAAATCAAAGTTGTCTGTGCATAGAAAAAGTTTTGCCATGGAGAAAATGAAGAATGCTAACAATGATAGCTTATGGCCTTTGATCGAGTTCAAACCAATATTCAGAGCTACAACAATGTTCTTATAGGCAGATTAAGTGGATTCTCACCAAATGGTGAGGTTGTGATAAATTGGATAGATAGGAATGTCCTTAAACTTGTGGGCAGCAGAGACAATATTGACAAATGGAACCTGTTTCATTTTTATATTTTTTATACTTAATTATATAACTATATTAATAATCATGATGCTCAACGAGTAGCGAGGTGCATACAACTCAGTATGGGGAAGATTTTGTCACATTTGACATGTTTGTCACCTAATGTAACTTAACATTTCTATGTTGGTTCATAACTCAAAAAATAACAAGTAATTAAAAAGTTCATGTTGGCTCGTAAAATTAAATTAAAAAAATTAAAACCAGCATAGATTCATCTTAAACCTGAATGTGTGAATGTGTAACATCGAGAGATCCAATTTCTTGAGGTGTAAATTTCTTTTTTTTTAATATATATCTTAAATTTTTTTAGATATTAAAAAAAATATTTATACCTAAAGAAATTGGATTCCTTTCGGTGCTTAATGGATAAGGGTTTAAGATAAATTTATTTTGATTATTTTTTTATACTTAATTTATATAATTATATTAATAATTTTGATGTAAGGTTTAGCAAATTATATTTTTCCTTGTGCAAAATTTAAACTTGTGTATTTTTACTTCTATTAGAATAGGTTTAAATCTGGTTGGCTTTTGGAAAATTAGTAACTTTAGTGGCATAGTCCTTTCCCTTTAAGAATAGGAATAAAAAATAGAAAGCAACACAATTAATTTAAACATTATTTTATTGCATTTAGGAGAGTTACATAAAACATTAAATAAAATAAGACATTAAATAAAATTGAAAAACATAAACATAATTATCAAGTTGTGAGGACTGTATCTTTTTTTTATTTTTTTAATTAATTATTGTATTCAACTTTCCCCCACCTTTTCGAACAGCACCATCTTTTCTCTTTATCAAATTATGTAAATATTCCAATATTGTTTCTAACTTTTGGGATTGCATCAAGAAAATAAAATGCAACAATTCAATTGAAATATAAATTTTTTGAAGAATGTTAAAAATAAAATAGAATATTTGTGTGATAAATGGATTTTTATTCTCTCTGTAATCTAGCGGCAATTTCTAAATATTCATTGAAAAATTCACATTAACATTAGATGGACTACTGCTTAAATTTTCATCAAACAATTCACACCAGCATTAGACAGACTACTGTTTTATATATGTAGTGCCCTTTGGAAAACCCATTCTTTGTAAAAAAATCAAAATAATTAAGTCAATGCATTTTATAGGTCTTTGTATGATAATCATTGAAAACTGTTGCTGAAGCATTTTATATTCTCTTACGGTTATAACCATTAAAAAAAATCCCATTTGTTGTCGAAAAACATGGTTGTGCGAGTTGGGATGGGTGAGAAACTCGCCTAGTTAATGCGGATGCCAACTAAACATCTACAAGGGATACAAACAAGGTTCAAAAAATTTAAAATTTAAAATAATATTTGACAAGTGAAAATAGAAATGGAAGAAGTCACGTCATATCTAGTCTTTTTTAAGTTGATGTGGAAATTCACTATAACCATTTTGGAGATAGATCATGGGGAGTGGTTGAGAGTGCGAGCCACTTGTAGGGGCTTTCACTACCCCAAGGGGTGTCCAGGCTCAATTGAGCCTCGCACAATCTTGTTGGTAGCATCCTACTTGTGGGAAAATTGTTCTTCCATCCAACTTTGGGGCTTCCCTTGGCCTAGGTTGATCCTAGACTGAAAATAGAAAAGGTAATGCAAGCACCCATGTTTACACATATAGGAAACGAAATAAATTCTACTTTTAAGAAAATGAGTGATGATGCTCAAGGTTTTATGACGATTAGTTTAGAAGTAATGGTGCACAATGTATGTTTTGGGAAAATCATCCAAGCCACAAATTTGTCAAGTTGAAAAAGAATCATATAATAGAGGTCAAGTTGAAAAAATAATCATATGGTTAAAGACATCTAATGGAAGTAGTGGTATGTGGAGCGCTAGTTAGTTGAGTCACATGGAGTTGTACAATACATCCAAATTTTAGTTTGATACCCAAAAATAATTTATATAACGTGTTTAATAAATGTGAATTACAATTACAATAGAGCTCATATGAAAAGATAACAACATTATAATTTATACAGTAATTCAGTCTTTGAGCGTTGAATATATATTATAGAGATCTTTAATCGAGCTTCATCAAAGACTTGGTTAGAGAAAAATTAAAATCTGAATCAAGTGCAAGCAATATTATTGACATGAACCATAACATAATATAAATTGTAGAAATCTCCAAAACTTATACTAAAAACACACTAGAACTCCACGATAGCAAGTAAAAAAGTGCCCATTCAATTGATAGGCCTTTTTTTAATATTCTATAATTCATTGTATAGATTTAAAATGTGTAACTTCAAAAGAAAGGGTAATGAGAGAACATTGTGAAATAACTTTTATGTTCCTTGTTACACAAAAGAAAGGGTAATGAGAGAACATTGTGAAATAACTTTTATGTTCCTAGCAAGGAACATAAAAGCAATTTGTTGAATACTATTTGGACACATTTTCCATCATAATTGCTAGCAACATAAAAGCAATTTGTTGAATACTATTTGGACACATATGCCATCATAATCAACAAATAATATTATATATTGTTATAAACAAATTTCAGTCTTATCATTAAAGGTATTATTATAGTTGTTTCTTTTGTTTTTGTGTGCCATCATATTCAACCAATAATATTGTATCTTGTAAATAATATTCTATCTTGTTGTAAACAAATTTAAGTAAACCATAACAAATTTTAGTGTTGTGGTTTCTTCTTTTGTTTTTGTGTGCCATCATAATCAACCAATAATATTTTATCTTGTAAATAATATTCTATCTTGTTCCCTAGATGCAGGTGACAGGCAAGACAATGGAACCCAATGTCAAAATGACATGCCCCAACACGTCACCTGGCGGAGCTGACGCAACACACGCGGACAAGTGACAGGTTGGATCCTCTGTGCGTTTCGTCACCCACACGACTCAGATGTAGACTTGATGCTGACTTCTCCGTGCATGACGACTCCTCAGCGCCTAGTGATGGCAAGCTCGCTTTTCCACAAGGGATGTGTCCTCTAAACAGTTAAGGTCAAGAAAGATGGGCTGTGCGCATTATTGGTCAACCATAATGCTCATAGAGCTCTGTGTAGAGGGTTTAAGGTCCTCCAACTTACATTATTCATTCTCGCTCAGCCTAAGCTACAGAAGCTCTGCTACCCTCTATTCACACTCCAGCACGTAGAGCCAGATTTTGGTCATCATTTTGCCACCCTCCTCCCCTCTGCTCTCAAGCTTTCAGAGATCACCATGCACTGCGGCATCGCGGCATTCCCAAGGGTGGACAAGGACGTGGAAGAGCTGGAAGAGGCGATTCCAGACCGACTCCTTTCAATGCCCAGGCCAATTCAGCTGGATTTGACATCAAGGTTCCGGAAGCTCTGCGGGCAATGATGGATGACTGGAAGGACGAGCTCTTGCGCTCCCTCTCGGCGGCCAACCGCACCCCAGCCCGCAGAGGGAACTACTAGGTTATTAAAAATTTGATCACCTTTCTCATTCTGCATTTTGTTACTCCCCACACAGCTCCTGAAGCTCAACCTCTTGGCCCCACTCCTGAAGCTCATTCTGCTGACCTTGCTCCTCCCGAGCCAACGACTCTCTCTGGGCCTTTGGCCTCGGTCCCCCCTCCTTCCACCTCTGTTCCGGCGCCACCCGACCCAATATGCTCCGGTCAGACTGATTCCCTCTCTGTTCCCCCTCACCCCATTTCCACCCCTGTTCCCTGCTTCCCCTCTGCCTCGACTCCCTTGGACACCACCCACAACCCTCCCCCTCCCCCTCAACACCAGTTTGCTTCGACAACAGGAAAGGTGACCAACATTCTTCCACCTAGGGAAATGACCCCTTTATCGATCAAGCGACCAAACCCCACCAGCAAGGAAAGCATGGACAACTCTACAGGAAGCAGAACCTCCAACAGCTCAGGGGGAGAGGCTAATGAATAGGCTGAAGATCAGGTCGTGCAATAGGGTACGGGCTTTGGCTACTCGATTACTGAGGTGCCCTTCGAGAAGCTCTAAGGCCAGGTTAAATGCTCCATTCTTTCTCCTTTTCGATGGATGTCCGGATTATTGCTCCTCGGAGCAATTTTGTTCAGGCTAGGAAAAAATCTTTTTTTATTACTCACACAACAAACTTGTTATGTAAGATCTGTTTTCCCTATTTTTGGGAGGATCACCCTAACAGTTACATCCTTCCAATCTTCTCCAAGAAGACTGGTGTGCTTCCTCGGTTTTTGCGTTCATGCATGATGGATACGCTGAATTGTACTTTTATTTGTATTTTTATTTCTCCTTAATAGAATAGACCTAAACTTACAAAAAGAAATATTATATCTTGTTGTAAACAAATTTGAGTGTTGTGATTTCTTCTTTTGTTTTTGTAATTGAAGTTTGAGAAGGTAGCCCCTTGTCATGATCATCACATTTCTAAAACTTTGCCAAAATCTTCTCAATGGTTTACACAGTCTTTTTAATGGAAGAAATTAAATTAAACCTAAAGCATATTGGTTAGTTTTGTTGATTTGCAATAACAAAGTTTTCTTTGAAGAGATTGCCTACATAATTAATAGAAAATCTCCTAAGATCCTTGATTCAATTGAAGACCCTATTTCATTTTATTTTTTGCGTTAATCACATTGCAAAGGCCTCGATAGAATTGAATCTATAACACAAGGTCTTGTTAATGAGATTAATTTGAGGTCTTTGTTTTACTACCTCAATAAAATTTTAAAACCAAATGGGTATGTGAACTAAGTGTTTGCATCTGCCATAGAAAAGAGTAACAAAAGTGAGTTTGAGAAAATAGAGCATTGTTTTACAATAATGGGCTCCCACAACAGAGAAGAGTAAATACAATTATTACGACAAGAATAAAAACTTGCATAGCTTGAGAAAAAACTTGGAAATCAAAGGGCATCTTGGAAGCCAACAATAATGTCACCTAAGCATGTTCTGCACATAACATACACGATCTCCACAAAATGTGTTGCACATGGAATGTACATATTTTCCACGGAATTCCTTAGTGAATTATAAAATTGTAGGGATTTCAACTTACAATCAAACACTTCAATGAACAAAATCAACAATTTCAAAGAATAAAAATCCATACTTACCTTTGTGTACATGGCTAGAGCATCTGTAAGGTGTTAGGAACCTCTAGTTGTTGGGATGGTGGGCATCTTTCGCCATGGAATGGGGAGAATCCCTTGTGCTGCTACTTTCTTAGAAATTGAGTGTCACTATGAATAAGCCTACAACCAAGTAATTAATTGGGAAGGGAAGAAAATAAATATACTTGCAGACACTCTTATCAAGGAAATAACAAGCAAGCATAAACTGCAAATTTTGAAATGCCATTAGAGATGTGTTTTTCTAAACTTCCAAAAAATACAACCAAATTCCCATGCTAAAGCATTGAATTAAGTAGTGAAAGCTATTAATGATTGGACATAAAAGTTTTCTCCTTGCACCTATCATATTTGGGGGAGGGTATTTCTCTCTTCACTTGTGTCTACTCCTAAATCCATCTAAAATTATCAAAATATTTACACCTCGGGAGCTTTGATCCCCATTGGTGCTCAATAATCTAGAGTTGAGATGGATCTATCTTGGTTTGATACGGTCTAAATATAATCTTAGTATATACAAGTTATATTACATATATTAAGGTTATACAATGTTTTTTTACAATAATGGTTTAGGATTTATATTTAAAAGGGTTGTGGTTGAGCTCTAAAACTAGACTTTGAAAAGGTGAGGTGGGCATTAAAGCCATGCCTTTGGTTATTTTGTGAATAGGCCCCTTCTAGATTTCATTGGGTAGTCAATTATCTAATAAATTAGCCTTCAAAAAACAAAGCGCCAATACAATTTAACATAAAATAAAACTAGAAGCTTCACTAAGCCTTGTTTACACTACAATGTTCAAGTCCACTTATGATGTTGTTATATCTTGTTCCATGTCCTTGACAACAGGTGCACCTAAATGCTCCATTGAATCTAATAATGCATGTGTCAAGTGTACGACATCTTAATCCATTGAAGTTCCAGGAAAGATGATTGAGGTCAAATCAATAAAAGTGTCTATGGTGTTGAGCATAGGAGACAGACGACATCTTAATCCATTGAAGTTTCAGGAAAGTTGCTTGAGGTCAAATCAATAAAAGTGTCTATGGTGTTGAGCATAGGAGACACCATAATTAGTAGAGGGAAATGGAAATTTTCCTAACCATACATTGTAGCGATGCTATGGAAGAGGACATTTCAACGTACTTCCCTTGATGAATAATCATCAAATATCATGTTTTTTATTCCCATTATCCCAAACTGATTAGGTGCTCACTTGCTTCAATGGAACGCTAGTCTCATGCCCTCAACTTTCCCTTGGTGGGATCTTTAATTCCCATTCCACCTGCGCCATTGATTAGTCGAGGATGTTACAATTTGATTGGTCTTCTTATTGTTCCTTTCATAGTGCTTTTGACTTATATGGATCTCCTTCAATTTAGAGATGATATAGCACTCACTATGACAATGGCAATGCACCACATATGGATTCCCTCACTACAAAGGAAAACCCCTATCAAGAGTACCTAGACTTGGATGGAGGAGCAAAGCTACTCCAAACTTTTCAATTGCATGTTTGACCTCTCCTCTAGCCATATTTATTCTTGCATATTTCCCAAACATCTTACACACAAGAACAATGATCACCTTCCTTGTACATGTATTAACATCATCTAGGAGGATACAATAACCTCAAGGGAGAGGCAAGAAGGATTAATGGAGATGCTTCTTGTTGATTGTGTATTGAGACGTGTATGGGAGGAATTATATCACCTTAATGGCATTCATGGTAGGGGAGACATGGTGAATATATTTAGCTTACACCAACCCCTCACCTTTTGTACTAAGATCACCTTTGCCAAGTGAGGCCTCGTCATTCACTTTTAATTTTGCTTCCAAATTTAGTGAGAAGAGGATATGATAACATTCAATAGAGTTGAATTCCATTGTTATAACAATATTATTTGTTTGCACAATCTAAAAGTGATGGGCTAAACGAAAATGTTTGATAATATAAAGTTTTTTTTGTTCATAACCATAGAGTCTCCAATTATTTTGACCTTATTAACTCCATGATTTTTTTACGAAGGTGAGTTCTCTTTAGCACAAGAAGGCCTTCCATTGCATTATTTGTGTTAGCTCCAACACCAAACATACTCATTTTTTTTAAAAAAATTCAAAACCATAAATGACCGCTTGCTTTTAAACCCAAATAAGGTTATGAAATGTTATACATTATAAAATGTCATATCATAAAACAATATTTATATAAAAGTGAAGTTTAAATTTATAAGGCTTCATTTCTAAAAATCTCAAACTATAGGATATCATTTTAAAACCTCATTGTCCAAATATAAGAAGGTATGTTTTGCCAGAAATAAACAAACAAGATGTAAGAACAAGAAATGAGGAAGAAGGAGATTTTGTTATAGTAGTTTAATAAGATTTATATTTACTTTATTAAAATCAGAGTAATTATTGGGCTGATTTTAGCCTCAACAACTGAATTTAGAATTATCATGCAATCTTCAATATTTAGTAATAAAATATTGTATCATAATTAAATAGTCTAAATAGAACTTTCAGTCACAACATTCCATGAAATTGACACAAAGAATTATCATGGGAAAACCTCTCCTCCTGGGGAAAAAACCCAAAGATATGCTCAATCCAATAAGAACATATATTCACCCAAAATTCAGAGACCAATTCATTCATTACTAGTCCAAAAACTACAATGGTTTTTCATTCTCTAAAGCATTGCTTATTTTCTCTATGTATACTAACTTATTCGTGTGATTGATTACTTGAACTGCCGCACAAACCCCTTCTATTGCTTTAGCTTTTGTTGGGGGCATTTACCCCCAAGACTACTACATGTAATCATTTTTAACCGATTCCATTTGGATAGTAGAGATTTTAATATTTTCAACAAGCTTTCTTGATCTATTATAGTAGTAGAGGTAGTTGTTCCATTATACAAGGTTGAAATTGACTTGATTTGGAGAAAATTGTAATAGGATGCATTTCATTGATCACACAAAGGATTTGACTGTTTTTTCAAGGTAAACCTCATGGGAAAAGCCAATGCATGGTTCCCCACATTCATGGATGACATCTCTAGTAAGCTTGTTAGCTAGACTAATGTGTCTAACTCAAGGGGATTCAATTCAAACACCTATTGGTACGGAACTAGCCAAATGCCCAACGAAATCGACAATAACCGATTGAGTTGATCTATTGGACTAAAAAAAAAGGATTTCTTAAATCAAATTGAAAACTATATTTGTAAACTCAAACCATGTCATTGACAAAGGAGTGGAATATTTGAAAATGTTTTCTAATGGTGTAACCTATGATGGATTAATCAATGATGTCAACCAAAATAGATAAATGAGGGTTTCCCCTTCTATGATTAGTCAATGAGAATTTTTTTTGCAAGATTTTATATCTTAGCCACCCAATTGGCATCAATATTGGGGCTCATTGACAACCTTTACTACCATTTATTGGTTGGAAAGCCCTAGATCAACCATCATAAATCCAAAGGGGCGTTTGATTTCCCATTTTCCCCATCTCTCTCTAAAAGGCCCCTCAATTCGAAGTTCCCAGTAGCAACGGAAATGGTGCCACCAAAGGTTCCACTGAATGTTGTCAATTGAAATTTTGAATCCATGACATACCTTGAAAGACAAATTTCAACTTCAATCGAAATTTTCAAGCCATAAACATACCTTTCTATCCTCGAGTCCTTTAGTTCCTCATATCTAACCATATTGACAATCTTGTAGAATTCTTTGGTATACTATTAGGCATTTTAGTCTTAATTCAAATTTTGCATATACCTACATAAAATTCATTGATATTCCATTGACCAAAAATTCACATCATTTACTCATCATCTTTTATAAGTGAGACATTTTAAATTTTTCTTATGAACATAAGATATCTCACCATAGGTGCCCCTTCAGTCGAGTGGTGACCAACTTCCTTCGTTAAGGGTCTGTAGTTCTCACTCAAAGTAACAAACCATCTCTCTTATCTAATCCACCATACTTATCTTCAAGTTACCATCATAAATCAAGACTTCCACTTATGCATTCCCTTATTCTTCATAAATTTACTCAACTGCACTATACATTATACTCCTAATCACTTTGTTCTTGCACAACTTCTGATTCCGGGTGTGAATCCTCGTCTACTTCCCCAATTGTTTTGATCTCTAACTCCATTGTCCACCTCCTCAACCCCTAGATCTATTTGCCACCAAAGGTTCCACAGAATGTTGTCAATTCACATAATGACAAGGTCTAAGTTTCTACATCTCAAAATTATACCAAATATCTCTCCTCTTTACCAAATGATGCAATGAATCACTTATGGACCTCAAATCCAAACCCTGATGTAAGTTCTCCTTGTGGATAGACGATCCACTTACATTATTTTTTACATTCTATCTCCCACAAGATCCTGATAATAAATCAAGAAAGGAAATGAAGGAAGAATAGCACATACAATGAACAAATTCAATAAATAAATGTACAAAATATCTAGTGGTTTTATTATTGATTTACAATATATTAATGTCTTAGCGCCTGAGCACCATGTCTCAGCTTTGAACAACTTTTATGATTCATGAAAAATTGTAGCCTCGTATGAGTAGATCCACTTGACTTACACTCTGATTACCCAACATTCCATTAAACAACCAACCAACCCACTTCTTCCAATATATGCCCCGAACAATCTAACTACTCAAACTTATGTTTCTTTTATTATTGTCTATACTTATTTGGCCTTTCATCTTCCCATTTTTATGTCTTTGGTCATCAACATATTCTCTTGGAAACATTGTCGATGTTTACAAACTCGTTGTCAATGTTTGTTAACTTATCAGTGGCATTAATGTCTGCCAACTCTTCTTTGACATACTCTTACACATTGTCGCCATTGGTGCCCATTGACTCTTTGTTGACAACTCTCTCGTCAATGACATTGTCATCGATAACCTTTTTGTCTGAGTTGATGAGTTTCTTGTCAATGGACTCTTCCTTTATGATTTCTTTGTTGACGAGTTTCTTGTCAATGGCCTCTTTTTGAATGATCTCTTTGTCGATCATTATGTTCTTTATGTCTTCTTGTTGACTACAATTTGCTAGAATTGGACATGAATGCTCTTGCATTGCATTGTTTCATCTGATTTTGATTTTTGAAAGTGGGAGATATTGTCACGTAACGTGCATGACAAAAACAACAAAACTTTTGGACAAAAGCATTAAGATTTAGGAGAATCAATCCCACTACATTTTTAACTATACCAATCCCAAAATTGGATCAACCTTTCATAAAGAACACTACATTATAGTATAAAGAGAAACAAACAAGGAACAATGTTCCAAAATTGTACCTTTTGGGAAATTGATTGGAACAAACTCATCACTAAAGAAGAGGATAATGATGGTGTGCATCATTCTCAAAGAGGGAAAGTATGGATTTGTATTAGAGAGGATTTAAATTGTACCTTTTGGGCAATTGATTGGAACAAACTTGTCACTAAAGAAGAGGATAATGATGGTGTACATCATTCTCAAAGAGGGAAAGTATGGATTTGTATTAGAGAGGATTTAATTAGCACATAGAAATTTCAAAGGCAAGTTAACTCAATTTATGTCCATTGTAATGTTGAAGAAACTACATATAATCAAGAAAGGACTTTTCCATGGGACTTGATTTATCAAGTAAGGGTCTAAGTTATGAATTTTCAAATTTAGCAATGGAGTACAATTAGTCTAGTGTCATTACTCTATTGTATATCCCATGCTAATTGTGTAACACTCATAATTGAGGTTTAAAATTTTCATTTCAAACATCAAGTGAGCAATCAAAAGCTAGAAATCGTGTTATGTTTTGTTTTGGAAATACAAATTCAAGCCATGTACTTGGAAAATGATTTTAACAAACTTGTGAATATGGAAAATAACATTAATTTGAGTAATTCACATGAATTTAAAGCCGATGGTGGTATAAATTATAATTTATGTATATTTAAGGAACAAACGTGTATTATGATGATTTTAAATATCCTATAAATTTATAAATTAAATGAGGGTACAAGTATCCTATTAAGTACTTAACACAACTTTATTAATCGATACCTAAAAGGCCTAATAGATCCAAAGTTCTAACACATGTAAGTACATATTATGAAAAAACCTAAAATCAACCAAAAGATTTGTACACACTAGTAGTTTATTGTACCAAATATTTGGCACAAGTAAATATTAATTTGCATAAGCTTGTGCCTATATAATTATATAAATGAGTGTACACACACAACACTTTAAAATTCATCTTCTACTTTAAAACATGTGTGTAGTTTATCTAATTTGTGGTCCACGTCTCACCTCCCTATAGACCAAAATGTCTAACAAGGATTTGATCAAATATATTATGCGCACTCTCTATCTCACCCACACACTTAGATCAAAATGTCCAACAAGGATTTCACCAAATGTATTATGTGCACTCTATCTCTCTCATTCAACAAATAACAATGTCTAAAGAAAAAACAAGAAATAAGCGATGCATGTAGGGTAGCCCTTCCCTTTCAAGCTATGGAGTTAAAAGGAAATGTGCATTCTTATTTATAAGATGTGACTTGCGCAACTTTATTATATTTAAGCTAGCATAAATCCATCTTAACACAAAACTATGAGAAGGCATTGCTCTATGAATGTTTTGAAATGTTGAAAGATTGAGTTTTTAAAAACTTGACTAAAAAATATTGTTAACATTATGGAAAATAGCGAAATCCTACTTAATTTCTAAATGAAAGAAAATTGTAATTTCATAAAACACTCGTTTTCTTGCAAAAAGCAACTTGCACTATCAAAAACTGAACATAGAAATTACATGTAGTATTCATATGCTACAAGAATATGGCAGCTTATAAATATAAAAAACAAATTATATAACATAGGAATGCATTCTTGAAGAAATAATATACGATATTAAACAAATCAATAAAAAAAAATAGACCACACTGTGATCTTAAGTGATAGTATAACAACATAAGAACAATTTTTTTAGTGAAACCCTTCATTGTGAAATTCTTTTGAAGTAAGAATGCACAATCACTATTGAGGAGATCCCAAAAATATCTAGGCTATGTTCTATGATTATTATAGACAAGAGAGCCACATTTCTCTAACAAGTGAGAAACCAATATTAATAGAGCCATAGAGACTTGCAATTTTTGTTTATTTAACATATGTACAATGTTATTTACTTAGTTATATTTATATGCATTGAACATGATTACAATTTAAGGTATGATGTTTGTATAATGGTTAAAAACAACATATGTACACTGCTATTTACTTAGCTCTATTTAGATGCATTGAACATGATTACAATTTAAGGTATGATGTTTGTATAATGGTTAAAAAAAATGTTTTTAACCATTAGCATATCTCTCAAATGTCGCCATGTATTAAAGAATGTTGGAAGAAAATTATTTGAAATAGCGATAATGAAAATGATAGCTTTGAATCATGAGATCAAAATTAATTTTCCCATAAAAGAGCAATGAAAGTGATTGAAAGTTCCAAAAAATCAATAGATGGAACCTCTAATAACAAATAAGATTATGTATAATCCCAAGGGTTAGCTCAATCAATCGATGCAATTATTTCCAGGTTGTTGTCAATGATCCCACAATGTATACCCTTGATTTGATTCCAACGGTGTTAGGTTGTAAGTCTACGCCACCCACTTTACAATGGGTACCATCTTGGGAGTGAGGGGAAGTGGTCGGAGGTTTCCCAAGGAGTTATTTCCAAGGGGAAAATGAGATTATCTATGATAATCCGGTATAACTGTGTGTGTGTGTGTGTGTGTGTGTGTGTGTGTGTGTGAGAGAGAGAGAGAGAGAGAGAGAGTCTAGCATTGTGTGTGTGTATGCGAGAGAGAGAGAGAGAGAGAGAGAGAGAGAGAGAGAGAGTGTAGTATTGTGTGAGTGAGAGAGAGAGAGAGAGAGAGAGAGTTTAGTATTGTGTGAGTGAGAGAGAGAGAGAGAGAGAGTCTAGTATTGTGTGAGTGTGTGTGAGAGAGAGAGAGAGAGAGTCTAGTATTGTGTGTGTGTGTGTGAGAGAGAGAGAGAGAGAGGACGGGAGAGAGAGAGATTCTAGCATTTCCAAGCAATAGGAAATTGTTCCTTTAATCTCTAACAAAGATAGTATTTTCATTTAGTTAAAGGAAACAAGCAAGTTGGGTGCATAAAAAGACTAACAACTAACATTAACTACAAAACACCTACTTAATAGGAGGTATTTACTATAAAAACACAAAGATGATTTGAAGCAAGAGCATGTGAGGGTATCCACTATAAGAACATAATGACATATCTTTATCATAGGAGTATGCATAAACTTAGATGTGGTTTTTAGATATTATTAGATATTTGTTTTTAAGCAACCATAAAATATTAGAATTTTATTTTTAGGTGGATGGATAATAGTAACTTATTCAAGATAGCAATAACAAGTTATGTTTAGTGAGTGTATTTTTTTGTACATGAATCTATTTTTAAGGGTTATTAGAGGAACATTCATGAAAGATGAATATTTAAAGGGTCAAAATATATTCTTTAGATGTTGTGTGAGAATGTTACATAGGGGTGCATTTAATGAAGCAATGACTTATGAAATAAGTTGTTTGGGATGATAATAACTAGCTATGTTGGAAAGGGTTTCATTTTAGGTAGAGTTATTTTTAAAGAGTATAAAAAAGTTAGGCAAAGACCCTTATTCAAAGGGTTGAGTGCATTCTTATAGCAGCAAATTGAATGCAATGTTAACAAAAAAATGTTTATGATTGAGTCGTATCTTTATTTTTTACTCATTCAACACCAAGTTCCTTAGTATTGATAGAGGTAGAAAGAGTAGGCAATGGAGTTTTGAAGGGACTTCCTCTAAATATAACAATATGCCACAAAATTAGAAATCAGATTTAATCTAAGTTGATGTTTTGCATACAATGATTGATTCTAAAGTTTGGATTTGTAGCATGTGATGGTAACTATTGTACAAAATTAGAGTAGCTTAGCTTGACCCATAAACTACCCAAGGATGCACTTTGAATAGTAGGGGTGGAACTTCACTAATGCCAAGCTCATCGTCAAAAAGTGATCAAGAAATGTTAAAACTTGGAAATTGGGTATTTAAATACGATGGTAAGCTTGACCTTAAAACCCTACATCATTGGATTTTAGCTAAAAAGTTCTTTGATACCTTTTATTTCATTCATTTAGAAATCTTAAATTTGGTATTTCAAAGCATATAGGAAAACTTGTGTGGTGGAAATTGCACCACTAGAATGATAGAACAAAAATCAATTATCCTACAAAATGGGAAGATTTTATCAAGTGGTGAAAGAGAAGCATTAAGATTTTTATTCAAGAAATTTAAAAGTATAAGGCAAAAGCCAAATAATTCAGTTGTACATTGTAAAATGAGTATAAGAAAAATGATCAAAAACATTGAACACAACCATCTTTTCTCTAGATATGTGTGCCCAAGTGATTACACAATGGCAATGGCCACACTCTAGTTCCAATTACTAATGACACAAATGGCATGAAGAGAATGAAACTCAAACAAAATAGATAAAATTAAACAAATAAAAAAGCATACATTTATCTTATCTCTAGAGATATACACTTCGGTTATTACACAATGGTAATGACCACTTAGTAAGATTGTGATTACCAATGGCATGAATGGTGTCGTTGCTTAAAGAGAATGAGACTCAACATGTGTATATGTATGATTAGTGTGGAGGATAGCAATGAGCGTTGTGGAAGCCCAAGTTGGACTCCACAGATGAAATAATTTCATATAAGCTCATTGGTAGATGTCACATCCCCTCCCTTCATCTCATTGATGGAGAGGACGTGATTGCTCTGCGCTAACATAATAATTTGAGGGTCTAGCCCCGTGAACATAAACAATATAATGCATTGAAATAAAACATACATGTACATATGCATAATACATGAATATTCAGTGAAAGAAAATCTCATTCAACACATTCATATGTTCATAATAATTCATAAACCAAATACAATTGCAGGATTAATATAGAAAATACAAGAGAGCACTTATCTTGTAAATGAGTTGTCCTGCAAATAGCTATGTCACTGAAACGTTTCACCCAACCATAGGCCAGTTGTGCTCATCAATCTCTCAGTACAATTGCCACCCCCGAGCTGGGCATGATTTCCACAAGGAACTAGGGAACAACAGGCTCACACATAACCAAATACAACCAAGGCTCAGCCAAGCCAATCTACAATTGGGTTGATCAGGCTGCTAAGGAAGTGGAAATGTAGGATTGCTAAGCTAGTGAGCTCAACCACAGAGTTGTGGACACCTGCACAAGATCTATCTAGCTTGGCCTCCACAATACCTACACACCCAACACAAGGAAGTATTCCCTTCACTGCTACACAGCCCCTCAGGCTATACCTTCCCTTCCAGTGCTCTTCAGGGTGTGCATATAAGAATAGCCAACCCCTCTTGATATTTTTGTGAGGTTCCTCTCTTCACTAGGTTTATCAAGCCAATATGGGCCTCTTCCACTCCTAAGTCATTCAGACCAAAACATGGATGCACATAACAACAAAATACAAATGTTGGGCATGTAGAAAAACGTTTGGCAACCCAAAACGAAATTGCAGATGGGGAATCAACCCTATGAGGGAAAATTCAATTTCAGAAACATATATGGGCATTATGGGGGAAAAAACAGCCTCTTCAAACCCCCAAATCATGAATCTTTGCTCCCATTCACTAAGAAATACCAAAAACAATTTTCCAACCATGGAAAAATGAGGAAAATGTAGGAAATCCTGAGGGAAAATGCCCAGTGAGCTCCAATTGCGTGAGGAAGAGAAAAAAACGTGGATGATGAATGGAATAGGCATGCATTTCTGGGTATTAACTTTCCCCATAAGCAAAACACGATTTTCCAAAATTGATGGCTTACCCCAATACGAATTTGGACTACCATACTCTTCCCTTCCCAAGGCATTAACTGCCTCAACCAACTTTTCGAAGAAATAAATGATTAGGTGCATAAGACAAAAAAGGTAGTTGAGAGCTTTATGGGTTCTCCCATTGACATTTGGATCCACACTATTAGCTCAAGGGTTTGAAACCCCCCCCCCCCCCCCCCCCTTTCCTTATGAAATCATGCCCTCGTCTCTTTTGTTGCATTGCATAGCTAGTTGTGGTTATTTTAATTAAATTGCATATTTACATGCTGTCTCAATTTTATAATGTGCATGGCTAGCACATGAACCATAGGTATCAATTTTTAATTGTTGACACATAAAATGCTAAATCGATGGTGGGGCCTTGGCCTTGAGCTCCTTACCATGATTTAATAACGATATGGACATCATTTACAATTTTAATGAAATAGGGGTCAAAATTGGGATATTATAGTAGACAACTACCGTACATAGACCCATGTGGTGCAATGCAAAGGGGACCATGGAAAATCATAATGTAATAAAAGCTTAGGAGGGAGGAAAGGATTTTAAAGAGAATTGGGCTAAGGACTTGGGTAGTGGGAGAGATTGAGGATTTTAATCTACAATGCAATAAAAAAAATGCACAATAAAATTTATTTATATAAAAGGAAGTTGTATATTTAACCTAAATCACCCTAAAGCATATTAAATTTAATAATATAGAAAATACACAAAATTTAACCAAAGGCAAGGATCATAAAAATTGTTGATTAAGCATACTTGTAAGAAGTCGTTAATAGGATTTGAAAGGTTGGTGCTAGAGAATTGGAAACAACAATGGGGTCACAAACACCGAAGAAAAGGCAAAATATTTCCTTCCAGAAGCATAACATGAGCAATTTCAGTGTTCCCCTACCATAGATAGAAAGGCAAGAAATAATACGTTGCATGGCATGGAGGGATAGCCTTGCCTTGTCCATCCACAATTGTTAAAGCTCCCAAAAGAAGCAAATCGTGTTCTATCATCCATGCCACTAATTATATCATCTCCCCAATTATGTTATGTTCAATGCTCACAAGTTGTAAATAAGATATGGTGGTTTTGTGCAACACCTCTCCACTAAAACGGTTTTTGCTCTATCTCTCTAACCCACCATTAATTCTCAAAGAGACAATAATATCACAAAGCATTGCTTTCAACCTTTCCAAATTTATAAGGCAATAACATCGGCAACTCCTTTTTTATTTGATTTTGGGCATTGCTTATATATAAAAGGGGGGCATCCACTACCTTCCCACTTTCTTTGTAGACCCTCCTACATCCCCATGCCCACCTATTATTCAACCATATAACTTTTTTGTTAGTCTTTCAAAAGCCTTATACTTCAATAATTATCACAGGTCCATCTACATGTAAATGAGGTAGGGCAATTGTATTCATTGCCCCAGTTGTAGAGGCAACTTTGTACAAACCTTCCTCCATTAACACTCTCACTTGTGTGCTCTATCTTTTTTACCTTCCATAAAAAGAGTGTATTTCATCCTCTCGTTAGATATTTGTTGTAGGGAAAGGCATATCACAACATGAGAAGGCCAACATTAATGTCAATGAACTTCATCTTCTTGCTTGTTACTAGGCTTCTCACTCTCCTAAGAACGATGGAAAAATCCATTGTGTTCAAGAAGATAGATGCAGTGAAGATGAATTGTCAAGATGTGCAATGACATTGTGAAAATTATGGTGGCTCACAAAAAGGTCAAGTTGTATGATGTTTCTTGGTTTTATTGTTTCATTTTTCTTTGATGTCTTACTGAATGCCTTGCATCCAATGAAAATTCTAAAAATATTACTTAAGGCTAAAATGTAAATATAAATACATCTCTATACTTTAACCAATCTTTATATTTACTCAATATATTGATGTAAAGTAATGAAAAAAAAACATGAAAACAAGAGTTTACTAGAGAGAAAATAAAACAAATAGAAATAAAAGGGTCATGATAAGGAAATGATAAAATATTATATTATAAAAAATAACTCTTGAGATTAAATTTCATTCTATGAATTTTTATAAAAATAAAAACAAGTAGACTTGAAAGGTTTCATAGGAAGACACTAATAAAATATTATACTATTAAGAATTAATATATAAGATTAAATTTCACTCTATAAATATTTTAAACTCTATGACTCCTCCAAAATCAACTTTGAAAACATAAATACATATCGTGATTTATAATTTATAAAAAAAATGTTGTATTTATACCTAAACCAAAAAAACACCAAAAGACAACATTCTTACTACCCAACTCATAAACCTTAATGATTACAATATTAAAAATTATCTTAAATTTAAAAAACTATAAACCATAATTTTCTTTACATTTTGATAAAAATAGATTATATTAGACTCTCCACGATTTCTTTAAAAAAAACTTTGAAAATATAAGTGTTTACATTTGATAACAATAGATTATAATAGACTCTCCACGATTTCTTCAAAAATAACTTTGAAAATACAAGTGTTTACATGCGATAAAAATGGATTACATTAGACTCTCCACAATTTCTTCAAAAGAATTTTGAAAATTTAAATATGTTGTTTTATAGAAAATAATAATTTTAATTTACAGCAACTTAAAAATTATCTTAACTTTAAAACCTATAAATCGTAACTTTCATTACACTTGATATTAAGTAAATCATAATATATATCACCTCAAAATATATTTTTGAACAATATATTTTTCAAAAAAACTATTAGAATACAAATATATGTTGTTTTGTAAAAGGAAAGTGGCTTATTTATATCTAAGTAGGGTCAATAAAAGCTAAAAAGACATTGTTCTTAGTTATGGAGTGACGTTAATAGAGAGCTAAGTTAACATTATTTTTAAGTTTAAAAAACCATAAATTATTATTTATCTGCTTTTAATAAAATAAGGTTATAATTTATATTGTAGGGATGGTGACTAAAACATACCTTCAATTTTTCAGGGGATATATATATATAGTTAAAATTCATCCCACGCATATATATTAAAAATAAATAAATAATTAGAATTCACCACATACACACACACATATATATATATTAAAAATAAATAAAAGTTAGAATTCACCACATACGCACACATATATATTAAAACTAAATAAAAGTTAAATTTCACCCAATATGTGTGTGTTAGAATTCACCATAAACATTTGTAGTTGCTTGTAAGCATAACAATTCATATATAATATTTAATATTATGTGCATCTCTCTCTTGCACTTGCTATTTGCTCAAGCAAATAACAAAAGGGTTGAGTGACCATTATTGGCACTTGAACGTGAGAAAAATGCATTTTAGCTTTAATAAATTAAGTTTTCAATCTACAATTAGGTCCATGAAGAGTCTATGAGAAGAATGCTAGTCTCTTAACAACTCTATAGATTTTGAGCATATAGATCTAGGCACTAATACAAGAGAGACTATGAAAAAGACATCAATAATAAACTATTCATGTAACAAATGTGGTAACATAAATCATCACACAAAAAGATAGAACGGATAACAAGAAGGAATGTTGTATTACATTAAGCATCAATGACTGAAGAGGGTTACAACAAATAGGCAAGGCAATTCAAATTGTTCAAGTAGTGCATGAGATGCTAGTGAGGCTTAACTAGAGCCAAAGACCTGTGATTAACCATGCACACTCTTCAAACTGAGTCACACTGACTCAAGACTCTCCAACCACTAGTTCTAACTGAGTGATGTCTAAGCAATTGGTTGTATGTGCATGCAAATTGTCAAAAAAGCTCAACTTGGCCGCTAATTACTACAGAGGGTCATTAAGGGTCAATTTAGGACCTAGATTAGTGGAGCGCATCTACTCCTCAACTAACTACTAACTCCATCACTCCTAAAATTAGGGAAAAGGTCCCTAAATCAAAGAATGCACCCCCAAATCTATGAATGCAACCCAAAGGTAACTCAAGTGGTCAATTTGGACAACATTTGGCCCAATCTAGACATCAAGTCATGGTCTAAGTAACTAGGTAGAGGGTTGCTTACTCTAACAAACTCTCCTTTCATATGCTTCTTGTTTATGATGATTGGGTTAATAAGCATTCCCTTCTCAAGATGTTCTACATATATTTTTATTGTTTTGTTGAAAACCACTCCAAAACACACTTTGAAATATACATGCTTGGGTTATGTAAAGAAATTATATTCATATTTTAGATTAAGAGGGATATTTAATAGGAATTTATTCAAATGTTTAGTACCCAATCTAAGTCTTTACTATCCAATTGCTTTTATAGTGTTCAAGGTTGGGATGGGGAAAGAGTTGGATTCGAATAACTCCTGGACACCTATGTATAGTATATAAAAGCTAAGATGACCCTAAAAATTAGAAAAACACGAGCAACACCCAAAAAGATTAAAAAAAAAATCAAACCTTTGAGTTGTTGCATTTCTTACTTTGTTGAAATGGAGGCTTTGCTGCTTGTAATGATGTTGCTAAAAAAAAAACAAATCAAATTCTTTCATACACAAGTCATATTTTGAGCTGCAACTTGTATAGATTCAAATTTAGATTTAAACTAATACAAAAAATATGGATGAGATAACTTATCATATTGTCCAATCATCAATGTCCATTGTCAAAACTGAATATACATGCTCGAAACATCTCCAAAATCTACCAAGGACATCTCTAAAATCTACTTTAAATGTCTCCAAAATCTGCCTGAAGGTCCCTAAAATATGTCATGGGCGTTTTAAGTACAACCAACAAGTCCCTAAGTCCACAATGAAGTGCCCAACAAATTAGAGATGTTTCCCAAGGGTCCCCAAGTCCTGGAAACACAAAGACAACAGGTATGAAGATTTTAGAAAGGACAAGTCCCTGAGCAACCTAGGTTGTAATGTATAGCCTCACAAGAACCTTATAATGGTAATATCAATAAAAAGATTTCACACTTAATAGAATATATTAATGAAAAGACAAATATATTAATGGAAAGACATCACTCTTACACTCTGGCATAATTTATACTAAGACTCAATACACAAACCAACTTGAAGTCCACATTAAAAGTTTAATTAAATAACAATAGATAAATATGAAATAAATATGGATATCCAAAACAATAACATTTGATTAAAAATAAAATTAAAACAGATTTGTAATTTTCCTTTTGTAGGATTGCATTATTAAAATTGCCCATTGCATTTTTTACTTCAATTAATTTGGATTTACAAAAGTGTTTTATATATATATATATATAATATGCATAATATAAGAGGGTGGAGATGTTTCTTGTCCTTAACCTCCCTCTATTTTTATTTTGTTATTTTCCAATTTATTTTCTTTTTTCTTTTTTTCAAATTTGTTTAAGTTTTTCTATTTTCTATAGTGTGCATTTTTTTTCTAGGCTGGCATAATCAGGCCTTGTGCATAGGCATATGTAAGTCATTAATTGATGATCCTCAAAATAATTGGTATATAAACTCCATTGACTTTGGGAAAGATGTTTTTGTGATGTAGTTTGTAAAAATAGATAAATAAATGCAATGCTCTTTCAAAATTAATATAATTTGTCAGTTTATCAGAATTCGGTAGCACTAGTCTAGACAATTATGTGAGCATGGTATTGAACAAAATCACTTTCTTGTCATGGATATAAAGACACATTGTACCCACAAGTTTTTGTCATGGCTATATACACAAATTGCAATTTCAAGATTTAGAGAACAAACTTACAAAAACAAGTTGAGGACATGGGTACCTCATAAACCTGATTACATTTGAGCCCTGCGCGAGATCTATATCATTTGAAAGCATGAGAAACTCTTTCTCATGCTCTCTAAACTTTGTGAACCAAACTCACCATTATTCACACTTGAATCACATTTCATATAGAGATGCAGCACAGCCAAACATGTCAAAATGCTGAACAACTTTCCACCAAATTTGTATAGGCAAATGCTTGGCACAGCTTGGCATCCAAACAACTACTATCAGTCAGTATCTGCCTAAATGGAACTGCCCCGATTCAATTCAAGCATCTTATCTAATAAGAAGCCCATTTTTGACAGATTTCACACAGCTTCCACAATTTCTTTCTTTATCAATTTTGTGCAAGAAGACTCTAGAGTCTAAACACAAATAGTAACAAAACTGAGGTTAAGCCAACCGACCTCTTTCTCTTTTTATATTCTTAGAACCTATTGATCTCTTTGCCAGTAGGTTGATGCTTAAATACCACAAATAATGTTACTATTTGAATTTTGGAGCACTAAATAGTAAAAATCAAATGGTAAACTCCACAATAGAAGGTAACAAATGACTTTCACAAAAATGCGACTGTCATCAATTAAATAACATAATGTAAACCTGTTCACATTGATTGTTCTACGAATATGGGCATTTGAACTTTGTACCAAGCATGAACAGTGTATTTCAATCCTGTTCACATTGATCATACTCTAAAAATGGCCATTTGAACTCGTACCAAGAATGAACAGCTTACTTTTCTGAAATGTTGTGCTTTAATACTAAATATTTCAGTTTGAGTATTAATATTAACATAGACGATTGAAAACCCACAAAGAAGAAAAACAAACGATGTTGACATAAATAAATTTCTATCCTTCCCAATCGTTTCATTTTACTCTGCAAAAGTTAGTAAAGGTGAATGTCACATGAATTGGAGCATTTTAAATCAATGTGAGATCATTTGACTAAACATTTGGTAAGTAGTGCATTGTAATTAGTAGCTGATTTGCCTGCAAACAGAGACTCGCAAAGATTTGATTTCAGTTATGAACAAACTAAGTAGAAAAATTAGAAACACATACACAAGCTAAGAGTTCAGTAGGGAGAGGTACTAGGTAATTATTAATATGATCTTCCTAGGCAGAAAAACTAGAAGAATAGGTATAAGAGATCAGCTCAGAAGGGAGAGGTAGTCTGCATTTTCGAATATGATCTTTCAGATGTCTAATATCTTTCTGTATGCTCTTGCATCGGTTGCAACTCAGTGGAGAGTTGAGAAGTCTAGCTTCTTCTTTCTTGCTGCATATAGTCACCTTTCCATGTGATTCGAGCTCTGCCAAGACCTTTTTTGAATCTTGAAAAAATGAAGTATTGAAAGAATTCCAATGCTTTGCGTTCTTCAAACAAGAAGAATCAAAATCTTGACTGATAATATGCAGGTGTAATTGCTTCATTGAAGGGACCTGAATCAGAAATTCATAGTCATTACAACAATCTATTTTGTAGTTAGCACCTACATGCACAGTTGAGGATAAAAATGAACGGATGGATGGCTAGTAACAATCAACTCAGTACATCTGCGAAACTCAAAGAATTAAGATCAATTATGATAAATTAAAATCTACAAAACCTTTCTAACCATATTCACTTCAAAGTTCAGATTAAAAGAAGAGGGCAAAACTGACAATACTTTCAACTTAGAGTAACAGTAAAATGCATTAGAAAAAAATTATGAAGAAAAATAAAAATGAAAAATGCAAGTGAGTTTAGTAGTTTACTGATTTTATATCGATGACACAGAACATCCATTTTTCCCCTTGGAAATCCTTTTGGACTTCTATAACTGGCACAAAAACTCGGACTGCAATCAAATATAACCCATAGCACTACACTTAAACCAAGTTAAATTCTACGTTGCACCAATTTTCTAGCACGTGGATACATACCCAGTACATCTCGAGAACTCCCCCAAATTTCTGGGGACAGCAGTGTATGTGTAGGCAATAGAGGACACTGCCCCGGATATATAAAATATTAAAAATATATTAATGTTTAAACTTTAAAGTTTTAAGCTTTTAAAAATAATCATTAGTAATGCATACATATACAAAGGATACATACCAGTGACTGCTCAGTGTCGAATCAAACGAAAACATGCTGCAAATCTACTGCTACTATAAGTTTTCAGCTACCAAACCACTACCCAACAATGAACAACTCACCAACAACAGCAAGATGACAACCAAGCGCTATGATAAGATATCAGCTACCAAACCACTACCCCACACCAAATAACTCCCCAACAACAGCAAGATGACGACCAAGCACCTAGTGAACCATCATTGTGATTTCTTTTTGGGTTTATAGAGTGGAGGAGAGCTGGTGGGAAAGGTAGAAAAGGGTGGGAAACTAGTAATTAAAGTTTATGGTATTTTCAAATTTTAATCCTCAAAACGGGAGGTATGGGTACCTCTATGCTTACCCAAATGCATGGGACACAAATTTTGGGTACTTTGGTGTACCCAGCGTACCTGACAGTCGACACTAGTGGGTACCACATACATATGTTACACTGGAACTTAAACCCCTTCACTTCCAGCGTTTTCCATGTGTGCCTCATGCTAGGGTTTAGTTCTATGAATAGTTATACCTTCAAAGGCAGGAAAGATTCTCCAACAAACCATAGAGGGCTAAAAGCAATCATTTTTCAAGCATTCTCGTACATAGAGACCTTTGTTTCCTAAAGATTTTATTACTTCCAGAGGCCTTATACATTGGAATGATAGTAATCTGCACATGTGATCCTTTATGGCCTAGTCAACCTCCTAGGGTGTGTATGCTTGTTATGTGGGGCCATAACCCCCCACCAGTTAACTCCCCAACAACAGCAAGATGACGACCAAGCACCTAGCGAACCATCATTGTGATTTCTTTCTAGGTTTATAGAGTGGAGGATAGCTGGTGGAAAAGGTAGAAAAGGGTGGGAAACTAGTAATTAAGGTTTATGGTATTTTCAAATTTTAATCCTCAAAACGCGAGCCATGGGTACCTCTATGCTTACCCAAATGCAGGGGACACAAATTTTTGGTACTTTGGTGTACTCTACAGTACCCAACGTACTTGACACCAGTGGGTACCACATACATATGTTACACTTGTTGAATTTTTAGCATTAGCATATACATAAAAAATTTGCAGATCTACTTAAACAAATCAGCAGTGCAGTATAAACACATTAATCACATCAGCAAACATGGACACAAGATTTTTCACTGGGGAAACCTTCAAAGGACAAAAACCCCAAAAGCATTAATAGCTCATCTCGTAAATGAGATGACTCAAAAAAATTCTTCAAAAAGTTCCTCAATCCCAGATCTGGAATTTACCGGTCACAATGAAAATTATCAATAAAAAACTCAGACTGATAATTTAACCACAATTTCCAGAAATTACAATTTTTTCCCAAATTAGGGCTTCTTCAAAAAACTGAAGTTTTTCTCTCTCCTGCATAAAAAATATCAGACTGTCTGAAAGATAGCAGACTGCCCGAAAATACTAAACTGCCCGAAAATGTACTTTCCTGTCTGCTGCCCGTACCTTCCTGTCTGCTGCCCGTTGTCTTGTTTGGGCAGATCTCTGCTGCCCGAGGGTTGGCAGCCTGCCAAACCCTCACGGGTATGCTACCCGAGGGTTGGCAAGATGCCCAGACCCTCACGGGTAGCAGCCCATGGGCTGAAAGAAGGAAGCTGAGCCCAATATGGGCTGCCCGGAGAATAGAGGCAGCCCGAAAAAGAAAGAACAGAGCTGCCCCAAAAAACGACTGCCCAAAAATCAGAGCTGCCCAGATCTTGCTGAGGCTTCCCAGAGAGAAGGAAGAGGCTGTCCAGTTGCCCGAAAATGGAAAAAGCTGCCCACAAAAAATATCTCAGCTGCCCGGAAAAATGAAGAAGGCTGCCCAAAAAATGGAATGCTGAAGATGGCTGTGCAAAAATGCTAAAGATGGACTTTGCTGATAAAACCCTAGCTGAGGGTTTGAACATAAGATAGTCTTCTTCACCTGTGAGAGCCAAAGTGTATATATCAAATGACAAGGCTTGATCTTCTTTTATAGCCTTTGTTCACCTGTAGGTGGACAAGATTTGGAAAAAATAAAAATAATAATATTTTTATTCTTTTCCTAATTTCACTTTCACTTTTAGCAAAAAGGGTACTTTTATTTTTCCTTTGACTTTTACCAAAAGTCTTTATTTAATTTTGTTTCCACCTGTGGTCCTTTTCTTGTGGTACAAAAGTCTTTATTTAAATTGACTTTTGACTTTGACATTTTTCCAAGTGCCCCTATGGTCATTACCTGTGGTACCTTTTTTATTTCAAAAGTACATCATCACAAACCAAGAGAGTTATTAATGCTTTTACCTCACACACTGTGTGACACCTAGATCTGGTACTAGGGTAACTTAACCAAGGGTAGCTAATCCTTGGAGAAGCACACCAAGCCCATAGATCAAGGGTCAAAGTGCCACACACATGCCCAGACCCAGTCTAGGGGTTACAGTATCTTCATTCTCCAAGAGAATGGCTACTCAGAACTAAGTTAAGTCTACCAATCCCAGACTGGTCTACATCGTGGTCCCAAACCGGATGTCTACTCAACACAAGGTTGAGTCTACCCAGGTCAGATCTGGGTCTATATCATGGTCCCAGACCAAATATCTACCATTCAACATAATGGTACCTCAACACTGGGTTGAGTCTTCACAGTGGTCCCATTCTCCAAAGAGAAGGGCTCTCGATGCTGCTCATAAAAATCAACACTCCCTCTCAACGAGAGAGGCATTCCTTGCCATACCAAGCTTGTCACGAAAGTACACGAACTTTGATGTTGTCAGAGGCTTGGTCAAGATATCTGCAATCTGTTCATCTGTACGAATGTACTGCAACTTCAAAGCACCTCTCTGCACTAGGTCTCTGATGAAATGATACCTCATTTCAATGTGTTTCGATCTGTCATGAAACACTGGATTCTCTGAAAGATTTATGCAATGGATGATCGTTGAGTCAAGCTTTCCCTCGAATAGATTAGATAACAACTTTTTTAGCCAAACTGCTTCCTTGCAGGCATCGCTTGCAGCAATATACTCTGCCTCAACTGTACTCTGAGCTATGGAACCCTGCTTCCTGCTGGACCAAGAGATCATTGTCGATCCCATACTGAAGCAATAACCAAAGGTACTTTTCCGATCAACTGCACTGCCATCCCAATCTGAATCTGAGTATCCAGATAACAATACTCCACTGCTGGAAGTATACCTGAGCCCATATGTGATAGTACCTCGCACATACCTGAGTACATGTTTAGCAGCTACCAAGTGTATGTGCTTCGGATTTGACATGAACTGACTCAGTGCATTCACTGTGTAGCAGATGTCTGGTCTTGTATGCACGAGATTCATCAGGGAACCAATGAGCTGTCTGTATAGAGTAGAGTCCACACTCTGTGAACTAGAGGCTAAATCCCGCAACTTTGTCAAGTTGGTAGTCATTGGTACGCTCATGGACTTGCAGTCCTACATCCCAAATCTCTGCAAGATATCTACTGCATACTTTCCTTGCATCGGGAAGATCTAACCTGGCTTTTTCCAGACTTCTAAGCCAAGGAATTAATGCATCAATCCGAGATCTTTCATCTCGAATTCAGAGGTAAGCTCCCTCTTACACTGGTCTATCAACTGTTCATCACCTGTAAGAAACAAGTCATCTA
>LPNX010066522.1:370129-390321 GCA_001517045.1 Pseudotsuga menziesii
ATGATGATGAACAACTTTAAAGTACAAGTTAGAATCAGCTGTACTTTTGGAAAACCCCAAACTATGGAGAAATCCATCCATCCTGGCATACCAGACTCTCAGAGCTTGTTTTAGCCCATACAAGGCTTTCTTCAGTTTACATACATGGGTCTTCTTCCCATGAGTAACAAAGCCTTCAAGTTGTTCAATATAAACTTCTTCCTCGATCTTACCATTGAGAAAGGATGTCTTTACATCCATCTGATGTAGCTTCCATCCAAAAACTGCAGCAAGTGAAATGATAGTTATGATGGTAGTGTACCTGGCAACAGGTGAAAATGTCTCATCATAGTCAATGCCTTCTTTCTGAGTGAATCCATGAGCTACGAATCTGGCTTTATACTTCTCCACACTGCCATCTGCAGCATGCTTGATCTTATAAAGCCATCTGGAAGTCACTACTACTAACTTTCCTGCAGGTCTGGGAACAACTTCCCAAACATCATTCTTCACGATTGACTTATACTCTTCAATCATGGCATCAACCCATACTTGTTTACTTGTTGCATCTTCGTATGATGAAGGTTCTAAACTGATAAGCTGACTCATAAGACCGGAGTACTTTTGTGGTCTTATGCTTTCTCTGAAAGTCCCTGGAGGAGCTTTATGCTTCTCAGCTTCTTGTATTGTCTCTCGGTACCAAACAGATCTTCTTTTGGAAGGAGGAACTTCAAGTAGTTCTTCTAGTGGACTTTCAATGTTCTCAGGAACATCTGGAATTTGATCATCAAATTCCCCTTCCTCCCTCTAAATTTCTGAATCTGGAAACTCAAGTGGGGCAATTGTATCTTCCGATGAAAGCTCTAGTGTTTTAAGAAACACTGCTTCCTCATGGAAGATCACATCTCTGCTGACCTCAATATGCCTCTGTCCAGGTATATATACTCGATAAGCCTTCAAGCAATCACTGTACCCAACAAACATACCTTTCTTATCAGAGGGCTCTAGCTTAGCCCTCTTTTCTTTTGGCACATGTACATACACAGGAGTACGGAATATCCTCATGTGATCAACTGCAGGTTTCTTCTTGGTAAAGACTTCTTCAGGAGTCTTTTCACCCAAGATAACATGTGGGCTTCTGTTCTAAATGTATACTGCAGTTCTGGTAGCTTCAACCCATAAAGACAAAGGAAGATCTAGATCAATGATCATGGCTTTAGCAGCCTCACAGATCGTTCTATTCTTCATTTATGCAACCCCATTTTATTGGGGGTTGTAAGGCACTGTCAGCGCTTTCTTGATTCCTGCTTCTCGACAAAAATCATCAAACTCATTAGATTCATACTCACCTTCGTTATCTGATCTCAAACTCACCTCTGTTATCTGATCTCAAGATACGAATGTGCCTGCCAGTCTGATTTTCAATCAGTGTCTTGAACTCTTTGAACCTGTCAAAAGTTTCACTTTTGACCTTAAGGAAGTAAATCCAAGACTTCCGAGAGTAGTCATCAATAAACAAGACATAATATAAACACCCACTCAAGGAGGGTGAAGACATGGGCCCACAAATGTCAAAATGAATCAAATCCAAAATACCTTTAGATTTACTCTTGCTTATGGGAAAGGATTTCTTAGTGTTCTTACCTAGAGCACATCCTTTACAGATTCCTTCATGTTTTGGAGAAACTTCTGGCATACCTGTGACCACCTTCTGCAATCCTAGGAGCGCTGTGTAGTGAAGGTGTCCAAACCTTCTATACCAAAGCTCACAAGGATCGACTGAGTGATGTACCAAAGCATGAGTGGAGACTTTGAAAGCCTTGTAAAGGTCTCCCTCTCGAACCCCAATCTGTACTGCAGAGACTAGATCTGTGTCCTTTGCCCATAAAAAGACCTTCTTGTCCATAAAGAGGACTCTGTGGCCTTTGTCTTCTAAACCAGCAACAGATAAAAGATTCTTCTTTAAACCAGGAACATAAAGAATGTCATCAATATGAAGAACCGTACCTGAGTCAAGTTGAAGTGAAGTTGAGCCAACTCCTTCAATCTTGTAAGTGGAGTGATCTCCAAGTTCTACCTGAGTGGTGAACTTCTTCTTTCTGTAACTGGTAAGGGTACCACGATTACCTGTCATGTGCCTGGAGGCACCACTGTCCACCAACCAAGAAGTGGAGCAAGTTGAGAAAGAACCAATTAGAGCAGAAATCAAATAGTACTCTCTTCTAGGCTTAGCAGTTTTATTAGCCTTGATTTTCTTCTTCTTCTTTGGTTCTACATCTTCTTCTTCCTCTGCTTCTGCAGCAGATGCCTAAAACCTTCTCTTGGGTTTCTTCTTGTTCTGCCTACAATCTCTAACATAATGTCCAAATTTGTGACAAGTATAACATTCAATCTTAGACATGTCAAAAAACTTACCCTGAGGTTTCTTCCTTTTCTTTCGCTAAGGGAAAGGTTTCTTGAACCTTTTGGTCTTTGCTACAAGTGCAAGGTTATCATGTTTGATTACCTTGTCAGTGTTCCTTGCTTCTTCTTGTATGCAATCATGCCAAAGTGTTTCAAAGGTTGGTTGATTTTCTCGTCCACAGACGGATGCCATGAAGGTTTCCCAAGAGCTTGGGAGACCATCAACCATTGTTTGTACAAGATCATCATCATCAACAATAACACCAATAGCAAGGAGTTAATCTCTTACCTGTTTGATCTTAGTGAAGAAGGAACCAACACTTTCATCTTTGTTCAGCTTCAAAGTTCGTCGCCTCTTCTTCAAGACTCTCTTTTGACTGGGAGCCTTCTTTTCATAAAGGTTTACCAATGTATCATAGCATTCTTTAGCAGTCTTCAAGGATGTGATGTTAGGCATCAATTTTTCTTTGATAGAATCATAAATAACTCTTCTAGCCTTACCTTGCTTCCTCTTGTAGGCAAGCCTACCAACATTTGTAGCTGGCTCTTCTGTGATATTAAGAACAATGTCATCCAAGTCATTCTCATCAAGAATGGTTGTCAACCTGGCCTTCCAGGAATTGAATTTTGTTGAACCAGAGAGCTTCTCTTCCGGTTTGAAACCAACAATAGCCATCTCTATCACTTATCCGAAAGTTAGATCTGCAAATCTTATTCCAAGATCTAGTGAGAAACAACAGCAGTGTCCCTTTACTTTGTTTCACATGCTAAGCTCTAATACCATGTTGAATTTTTAGCATTAGCATAAACTTAAAAAATCTGCAGATCTACTTAAACAAATCAGCAATGCAGTATAAACACATTAATCACATCAGCACACATGGACACAAGATTTTTCACTGGGGAAACCTTCAAAGGACAAAAACCCCAAAAGCATGAATAGCTCATCTTGTAAATGAGATGACTCAGAAAAATTCTTCAAAAAGTTCCTCAATTCCAGATCTGGAATTTACCATAGTCACAATGAAAATTATCAGTAAAAAACTCAGACTGATAATTTAACCACAATTTCCAGAAATTAAATTTTTTTCCCAAATTAGGGCTTCTTCAGAAAACTGAAGTTTTTCTCTCCTGCATAAAAAAATATTAGACTGTCTGAAAGATAGCAGACTGCCCGAAAATGTACTTTCCTGTCTGCTGCCCATTTCTCTCTCCTGCCAGCTGTCTTGTTTGGGCAAATCTCTGCTGCCCGAGGGTTGGCAACTTGCCAAACCCTCACGCGTATGCAACCCGAGGGTTGGCATCCTGCCAAACCCTCACGGGTATGCTACCCGAGGGTTGGCAAGATGCCCAGACCCTCACGGGTAGCAGCCCGTGGGTTGAAAGAAGGAGGTCAAGCCCAATATGAGCTGCCCAGAGAATAGAGGCAGCCCAAAAAAGAAAGAACAGAGCTGCCCCAAAAAACGATTGCCCAAAACTCAGCGCTGCCCGAATCTTGCTAAGGCTGCCCAGAGAGAAGGAAAAGGTTGTCCAGCTGCCCGAAAATGGAAAAAGTTGCCCACAAAAGATATCTCAGCTACCCGGAAAAATGAAGAAGGCTACCCAGAAAATGGAATGCTGAAGATCGCTGTGCAAAAATGCTGAAGATGGGCTTTGTTGATAAAACCCTAGCTAAGGGTTTGAACATAAGATAGTCTTCTTCACCTGTGAGAGGAGCAAAAGTGTATATATCAAATGAGAAGGCTTGATCTTCTTTTATAGCCTTTGTTCACCTGTAGGTGGACAAGATTTGGAAAAAATAAAAAATTAAAATAATAATATTTTTATTATTTTCCTAATTTCACTTTCACTTTTACCAAAAAGGGTACTTTTATTTTTCCTTTGACTTTTACCAAAAGTCCTTAATTAATTTTGTTTCCACCTGTGGTCCTTTTCCTGTGGTACAAAAGTCTTTATTTAAATTTACTTTTGACTTTGGCCTTTTTCCAAGTGCCCCTGTGGTCATTACCTGTGGTACCTTTTTTATTTCAAAAGTACATCATAATAAACCATGAGAGTTATTAATGCTTTTACCTCACACACTGTGTGACACCTAGATCTGGTACTAGGGTAACTTAACCAAGGGTAGCTAATCCTTGGAGAAGCAAACCAAGCTCATAGATCAAGCGTCAAAGTGCCACACACATGCCCAGACCCAGTCTAGGGCTTACAGTGTCTTTATTCTCCAAGAGAATGGCTACTCAAAACTAAGCTGAGTCTACCAATCCCAGACTGGTCTACATCGTGGTCCCGGACCAGATGTCTACTCAACACAAGGTTGAGTCTACCGAGGTCAGATCTAGGTCTATATCATGGTCCCAAACCAGATATCTACCATTCAACAGAATGGTCACTCAACGCTGGGTTGAGTCTTCACCGTGGTCCCATTCTCCGAAGAGAAGGGCTCTCGATACTGCTCAGAAAAATCAACAACACTGGAACTCAAACCCCTTCCCTTCCAGCGTTTTCCGTGTATACCTCATGTTAGGGTTTAGTTCTATGAATAGTTATAACTTCAAAGGCAGGAAAGGTTTTCCAACAAACCACAGTGGGTACTACAACCAATCATTTTTCAAGCATTCTCATACATAGAGACCTTTGTTTCCTAAAGAGTTTATTACTTCCAGAGGCCTTATACATTGGAATGATAGTAATCTAGATTCTGCACATGTGATCCTTTATGGCCTAGTCAACCTCCTAGGTCGTGTGTGCTTGTTATGCAGGGCCATAACCCCCCCTTGAAGGGATGCCTTCCGTCTTGAAGGGGCAACTCAAGCTCTCTTTGGTATCACCTCATCATATTGATCCATAGTGATTGATTCTCTTCTCCTTTTGATGTGCTTATGATTCATACTGATTTAGGGTTTGTTCAATTATGTTACAGATGTATCTAATAAATGTGTGAAAGGATCAATCATTGTTCTTGGCACCTAAGGATAACTTTCTCTGCGTATTAACACCAGATTTACCATAAAAAAAATTCAGATATGTCCAAACTGCATTAGCACCATTTCTACATGAAGATTAAGCGCAATATAAAATTATAAAACAGACAAAAAATTTCAACCACAAAGGTTGTTACCGAGTGATAACCAAGCCGAAACATCAATGAAGGGTCCTCATTTAGAAAGTATGCGATCCAATCTTCTCCGAGATTGTGCATGTGCTGTAACAATGGTAAATGTCCTTTATCAACATCTGCCAATCTGTCCAGACCATCCTGTCTTGATATTACTAACACATGTTTCTTACCCTGCCAGGAAGACCAAACAGCATTATAGCTAATCTAATTTTGTTGGATGATAAATAACATATTATGCATTCAAAACCTATGTTTTTACAATAACAGAAAACTACAGCTCAGCCAAAAAATGTTTAAATTATATAAACTGTGCCTGCATGTCAACTGAAGCAGACCTTGGGGTACAAGTCTGGAAAGACCACAGCTTTATCTGTAGTCTGTAGTATTTTATCCTTGTATTTATCTGGATGAATAGAAATATCTCGTAAAGCTTGAGCCCATCGTGGCCACTTATTTGAACTCCCAGTCTGGTCTCTATCCTCTCTACTCTCTTTTGTAGAATCAGTTTGCATGGTTTTCAATTTACTACTGTAGAATGTAAATCTGTGTATTCCAATGCCACCTCTGAATGAAGAAATCATAAATTCTTGCAAGACTCTTCCTTCCCTGATGGTTACAGTGATCAATGAGCTACCTGTATCAAAATAAAACATTTGTAAAGTTGAAAAGTTAAACCCTTTTTCAGCTTTAAAAAATTTCAAGATAATCACTGCTGCTGTCAAACATGGAATGAATTAAAATGACATAAAAATGAAAACCACCTTTCTCTATAAGAAAGGAAAACACCCTTGTAATAAGCACAGACAAAACAGTAAAAAGAACCAATGTTTAATTTATCCTAAGATAGTTGCAAGGAAGAAATTTTGTTTTGTTGGGCCATTGGCAACTCATGCAGATAAGTGAACGAAAAGACAGCACACAATTTTTTGCAAATCCTTCTCCAACAGATAAAGCTCATTGACTTCCAAAGACAGAAGTTGAACAACAAGAATATACTCATGTCCCTCGTAATATAAATGGCAATATTGACAATCTTCCATACGAGATAAGAAATACATCAAGATAGTAGATTCTGATCAGAACAAGCCGTTAGACTTCCTTAACAAGTAAAATGCTTATGGTAAAGCAATCATGGATCAGTACTGACAGTTTTTTATTAATAGTGTACAAAACATAATTAGAACACGTATGGAATGCACCATCTAGGAGACAACAGAGTATAGGTAATGTTGAGATCGCAAACAAAAAGAGGGGATCGAAGTGGTTTTGGAAACATTATCACTCAAGAAGAGCAAGGGAACCATAGCCCTTGTTGATCCTAGGCTGAATAGTCTTCCTCAAACCACATCTAGGTCCAAAAAACTGAACCCCCAAATAAGTTTAAGCGGTGGTGATCTCTATCTCCACCCCCCTAAAGAAAAAGTGTTAGTCTGTGAAGACATTGTTTGACTTGTTGAAGATCATGAACTTGGTCTTATCCAAGTTGACCATCAGTTGTCGAAAACCACAAAAACTAGATAAGGCATCAAGGTGTCTCTATATATGTATGTATTATTTGAAAGTGCGTGCCCTATCAAGAAGATAGGCACAAAAGAAGCTAATGTATTATTGAAAATTTCGTTTATGGACTCTCACCTAAATACAAAAACAAGATGAAGGTAATTGCCCACCATCATACAAAGAGGCAATAAATGAACCATTGAATTTAGAGGTTAAAGACCACAAGAGGTCACCAATGAGAAGTGATGAGAAACCCTCAGCAATTAATGCATTGAGAGAAGATAATGCTGTATTAATGAGCGAAACAACATGGAAGAGACGAGAGGAAATGTGTTTGGTGAGCAATTTGAAAATGTGAAGAACATATAGAAACTAATTGCCCAGGAAAGCAATTGTCATACATATAGTGTCGATCACGACACCCACAAGTGTAAATATAATGCTTGTCGTTACCCCTCATGTTGTATGAGGGTCTTTTCATCATATTTCATTTGCACATGGCAATCAATTCCTGATGACACAAGAGATTCAATATACAGATACAGGGGACTATTTTATGGATGCATACAATTTCCCTAGCATTGCCCTTATGGCTCCTTCCAACCACTTTGTTGGATGTGCAATGTCTAGAGGAGAGTGTGCAGACTTATATGTTTGTGCCCCTAGAGCCTAGCAGGATTTTATTGTGAAGTCACTCATTAATGTGATGGTTGTTGGTCATTAGCCATCCTAAAGAGAGGGAAAAGCATGTTAAGGTTGTTGAATTTTAGCATTAGCATGTATTCTTAAAATTTTGCAGAATGTAGCATAGATAACAATAACAAGTACAGTAGATAGATCAACACATCACACACAATGAACACAAGAGTTTTTCACGGGGAAACCTTTAAAGGATAAAAACCCCAAAAGCATTAGTAATTCATCTCTTAAATGAGATGACTTGAGTTCTTCAATAATTTCTTTTTCAAACCCCGGCAGGTTTGATCAATTTCCAAACCCTAGCACAATTGTCCAACAATTTTGTCAATAAGACAAATTTTACAAAAAACTGAGTTAGGGCTTCATGCCCTAATTTTCTTTTCCCTGCTGCCCAGGCTGCCAGAGAATACCCAGGCCTCTTCAACTGCTGCCCGGATTCTCTGTTCTGCTGCCTGGAATAATTTACCTGCTGCCCAAGCTGCCTGGAATGTCCAGACTGCTGCCCGAGAACTTTTTACTGTTGCCCGGTTCCTTCACTGTACTGCCCAGATGCCTTAACAGGCTGCCCATGAGGAGATAGGGCTGCTACCCTACTGTCTGAGGGTACTGCTGAAGCTGCCCAAGCTTCTGTGCTGCTGCCCATGACCTCAACCTTCAGCCCGAGCTAGAAACAGACTGCCCAGAGTAAAACCAGACCTGCCTGAGCCTGCTCAAGCCTGTCCGAGTCTCTGCTGTAGGTGCCCGACCCTCTGCTGGGCTGTTGGTGCTTCCTGTGGGTAATGGCATCCAATTTAGTGCTGTCCGTGTGTAAGGGCAGCCAGTTCAAGGCTGCCCATGAGGTTCTTCTGCTGCCTAAGAGAGATGGCATCCAGTTTAGGGCTGCTCGGATGAGTAATATACCTGCCCGTAGATGATAGGAGGCTGCCCAAAAGCCTGTGCTACTGCCAGAGGTCTTCCCGTGCCCTAGGTTAGGCTGCCTGTGTAGTGAATAGGCTTCCTGTGAATGGATAGGATGACCTGCTGCTGCTGCCGTGAGTTTTACTGCTGCCCATGAGGGTTTTAGCTGCTGCCTGGGAGGAAGATGTGTGCTAGGGTGTAAAACCTAGGTCTGTTGTTGTTCACTTGAGAGGAAACCCTAGTTGCTTAGGGTTAGGCTGTAATATAGTTGTTGATGAAGGATAGAGATGCCCTAGCTAGAAAGCCTCCATGCTAGGGCATAAACTAAGAACAAGAATCTTCTCCCTCTTCCAAAGAAAACATATAAGGAGCAGCTAAATGATGAGATCAAGTGTGTGTAAAAATGAATTTATTTGATCTTCTTTAATAGCCTTTAAGTCACCTGGAAGTGGACCAAAACTCAAAAGAATAAAATAATATGAATTTTATTCTTTTACCTTTTGACTTGTACTTTAAGGTACTAATGACCTTTTATGTATTTTCACTTTGACTCCTTGGTGGTCCAAGGGTCCTTATGTATTTTTTACTTTTACCTTTTAGCCTTCTTCAAGTACCTTATGTATTTTTTACTTTTACCTTTAGCCTTCTTCAAGTTCCCTGTGGTCCGAAGGTCCTTATGTATTTTTTGCTTTTACCTTTAGCCTTCTTCAAGTGCCCTGTGGTCCAAAGGTCCTTATGTATTTTTGACTTTTACCTTTAGCCTTCTTCAAGTGGCAAGTGGTCAATGCAAGTGGTCATAGCGGTTCTTCATCCCCACTCAAAGTACATCATCATAAACAGAGAGAATTATTAATGATTTTATCTCACGCTCCTTGTGCCACCAAGATTGGGTACTAGGTGTCTTAACCAAGGGTAGCTAATCCTTGGAGAAGATCACAAAGCCCACATATTGAGGGAAGGAATGCCTCACATGCCCAGACCCAGTCTAGGACTTACAGTGATGTCCCGGTAACTAACCAGGTGCCTCAGCTCTAGGCTGCATCATTTGACTCAAGGTCAAATACTTGGTAACTAACCAAGCGCCTCCATTCTCCCGAAGAATGGCCCTCAGCCCTAGGTTGAGTCCCCCAATCCTAGACTAGGTCATTAGGTACCTCCATTCAAAGAATGGCCACTCAATTCTAGACTGAGTTCCCCCAATACTCAGACTGGTTCCACATCCTGGTCCTTGACTAGATGTCTCCATTCAACAGAATGGCTACTCAGCACAAGGCTGAGTTCCCCCAGTGCAAGACTGGTTCCACATCCTGGTGCTTGACTAGATGTTCCATTTCGAAGAATGGCTACTAAGCACAAGGCTGAGTTCCCCCAGTGCAAGACTGGTTCCACATCTTGGTGCTTGACTAGATGTTCCATTCCGAAGAATGGCTACTAAGCACAAGGCTGAGTTCCCCCGATGCAAGACCGGTTCCACGTCCTGGTCCTTGACCAGATGTTCCATTCCAAAAAATGGGAACTCGGCACAAGGCTGAGTTCCTTCAATGCAAGACTGGTTCCACATCCTGGTCCTTGACCATATGTACCCATTCTCCTAAGAGAATGGCTCTCAATGTTGCACAGGAAAAATCAACAAAGGTGACAGTTGTAACTCTATTGAGTTCCACTTCAAGTTTCACTTAGTGAGGAATTTGCACCTTAGATGAGATTTAAGTGGTAACACTTTGGCATAGTTGTTAGTGATAAAGTCCATTTCCCATATCCAGAAGTTCATGCTTCAACACACTTGATGAATGTAAACTTAAATCCTTACCTTAAGCAATCATCTAGCAACTCCAGAAGAAAAAAACTCAAGTACGAGTTACTCCACACAAGAGTTCTTCTCATAAACTTTATTTAAGATACTTTGATCTAGATAAAGTCCATTTCCCAAATCTCAAAGTTCATGCTTCAACACACTTGATGAATGTAAACTTAAATCCTTACCTTAAGCAATCATCTAGCAACTCCAAAAGAAAAAAGTTCAAGTAGGAGGTACTCCACAAGGAGTTCTTCTCATAAACTTTATTTGAGATACTTTGATCTAGAAAAGGTTTATCGAAGGAGGATCAAAAACAGATACCCAAGCTTCTTTAAACAAATGCCTTGAAATCCTTGAAGAAATAAGAACTTTATTTGTTAATAGTTCAAGGTAGACAATAGATCCAAGAATCAAGGTCATTCCTCCTCTTGTGAGATTTGAAACCTGTGAAGTGAAACAATGCATACAAATTCTGAAGAAAAATATAAACTAAACAATAGCGCACGCACAGTACACAAAGATTTACCCTGGAAACCCTTAACCAAGAAAACCAACAAAACTTAGAGACACAACTCTCTCTTCCTTATTGTATTTTCTTAACCATTCACAATACAATATTTAGGTATTTTGCAACATCCAAAACCATAATCTTTTAACCTGGATTAGATTACAACCCCAATCCTTTGAACAAGATTAAATTACACAATGGGTCGAAAAACACAAAAGCAATTCAAAAAGAAAAAAATGGGGCACTACTCCAAACTCCCGACATGGGGGTCTGCCAACCTGCCTAGCGCACCTGACACATATAAAACCACTACGTCAAGGGGGGGTCTAACATTGGCGCAATCCACATGCAAAGAATATACACATACCCAACACCTCCTTGGGTGAATAATGTTTATAAGGCTATAGAGATATCAAGAATCCAAGGATCTCCACATAATATGCCAAAAAAGTATAATAAGTGGCTCCCAAAGTTTGTCGGTAATAATGTGGTTATAGCATAAGAGAATATTGCAAAGTTTTATGAAGAATGTGGTGAACATGATATGCACCAAGACCATGAGGATCTAGTAATGAAATTGTTATCTTTATCTTTGGATGAAGATGTTGGAGTATGGTTTAGAGGCTTGACAGAAAGAAGTATAAGGAGTTGGTAGGAGTTCCATGACATCTTTATGAAGCAATGTGATATTAGGAAAGATGGTAGAGTGCTAACTCCATGAAATCAAGAAAAAGGAAAACGAAAATATAAAGTAATTTGATGATAAGTTTAAAAAATTGGTTAAAGAATTCTTGAGAAAATTAGACCTAAAGATGATGCAATCCTATTGCAATATACCAATGACTATGATGAACATGTTGGCCTTATGTTAAGGGATAAGCTTTCCAACCACTCTAGAATATGCACAAGATTGGACAAGCAAGATTGAAGAAAATATGTTTTCCACTAAGGTAGACCCTTTGGAATCTTAAGGATGTCCACCTCAAAGGCAAATACTAGACCAAGAGCCATGAACAAAGAAGTTGTAAGTTTTAAACCTGTGCATAGAAGCAAAGCATATATATTCTTTTAAGCAAAATAGAGATTACAACACAACATTCACTCATAATACATAAGATTTAACCTAGAAACCCTTAACCGAGAAAACAACTCACTTAGAGTTGCACCTGTCACTTTCTCATTATGATTAGTAACCACTCACAATACAATATGTAGGTATGTTGTAGCATCCAAAACCCTAATTCAGTAACCTAGAGTAGAAATAGACACCAATCCCTTAACCGAGATTAAATTCCATAGTTTTAGGAAAAACCAAAAAATAGCCCAAAAAACCTTGAATCGTCGATGTCCGCTTTGCAAAAGGGGGAGGGCATCAACGCCCCCCCATCCCACCACCCCGTAGGACCCCCCCTGAGCCAGTGCCTAATGCATATGACAAAAAACACTAGATGGGTGGGTATTATCAAACAACAAACCCCACACACACATGCAAAGAATATAACGCATACCCAACAAAACTACCAACTCAATATCCCATCACAACATTGCATGAGAAATTTGAAACGTTGTCCACCAAATTAATGCAATCACAAACAGCAATTCTAAATAGGATGATCAATTTAGAAAGCGAAATGGGACAATATAATGCTTATCAACAAAGATACCAACAAAATCAATATCAGTCGAGAGGAAATGTCGGATAGAACTGAAACAGACATCCTCGGGAACAAAGAATTTTTGACCCATTAGCCTCTACAAATATAGCCAATTAAGAGGAAAATCCTTGGTGCTTGCCCTATGATGAACCACACAATGAGTGGCCCTATCCAATAAACTCTACACCAAGAGATGGTGAAGGTCCAAATGATTTGGACATGGATTTTATTGATGACGGAGACTACATATGTACCCTTCTGCAAAAACCCCATGTTGTGGCAAAAGATCAAATGAGATAGATCTAGGAAAAGAGTATAGATGCTAGTAGAATTGCAAGGATGGGCATTCTAAATTCTATGGATGAAAAAGCTAAGCAGGAGCTTAGGAAACAAAAGCCTATTCAATATGAGAGAAAAAATAAGTTCCCAAAGTCATCACAAAATCCTGGACTCGAATCACAACAAGGTCAAGGAATCCTTGAAGCAAACAGCCTAGTTCTAGAGTTGAAGCCACGCAAGCGGTTTCATCAAAAAAGCTTGTAATGGATAAAAAAGTGGAACTGAATGTAGATGTAATGAATGTCCTATATAAAGTAAATGCCCATGTCCCCCTGTCAGAATTAATTAATATTCCATCACAAAAAGAAAAGGTGAAAAAAATTTAAATACGAAGGAATTAAGTGAAGATTCGCCAATGATCTTGCAAGCTATAGGAAGAATGGCAGTCATTCGCCCTTTTTCATTACCTTATTGTTAAATGACGTTTTCCTTCACCACTACATGATAGACTATGGTTCCTCAACAAATATTATGTCACTGAAGGCCATGAATCAATTAGGCTTGAAGACTACTACACCATACAAGAACATGTGCACCATAAATTCACGAGATAAAAGCTTAAGGCTTGATCAAAGATTTAAAGGTCAGCTTAGCAGTGTATCTGGATATCTTAGTCTTTATGTATGTCATTGTCATAGATGTCTCAGATGCTTCGAAAATGTTGTTGGAAAGGAAATGAGTTGCCAACTTAGGAGCTAGTATTCAAATCGATCTATCATAAGCTACCATCCAGACATGTGAAGGCACATTTTCACTCTTCATAGGGGACTAGTGATGAGATACCATGTTGAAGATCCAAATGACCCTATGAATGAACTAGTGTGTAATTACGATGAGTTTGGTAACCTTGCAATCTTCGCAGAAACATTAGCACCTGAAGAAGGTGTACAAGATAAAAGAAATGATATTGTTTGGTTGATGCAATTTGATAGAGCTCAATCTAGGATAGGTGTTGGAGCTAGAACAGTGTTTGTATCCCCTAAGGGTAATGTTATGTCTCTTTCATGAAGGCTTGAGTTTGACTGCACAAACAACATTGTGGAATATGAGGCCTTCAGGTGGTAGGAGATTCTGATCTCATTGTCCTACAAGTGAAGCAAAAATTCATTGCAAAGAATGAAAAATTGAAGAGATAAAGAAACACAATATGGGACTCCATGGAGCTATTCGATGCTTTCACTAGTAAAGCGGTGCAAAGAGAAAAAAATGTTAAAGCCGATACATTGGCAGTTGCAGGAACAACGCTTCAACTGTCTAATGAGATTATTTTGGGACAATGTAAATGGAAATAATTTTCGAAGGTTGCATCCCAAACAACTTCAACCATTGGCTGTTATTTCATGACGAGGCTCAAGTGATATGATTTCTAAATAACTTGCAAAAGTTCTCAAAAAATCAAATTAATTGGCAAGGTGAAGAATAAGAAAGTGAAATAAGGATTGAATACTTGTTGAACAACAAGATTCCCCAAGGAGTGCCCCCCCTAGACAGGATTTTCAATAAACATGACATGTATAAGAAGAAGCAAGAAGGAGATCAACCCGAGGATGTGCTTGTTATGAACATTGGATCAACAGATAGTCCTAGACTTGTCAAGATTGGGAAGAGCATCTCACTTGAAGAAAGGAGTATAAAGATGTCTCTACTTGGTTATATGATGATCTTAAGGCATACAAGGGTAATATCATACAACATACTATTCTAATGAAGCAAGAAGCAAGGCCTTTCAAACAAAAAATAAGAAACATCAATTAGAAACTGGGACTGGTCATTTAGAAGGAGCTAAAAAAGATGTTGAGTGTGCAAATCATAGCTCCCACCAGACATTCATCTTAGGTAGCTAATCTAGTAGTGATAAAGAAAAAGAATGTCGAAATTTGGGTGTGCATAGATTTCAGAAAATTGAATAAATTGTCCCTAAGTCGATTACCCTATGTCGAATATAGTAATTATTACAAAGGGTTACAGCTGCAAAGATCTTTCAATGCTTGATGGTTTCTCAAGGTACAACTAGGTGCTTGTCCAGACAAAAGATTAACACAAGATCACCTTTACTACACCCTGGGTGTTAGATTTTTATCATTTAGACAATATGATCTTAGAATCTTATCTGAGAGAATAACATGCACAGCAACAATCACAAGAAACAAGAGACACAAAGAATTTTCCTCGGGGAAACCATAAAGGAGAAAACCCCGCAACTTACTCAAAGATAGAATGAGCACCAATGGCAGCAGTAAAACCCAAAGACAGAAAAAAGATGATCTCCAACAGTTGTTCTCTCTCTAACTTGTGTGAGCACTTCCTCTCTCACTCATGCACCCCAGTTGAGTGAGTGTGTGTGAGAAATAGAGAAGCTCGCTCTCTATTTATACTAATTTCTGACTTGACAATTACTTACCAAGGCCGACATCTCTAGGAGAGTCTAACAACCCCAGTGCTCCACAACTGTGGGGACTTTGCCCCCCCCGATCAACAGGAGGGTTAACCTTAACTCAATTGTGGGGACTATTGCCCCGACTTACGACAGAGGGTTAACCTCATTGACTTTACATGACTTTATTATATTAATGACTCTCTCGATAGGAACATCAGGGTACAATGTAATACAAATGATTCTCCCGATAGAAACATCAAGGACAATGAAATACAAATGATTCTCCCGATAGGAACATCGAGGTACAATATAAGATATACAAGTGAATACATTCCGAAGTTACAAATACATCAACACTAGGGACAATCAAGTATCTTAGGATGCCTTTGAGTTGTTAAGCATTAGATCCAATTTTTAAAGGGCCATGGATTTTGGTTTCAGAGACATTATAAGCAAGATTGTTGAAACATACCAAGATAATATGATGGTATTTTCAAAGGACAGAAACATCCATGTGCACCATCTAAGGCAAGTTTTTGAGAGGTGCAAGAAATACAAGATATCCTTAAATCCTAAGAAATCAATATTCAATGTAGATCAAAGAAAACTGTTGGGAATCTGGGATATATTGTTTTAAAGGATGGTTTCTAGGTTGATCCTGCCAGAGTTGATGTGATTAAGAAGGTTCCTCTTCTTGATAATAGGAAAGCAATTCAATCATTTTGCAACAAGACAAACTCCATCAGGAGGTTTATCCTAAATTTTGCAGAAATTGTCAAACCTATGCTAAAGAAGGATTGTGAGTTCAGATGGGACGATAAAAGCAGGTGATCATTTAAGGAGATTTAAGAAGCCAGTATGTCTGCCCGAGTTCTTGTTAGTCTAGACTATTCAAAGGGTTTTCTAATCTTCTCCTTTGCCTCTAAAGATATAATTGCAAGAGTGTCGTTGCAAAAGGACAGTAGTAACATGGAGCAGCCTGTTGCCCTCATGAGTCATGACTAAGAATCTTAGGGAAGCCAAGTTGAAATACACTAAGCCTTGAAAAACAAGCATGTGACTTGGTCCAATCTTTAATGCATTTTAAAACATACATCTGGTATTCCAAAATTACAACCTATTTCCCTCATTTAGCAATAAAGGATATTTTGGCACAAGATTGCTTGGGTGTCCATGGGAAGTGGGTTTCTAGAATCCAAGAGCATAATCTAGATATCATGCCAATGAAGATAGTTAAAGGACAAGGATTAGCAATGATGTTGGTTGAAGAAAACAAGGCTTTGAGTCCAAGTGGTACCCATATGATTTACATTGTTCTTGATGAGCTTAAGCGTGTGGACTGGTACTCAGACATCATTTATTTCTTGAAGAATTTTTCATGTCCAAATCACCTAACCGATCATAAGAGAAGACGTCTGAGATTGAAGCCTGTTAAGTATTGTCTCATTCAAGCCAACCTTGGTGAAGAAACCCTAATGGAATAGTATTCAGGTGTGTGAATAAAGAGGAAGCAAAGAAGCTTATGGAAGAGCTACAATCAAGGTATTGTGGGGGTCATTATGTGACATGCACTACAAGGCATAAGGTATCGAGAGTTGGTTACTATTGGCCAACAACGTTTTTTGATGTCCATCATTTTGTCACGTCTTGTTAGCCATGCTAGGTGTCCACAAAAAGGCAACAAGTAGCAGCATTGCCTCTGCAACCACTTGAAGTACCTTTCCAGCAATGGGGCTTAAATTTCATTGGTATATTTAAAGACAATTATAGTGATAGGTTTCGATGGATCTTGGTAACCAGAAACAATATCACCAGATGAGTCGAGGCAATACCCACAAAGAGGACGACCAAGAAAGTTGTCATAGACTTTCCATAAGATAAGATAATCAAAAGGTTCGGTACCCCAACTAAGATTACCACTGAAAAAGCCAAAGCAATTAGTTCAATAGAGTTATCAACTTTTTGTTCCTAGTATGTCATTGTCTTGTCCCATTCATCCAACTATTGCCCACAAGTAAATGGTCTAGCAAAATCTAGCAACAAGAATTCGATGACTGTCATCAAAAAGGTTGTGGGTGATAATAAGAAAAGTTGGGATAGAAAAATAAAGTATGCTATATGGGCATAGAGGATCACAAGTAAACAAGTTACAAGCAAAGGCCCATTTGAAGTAGACTATGCGATGGAAGTTAGACTGCCTATTGATTTGAAGATCCAAATGCTACAACATTTCACAACTAATCAGGAGGTGATTCAGGAAAGAATCAACCCACTGGTAGTGTTAGGATATTTAGACACTTAGGAGTTAGTTAAGATCAACTTGTGTAATATATACGTTAGGTAAAAGTGTGTTTCTTTAGTATGCATTAGTATGCATTTGTCAATATTCTAATCCGACGGTCACGATATGTTCTAGACATAGAGTGATCTGACGATTCAACTTCTCTTAGATCATACCTACGATTGATCCATGGCTTAACACCCTATTGGTCCATGATCTCTATTTAAAGAGCATGGAGGGTCCTTGGCTAGTTGATTGATTATGAAAAGATCATGTAACTTTCTTTCTTTTGCATAATAAATTGCTCCAAGTAGCTATTTGGCTGGGGTTGTGGACTGTTTCCCTCTCGAGGGTTTTAACCACGTGACAAACATCGGTGTGTTGATCTGTGATCTATTTGTGTGAAGCGGTTGCTCAAGGTGTTCGGTCTTTTGGGAGTACCTTGTGTACCCGAACATGGTATCAGAGCGTTTATGAAGAGCCCCTTTCGTTTTTTATCAAGATCTGGAACCGATGTTGCCGAAAATTTGAAAGGGTTTCTGATTCTGGATTTTCTGTGCATTTGTGGCCTGTGGGAGCTATTCCATTGCATCCAGAGCGCCATTTCCATCGGGAAATAATTTTCATTTCACCGAAAAACCGTTTCCGTTTGTTCCAGAAACACCCATCTTTACTGTTTTAGTCTCGGACTGTTGTCTTCCCTGGCTGCGTATGCTCTTTGCCGTACACCTTGCGCGATCGCGGCGAATCAGAAACAGAAAGGAAATTTTTTTTCTTGTCTTCTCGGCTACATATGCTCTTTGTCGTGCACCTTGTGCGATCATGGCAAATCAGAAACAGCGAGAAAACTTGAAAACGTAAACTTTCCGGGTAAGCTAACCAAGATCTAACCCCATTGTGTGGAAAAAAAAAAAATTTGTTTTTCGTTTTTTTGTGATTTGCAGAAGAAGAAAAAAAGGCAAGCATGGAAAACGAGAGAGAAGAGTGAACAAAAAAAAAAACCTTCCTCTTTTCATTCTTTTACGTACTTTTTAAACTTAGCTCACTTGGTCCAAAGTTGCTTTATTCCTTAATAGGTCCTGAGTTCAAGTCTTATTAAGCTACTTTTTAGTGCATGCAATTTCTCTTTTCAAGTTACTTTATTGTAAAAGTGCATCTCACTTAAATAAAATAAAATAAAAAGTGAATCACTTAAGTCTTTTAATTTATTTCCGCACTATTTAAAGTAACATTATTGTAAAAGTGAACATCACTTATTCTACAAAAGTGATTCACTTAAAAGCAACTTTATTGTAAAGTGATTATCAAAGGTTGATCTTGGGAAGAAGAGGGTTCTTTTTTTAGTTGGTTAGTTAATATCTGCCACGTCACTATTGGGGACATCTTCAACTTTTTCTTTGATCAAGCATAACTTCATCATCCAGAATCAGTTTTCAGTGCCTTTTTTTTAAAACCACATATGTTTTCAAGCTCTTTGCATCCAGACAGTTAGTTTATGTTCTTTCAATCATTATTTTACAGTATGGCCGCCCCTTGACTTACAAGTTATAACTATTTCTCATGGAAATCTCGTATGGAGGATGTTCTGCGAAGTAGGAAACTTTTCAGGATAACCTCAGGGAAAGAAACAGAACCCACTGATGATAATAAGAAAATTAAATGGGAAAATAGATGTGATGAAGCTCATGGATTGATTGGGATGTCAATCTCTACTGATTTGCGATTCCACATATCTGGAATTGATGAACCTGATATAGCTTGGAAAAGTTGGAATCTGTGTTTGGTAAACACAATGAAATTCGAGGTCATCAACTTGAGAATGAGTTGATTTCCTTGAATCCAAATGAATTTTCATGCATTCAAGACTATTTATCTAAGTATAAAACTCTTAGGCTCTTATGTGCAAAATGCAAGATTAAGAAAAAAGACAAACAATGTATTTATCATATTCTTTCCAAGCTTGGACCTGCATATTCTGTTTTTGAATCTACATTCTACTCCATGAAAGAATCCTTGACTGCAGCTAGCTATCAAAAGCCTAGTCTTGAATCCTTTTGTGATTCCTTAATTAGAGAGCAAGATAAGCTCATTCATCTTGGAATAATTAACAATGCAGATACATCTGGGAAAGCCTTATTGTCCCAACAGAAAGAAAAGTCCAAGCCTCCTAAGAAACAGAATTTTCGCAATAATAAGCCAAACAACAATGGTCCCAAACCCTCTCAGTCAGCTCCTTCTTTAAAAAATGACAAAGGCTCCAAGCCAAAAGGAAAGAAGACTGAGCGTCATTGCAATTTTTGTGGGAAAGATAATCATGATGAATCTAAGTGTTTCAAGAAGATGGCAACCTTGGAAGCAGCAATGAAGAAGCACCACATCAACCTAGATTTGTCTTCAAAATCTGCCTCTCATGGACATGCACTTTGTGCTTCTGGTTACTCTTATACTGCATCTTCTTCTTCTACTTCAATTGAATGGCTCATTGATTCTGGAGCATCTTATCATATGGCTAAGGATAAAGCCATATTTTCTACTGTGCATGAATGTAACACCAAACAAATATTTGTTGGTGATGATAGATCTCTAAGTGTTGTAGGATCTGGAACAGTTTCAGTAGAAAATGGTCATTTCAGTG
>LPNX010066522.1:390580-439682 GCA_001517045.1 Pseudotsuga menziesii
AGAACTTAAGAGCAAAGTATTTAACATGTTCTTGGCCTACAAGGCCCTTGTTGAAAAACAATCTGGTCATCAAATTATTAAGTTAAGATCTGACAATGGAGGAGAATATGTTAACAACAAGCTCACTACTCTCTGCACTGAATAAGGAATCCAATAACAACACACTGTTCCATATACACCACAACAAAATGGTGTAGCTGAACAGAAGAACCGCACTTTAGAAGAAATGGCTAATTGCATGATCCAATCTATAAGGGACTAAGTCTTCAATATTGGGCTGAGGCCATAAATTGTGCAAATTAAATAGTTAATCGCACACCCACTAAAGTTTTACAAGGTATAACACCGGAAGAAGCATGGAGTAAAATTAAACCAGATGTAAGTCACTTTCGTGTGTTTGGTTGTGAAGCATGGGCTCACATTCCAGATGAAAAACGAAAAGCATTGCAGCCTAAAAGTGAAAAGTGCATATTTGTTGGATATTCAGAAGATGTAAAAGGTTATAGACTTCTTCAGCCACATTTTCATGATATAATCATTAGAAGAGATGTTAAGTTTGATGAAAATCTCTTGGCCTGCGAGCCTGATTTGGCGGGTGTGCCATCTTTGGCTTGCGATCCTGATTCGACGATTGTGACTTCTTCTTCTTCTTCCAACTTCCTTGACAGGTTTCCAACCCTAGTTTATGATGATGATAGTGAGGATGAAAATCCACCTCCGCCTGTTCATGTTCCTCAAATTGCACCAGCACCAATGCTTCCTCGAAGGGTCCGTTCAACATGTGAAGCAGCTGGTGATCTTGCCAGTGATCCTAGAGATCAACGTCGAACACGTTCTCAGTTTCAACGAGCCTCTTCTCTTTTGGCTCAAGTTTCCGAGAATTATGATCCAGAAACTTTTGTAGAAGCTTCAGAAAATCCAGATTGGGATACAGCGATGGATGAAGAATACCGTTCCTTAATGAGGAACGATACTTGGGATCTTGTTCCTCTACCAAAAGGAAGAAAACTTGTCAGATGTAAATGGGTCTACAAAACTAAGTATGCATCAGATGGAAGTGTTGAAAGACTTAAGGCAAGGTTAGTTGCCAAAGGTTTTTCCCAAGTTGAAGGGATTGACTACAATGAAACCTTTGCTCCTATCGTAAAAAAGAATTCCATCCGCCTTGTTCTTTCCCTTGCAGCCTTACATAACTGGGAAGTCCATCAAATGGATGTCAAGTTTGCCTTTTTACATGGTGATTTACAGGAGGAAATTTACAAGGAACAACCTCCTGGATATATTCAAGATAACTCTAGCCTTGTCTGTCTCCTTAAGAAATCCTTATATGGCCTTAAGAAAGCTCCTAGAGCTTGGTATGCCAAAATGGATAGCTTTCTCCTTGACACTAGTTTTTCTAGATGCCATTCTGACCCCAATGTCTATACCAAGAAAGTAGGAAACCATCTCATCATACTTGTTCTTTATGTTGATGATCTTATCCTTACTGGTAGTGACCCTAAACTTGTAATCCATGTGAAATCCAGTCTTAAGCAAAATTTTGAAATGTCAGACTTAGGACATTTGCATTATCTTCTTGGTGTCCAAGTCTTGCAAACCAAAGAAGGAATCTTTCTTTCCTAGTCTAAGTATGCTTGTGACCTTCTTCGTCGCTTCCACATGGAAGATTGTAAACCAGCCCCTTCTCCCTTCCAGTCTGGAGTCAAACTTTCTGCCACTTGTACTTCCCCTGAAGTAGATGCCACCTTGTATCGTCAGCTTGTTGGTAGTCTTTTATACTTGACTCATTCCCATCCTGACCTTTCCTTTGTTGTTGGTCGTGTTGCCCGTTATATGCAAACTCCTCATGAAAGTCACTGGAAAGCAGCAAAAAGAATACTTCGATATATTCGAGGTACAATTCAGTTTGGGATTCATTACAGTACAAGGGGGAAACCTTTGTTGGTTGGTCTCACTGATTCAGATTGGGTCGACGATCCTGATGATTGAAAGTCTACTGCAGGTTATGTTTTATGCCTGGGATCTAGACCTGTCGCTTGGGCTTGTAAGAAACAACAAGCTCTTGCTCTTTCTTCAGCAAAAGCAGAATATTGAGCCGCAGTTAATGCCAGTCAGGAAGCTTTATGGCTTCGACAGATCCTTTCAGAGTTTGGATTCGTGCAGCAGCAGCCTACTCCACTTTGGTGCGACAATCAAAGTGCCATCAAGCTTGCCAAAGATCCAGTTCTACATCAGCACAGCAAACACATTGAGCTACACATGCACTTCATCAGAAATCTTGTTTATAATCGTGTTATTGAAGTGCTCTATTGCCCTACAGATGATCAAGTTGCAGACATCTTCACCAAGTCTCTTACAGAAGCGAAGTTTTCTAAACTTCGGTCTATGTTAGGAGTTCAGGAATGTGTCCTTAAAGGGGGACAGGCTCTAACGTCTCCTTCCTTCTCCTAATAGTGTCACTTTTGTAAATCCTTCAATCCTATCCCAAGTTGTTCTTAAGGCGTGATGTTAGGATATTTAGACACTTAGGAGTTAGTTAAGATCAACTTGTGTAATATATCCATTAGGTAAAAGTGTGTTTCTTTAGTATGCATTAGTATGCATTTGTAAATATTCTAATCCGACGGTCACGATATGTTCTAGACATAGAGTGATCCAACGGTTCAACTTCTCTTAGATCATACCTACCATTGATTCGTGGCTTAACACCTGATTGGTCCATGATCTCTATTTAAAGAGCATGGAGGGTCCTCGGCTAGTTGATCGATTATGAGAAGGTCATGTAACTTTCTTTCTTTTGCATAATAAATTACTCCAAGTAGCTATTTGGCTGGGGCCGTGGACTATTTCCCTCTCGAAAGTTTTAAGCACGTGACAAACATCGATGTGTTGATCTGTGATCTATTTGTGTGAAGTGGTTGCTCAAGGTGTTCGGTCTTTTGGGAGTACCCTGTGTACCCAAACAGGTAGAGCATGAAGAAACTTAAAGAGGCACATTTGATCAATTAGCTAAAAATCAAAAGAAGAAAATAGGACCATTTGGTAAAAGAGCCCAACAAAGAATACCTGAAAAGGTGATCTTGTCCTAATGTGGGATAAAAGGAAAAAAAAAGAAAAAAACACAAGAAAATTGATAGATTATGATTGGGTCCTCTGAAGATTGAAGATAAATCCAAAAACGAATTCTTTCTTTCTCAATTGCCTGAACAGAGAAAAGTTGTCATTACCCATGAATAGGCAAATCCAAAAGCTCTATTTTTCATAGGGCATTTAGTGCCATGTAGTAATGTAGAATAGAATGAATAAGCTTGCATGAGTTGTAGATTAGAGAAGCCTTTTTATTTCATGCATTGTTCAACAATTGTCACCACATTTGTTCTAAAGTCATCTTTTACATCATGCATCATATTATGTAGTTGTAATTTATTGCTTCTGGATTTATCATGAGGTTTACCAAGGTGAGAGTCTCACCTCATCATGTGTATCTCATCTCCTTTTCATGTTGAGATTTATAAAGTGTTGACAAAGATTCTGGAGTTCTCGTGCACTCTCTTCCAAAGTACATGTCTCCATGTTAGAGGTAGTTGTTACCCTCACGTTGTATGAGGGCCTTTCATCATGTTTCAATTGCACATGGCAATCATATCCTGATGACATAGGTGATTCAATATATAGAGATACAAGGGGTTATTTGATCAATGCACACACTTTCTCTAGCATTGCCCTTATGGCTCATTTCGACCACTTTGTTAGGTGTGCAATGTCTAGACGAGAGTGGCTAGTGCAAAGTTAGTAGGATTCCACGGTTTGATAGTTGTACTTGTTGAGCACCAAAGTTATTATGATGTCACTTAGTATTGTGATGATATGTTGGTGATGAGACCTAATTTATATGACAAGGATGTACAGGCTACCTAGTGGATGATTTCCTTAGCATATTTGTCTTATTTGACATAAGGATGGCACATTTATATAGTTTGTATCAAATATTGATGGAGTTCCTAGCATTATTGATCACTTTTAGATGGTTCAAACTTGTTTTGTAAGAGTTTTGATGTGATTTCTATATTGGAGGTCTCCAAGCATGAGCACCTTGGGGGATTTTGTGCATCTCACACATATTCCATTGTGTCATGACTCATGACGTATATTGTAGCCCTAGGTGGAGCGCTTATCCATTGCACACATTTGGAAAATGATCGTAGTGATTTAAGGGTGTTTTGGCCTCCTTTTACCTTGGGCTTGTACATTGAGCACCCCAACTTAGGTGGCTACCTTTCACACTCAGACGTGTTTATCATGAGGATTGAGGCCTAATGAGGTCGGGCTCTCAGCTTGGTTACACACATGTTGAGGCACAATACATATTATATTGATATTTGCTTGGGTTGATGGAGTCGTCCCCTCTCTCTATGGTGGCAGTTACTCCCTAGCACATATACCCATGAGGTTGTCAATGGTTTGACTCCTCGCTCTCTAGGATATAATCATCGGCACTTATCTAGAGGGGCATTTATACCTTGGAGACCACACTTGGACTACTTTTATTATTATTTTGTTGGAACAACCACCCTTGGAAGCCACACATGCCACACTTGGGATATTTTACTTGGTCTTTGTACATATTATCTTGCATCCTTTATGGTACATCCACCTTGGGGAGTTCAACCCCCATTTTGAGGAGGTTGTTGGCTCACGGTTTGAGAATCTAGTGGGTGGATCGATTTTCCTTAATGAGATAGAGTAGGTCATTGGAGATGGAGACTTCGTTTTGTGCCCACATTGGAGATTCACCCCACTTAATGGAGCTAACTCACTTGGAGCTGTTTACATGTCGCAATGCCACTTTTAATTTATGTATTGTAGACCCTATCTTCTCAAGTTAGTCAAGGGGCAGTGATTGTTTTATGCATTCCTAGATTAGTTCTAGGATTTTTGCTTAGATATTATTATTTTAGGTCAAAGGTTTTGAGCCTAGAACACTATTAAATCAAGGCTGCTCAATTTGTAATGGTCATTGGAAGTTTGAGTATTGAAACCTGTGTGCTATTGTCTTGTATGTTTCTTTGGAGCTGTTGGATGGTTAAATAAAGTGCTATTGTGGATGAGAAATTCTTCCACATGATTATGTTGTCTTATATTACTGATATCTTCTTGGTTTATGGTTATGAGGCACTAAATCTGGTAGCACCATCCCTCTTTTATTATATCTATCATTGGAATGTTTTATAAACAAAAATTGTACAAGTGGACAAGGACACAACATAAACAACAAAGTCAGACATAGAAGGCATAGTAACAAGACCCAATGATTGATAAGGCTCAGGTAAAGGAAGCCAAGGAGATGATTAAAGAACTACAAGTAAAGGAGAATGGGACTCTATATTCACCAAGAAATAACATAATGAAGTAGAAAAAGAAAAAGACCAAAAAGGTACCAACTAGGCTAGTTCATTAAGTTTTACAAATGGAAACCTTGGTGAACATGACATGTTGATCATGCACAAGGGACCTTACATAGCATAAGCCTTAGTGAAAAAGGAAAAAGGAACCGATGCACAAAGAAGTGTCGATAAAGTTGCACAGTACTTGCACTTTGTGGAGACCATTTTAGTTGAATGTAGATAAATAGGAAACCAATTGTGGGAGACAAAGTCAAGGAGGATTCCCATAGGGGGTAAGATATCAACAAGGTGATAGGCAAAGATGGTCATGCCACTGTAGTCACAATGACAATTAATCGCTGCAGAATGAAACATACTATGATTGGTGGAAAATCAGGGTTATCCCTTGGTAATAAAACATTGGCTCAAAAGGGGAACTCTTGCACCACAACCACCCAGGTTCCAATTAAAGATGGCGAATCATAGTAAAGTAGAACCAAAAGCAATGCTAATGTCATAAGAATTCCTTATAGTAGGACAAAGATCTTTCCTTGAATTTGGGAGAATTCCTGTATACCCAGGCTTGAGCCTATTTAGCTTTGTTAGGACAGCTATGTTTGTGCTTAAAAGACTTTTATATATATATATATATAATGTCAAGATTAGGTTCACACATTGCATATCTCCCTTGTACAGGGCTATAAAATGCACCTTGCTTCTCTTAGTGCAATAAATAATAGCCTTATCAATTACTTCATCATAGTTTATTTTTGGCAACTATAGGCGTGTGGACTGTCAAGACGCTATGGCGTATTCAGAGGGTGGTGGTGAGGGCTAATGCCTTAAATGTTTGAGTGTTTCTCTTTTAACGTCCTTCAAATTTAATCAGAATAACTATAGGCATGTTGACTGTCAAGACGCTATGGCGTATTCAGAGGGTGGTGGTCAGGGCTCCGGCTAATGCCTTAAATGTTTGATTGTTTCTCTTTTAACATCCTTCAAATTTAATCATAATTTAATCGAAGTTCAATTAGAACATAGTTTGTGCAGCTCCAAGCCAATACTTAATTGTTGCTTTTAGCTACTGCGAAATTTTGCTCCCATATCTAACCGAGGTATTGCTACTCTCGTGGTGTAACTGTTAACAATTGCTTGAGTATGATTCTAACCAAACCAGGAAAGCGGATCCAGATCATGGAAACCGGACAGTTTAACGGCATCCATTCATCAATAGGGTAAAATTTAAACTCTAAACCCACTGGGAATGGAGCAATTGATCGAAAAAAGACAGCAAGTTATAACCAAATTCTAGCCTTCTAAATAAAATGCATGAAACCAACATAACAAGATTAGCAACCCTAATCTACAGCATAATACTTGAAATTCAAGCTAGCAAGAAACTAATGACCTGGGATTTACAGTAATGGGAACAATACTCAGTTTATAAATAAATCTCCTCAGTTTATTACTTACAAAAAATGAAATTTAAGAGCTTAAAATGAAAGGAGGATATTCAAGCCAAACTGTTTCAAATTTAGCAAAAATATCATACGTCCAAATGTGATACTGCAACGCATCAAATGAATAATGTTGTTGCAGAGGATTCGCCTTAAAAAAGTAACATACCTTCATTCGAAGAATTGAATTGACTAGAATCAACCCGGTAGGCCCTTCATCCAGACAAATACAGTCGTTGAAAAAATGATAGACAGTAAAACCGCTATTCAACATTGACAATAAGCATCTCATTCTTTTAAATAAGGTACTATAACACCTGCCTGGACGTTGTATTGCAATTACAAAATCGTTGGTTCGTTGGTTTGAGGAACTATACAATTACAGATTACAAAACCGTTGATTCGTTGGTTTTAGGAACAATGCAGAGCATTTTTTTTTTAAATACCAAAGTTTATATTTTTTTATTTTTAAAAAACCTGAACCATATTTAATTGGCATATATGCAGAACATATAAAAGTTATGTATTATATATATTCATCTAGCAGCCATATTTTACTATTATTTATCCATGTTTAATCAATATTTAAAAAAGATGAATTAGCTATTTTTCTCTAAATCAGATCATATAACCATGTGTGTTTAAATCTACAATACATACTAAAAATGATTTATAATATATGACTAAGTAGAAACCCCAATGAGAAGTTTGTGCGTTTAGGTAACAAGTCCTCCCAACAAGAGCATCTCATTTCTATTTAAGTTTTAAAAAAAAAATTAACTATGACAGAGAGGAAAGAAAATGCTTAAGAAAATAAAAAAAATTACTAAGAGTCTCTGTATAGGCAAATGTTTATGTATGGTTTATTGTTTATATGTTTTTTATTCATTTATACATGAAGGATCATGATGTATTGTTAATGTAAAAATGAGTGTTTTATATACTTATTATTAAAAAGAAGTAGTATGGCATAATGTAAATTGTTGTGGTTATGTGAATTGTTATTTTTTTTGTTTTTTTAAGTATTTATTACTTATATAATAACAACTCTTTAATGGTATATTCACGATGGCGTTTGCGGCTCCTCCTAGGGCTTCGGCCTGATGCCCTCAGCGGCTTCCTGCCCGGCCGAACCTGCGGATTTCCCCTCAACAGTCGTTGCCTGCCCATCTGCTCCTGCAGTTCTCCCCTCGTCGGTGGCCGCTCCAGGGTCTGGCTCCCCTTGCCAGTGAAGCTCTCGGCCTGATCTGCTCCCGGGTTCTCTGCCTTGCTCGCCCTCCTCAATGGCTCTTGTTGTTGATGATTTTGTTGCTACCCCTCGAGTGTCCTTTAGCGAGACAGTCAAGCGCAACCCTGATTTGGCCCTCCTCTACTCGTGGTGCATGAAGCCCCTGCCCTCACCATTCGGTCATTCAAGATGCTTTGGATCACACTGAGCACTATAGCTCTCATGCTTTAGTTTGCAGGTTTAATGGTCTTTGGCCCAGGTTATCAGATCTGCACTCTTAGGTCTCCTCTGAATGTTTCCCTCTCTTAGGAGAGGAAGCCATCATTTTCCCCTGTGCAAAAGGGTTTTTTTTTGTAATCTTTGGTTTTGCATAAGATAAGGATCAGATCTTTAGATATGGGTCGTGGTTCTATGGCAGGTCGGGTCTATCCATGCAGTCATGGTCCCCTACTTTTGATGCCTCTACCACAGTTATCTCTTCGGCTCCAGTCTGGTTAGGCTCCCAAATATTCCTCTGCACTTTTGGGGACTCACCTCTCCGCAATCCATCGGGAATTCACTCTGAAAGTTTCACAGCAGAAGTCAAGAAACCGAGACTGCCTTCACCACCTATGCTCGGATTTGTGTGGAAATGGATTTCAGTAAAGGGTTTCCAGCGGAAATAATCTTGCAAGGTAAGGGCTATTCATGGACTCAAAAGCTAGATTACGAGCAAATCCCACTTCAGATGTAGAGCATGTTATGAGACAGGGCATTTAGCCCTCAATTGCAAACAATTCCCGAAGAAAAATAAAGAAAGGAAAACTCATCATAAGCCTACCTGGTGGATTGGTGCAAATCCTAAATACCAGCAAATTTGGAAGGACCCGGATCTTTCAAAAGAAATCCCAGGCGCGAATGAAAATAGCAATAACTCATCTCATCTTTCGAAGGAAATTCCAACAGATGAAAACAACAGTGAACCATATCAATAAACTGGGCAACTCCCCCCTGCCCAGGAAACTATTGAGCCTCCAAAACTGCCTACTGCTACAAGTTGGGCAGATCAAGCAGAAGAAGAAGGCTCACTAGATTCATCTCTAGACACCCAAGAAGTCACTAAAGACCAAGAAAAAACCAAAGAATGGACGAAAGTCTCAAAAAAAAAGAAGCCTCCTCAAGCCACACAGCCAGTAAAAACGTGAAGCCAGACTGGCACCATGAAAGAGCTCCCTACTTAAATTTTGTATAGATAGTAGTAAGATCAGTCTTTTGTGTTTTTTGGCAGCTGACTCTTAATGGCAGTTTGAACTATGTAGATTTCTTTTCAATGGTTATACCACTGCTCGATTAATACAAAACATAACCGTTCTTGTCTAAAAAATAAATAAAAAATAAACAATAAAAACAACCCTTGAATGGTATAGTGATAACAATTCTTTGAATGGTCTAGTGTCAATATGAGTATAGATTAGGTAGTTGGGAGTATAGTGTTGACTCTTAAATAGTATAGTGTTAACATGAGTATAGATTGGGTGGTTGGGAGGTTGTGTTGTTATTCTCCTCACCCAAGTACAATTCTAGCTCAAGATATGTTTCTATTCTTTTTGCTTGCACCATGCTTCTCCTCTAGAATAGTAGGTGAGCTTTCTCTGTGGAGGAGCCTTGCAAAAGTGAACCACACTTAAAAAAACAAGATAATTAAAACTTAGGTGGTGGAAGAAATTTTGAAAGAATAATATTTTTTTCATCTACATTAAAGACCACATTTTTTTAATATTCTAATTCTAAAACTTGTTAGCAATTGGGATTCCTTTTGTTAAAAAATCTATTTAAAGTTATCTCTCATTTAATTATGAAGTTGCAATTAAAATTAATAAAACTAATATCCAAACTGCAAACATTTTGTTATGTTTAATACACTTTAAATGTTACATATTATCTCTCTCAATTTTTGCAAAGGTGATTTTTTTGGAAAGCATATGGAATATCTTGAGGGATTATTTGGAGAACGTTGCATTAGTGTGACACAACAATTGGAAGTCGGAAGAAGAATGAACATGTTGAAGGAGAATGATAGCATGTAACATATGTTTTCAATATATAGTGACATTACATTGTTGCAACATATTATTTACAACTTGGACTATTTAAATCGCACAGCTCCCCTAGTTGCTAATAGATCCTGCTTGAATCAAGTAACAACTTAATTTTAAGCAAAATCATGTATAGTTCAAGATATACAGGTCATGGCTACATAATGATAGTAGAGGGTTGTACATGCACCTTATAATAATGGATCACACAATGCCACAATAGATCCCTCATTGAATATTGCTCAAAGGGAAAACTATAAACATATAAATAGCATGCACTTCTTCCTTCCAACCCTATGATGGAGTATTAATACTTGCTACTCAACCCTACTTACAAGGGAAAGTTAAATGTTTAACATGAGTTTCCATAAGATATTTCAAACTTTGCATCTAGCTGTAACATTAAAGCAAGCAATAGAGATAGGGCAACAACATTGATTTCAATAACAACTCTTGTAGTATTTTCTTTTTCCTCTAGATATTAAAAAAGATGAGATACAATAGCTTGCCTTTGGAACCGTATACATGCCTAATAATCAAAAATATCCACCAAATGAGAATATCTATTGGTTGCACTTTTTAATGACTCATTAACATATGGTCCAATTATGTTTATTATGGTTGTCTTTGTTGTGGTTTCTTTTTATGGAATAGCCAAACAATTTAATTTGTGATTTGATATTTACTAATCAACTAACAATAATAGTTAGAAAATATATAACCTATTATTTAAAAGATATAATATTAATTTTTTATAAATATTATTAGAAGTAACAAAAAAAATGTTGAAGTCCAAAATCATTAAATCCTTTAAACACATGTGAAAAGAGAAGAGAAGAAGAAGTGATATNATTTTTTCTATGGGAAGATAAAATAACCATAACGCTAGAAAGATTAAAAATTAAAAAAAAATGATATTTTGCAACAAAAATGGGTATACATGTCATGGTAATTAGGTTTAGTGTCTAATCTATCGTGAGGATTATATTAAAACCATTAAAATGGCAATGTTAAATAATGAGTTACTTTGAGGGTAAGGTATTTGTGTTTAAATGTTTTTTTCAACATTTTTTCATTGTCAAGAGATTCTCACATGATATTGAAAATAACACAATAACACAAGTTTTTTTTCATTGTCTTATATAGCATCTCGTAATTTATAATTAAAAGTATAATCAACTTTATAAATAAAATGATATTTAATTAAAACATCTAATGTATCATTATAGGTTGCATATGTAAACTTATGAATACAAATATGATAAAAATCAAAGCTTTTTTTAAATACAAGTATAAGGTGTTCTTTTTAACAAGATCACTTGAATGAATAGAAAAGGAAATTTAAATGCTTATGCATTGTTATTAGCTATAAAAAAGGGTGTAAGCTAAACTCTTGACCATTTGCATTCGAAATTTGGTTAGTTTTCTAGCTAAAATCCGATGGAAATTGTTCAAATGATAGTTTTCAGTGATTGTAATTGTATAATCCGGGTGCCCCCAAGGGTAACCGAGGGTCCTGAATCCATTTCTGCAATAAAAACTGCAATTTCAACATTGAAAATCTCATTTCCAACAGCAAATTGTGTTGTCGAAATTCGACCAAACTTGTTGTGAAAGGTGCAAATGGTCGAGAGTTTAGCCAACTCCTAAAAAATTGCGTTCTTAATCCAATTACAAAGTAAACTATAGTTGTAGCCCATTTATGGGCTTGCCTAGTACAACAATTACATAGACTCATTATCATTGATATTCGTGTGCATATTTCATGCTTAGATTCTCAATGCCTAATGCATATGCTATGACAGTGTTTCCTCTACTTTGTCTAAATAATCTAATGTGCCTCCAAACCACACAACATTTTATGGTAACAATTCTCTATTATAAAGACTTATTATTACCTATCATTTATTTCCACTGTTCATCCAATTTTTCTACAAAGTATACATTTGAAATTGAAACCTTGGAATTTAATCAACACCCAATATAATTTGATATACACACAACAATTTTATCAACAACCAATGTTTGTAACCATCACTTCCTTTCATGAAAGACCACATTTAATAAGGATGCACAATAAGTGCCATTAAACTCCATTAATATGTCCCTCGCTAATGGAGCAGTTTGATTAAAAGTTCACATGGGCTATAAGGGTGGCCTATGGCACTAGCATAATGAGTGCAACATTGCACTGAAATCATGTGGTGTTGTGTGATTAGCCAACTCCAAAGGAAACCGTATAATGGAGGAAAAGAAGGTAAAGGTGGTGAATCGTATAATGCGTGCACTGCTTCTAGCTCCATTGGATACTCACCAAACTAAATTTATGGTTCCATGAAGCTCCTTGGGATTTTTCTCTCAATGCTCTTCAATCTCTTATCAACATAATACACCTGTCATCATACTAGAAGTATTTTTCTAATTTACTCACCACATATGCTCAACCTTAAAGCATGACAAACTCTCTCAATTATAGTGATCATTCTAAGGCCACACTAGAATTTTATTTGCCTTCGGACCAGAGACGCGTCATGTATCATAAATTTGTTGCACATGATAAGAGAGTTGTTAGAGTAATCTAAATATATAAATAAACATCAAATAAATAACAATAATAATATCAAATGAATTGACATGTCCTAACTAAGGGAGATGACCTAACCAATCGACATGACCCATCAAATTTCAATGCATATAAGTATATCATCACATGACATTATATATATCTATCTCATGTCCATTTATTATTTATGTTTTTTGTCTGATATGGATTTCAATCCATTGTCCTTCTTATCTTGGATATTCCTTAGTAAATGAATTAATGTTCATTTCATTTGGTATCATATCCATGTCCCATTTCTAATTTTTCACCACACTCATTATATCAGAGTTTCTATGGCCCCGTGTCTTTGACCATAATTGGCCCTTCATCGTTTATAGATAAAAAAATAATCACAACCATTGGGGAAATAAACAATAGTTAGTTTATTAATTATTATAACATAAAAAGGACAATAGATCAAAATTCATATAAGACAGATACCAATATAAATAATAGATGAATATAAATTATTGCATGCTTTTTCGACATGGCTTGGAAGTTTATTTGTATGCTCTTTTTTTTATTTGACTAGGGGGATTGACAACTGGGGACGGGGTTGGTACTCATGTGACATGGGGTCCAGGGATCCAATCTCGCCACCACTATACCCCTAGGTACTTAAAATTGATACCTAGCAATGGCTTTGAGTCTTTTAGCAGTTGTGACATAATGGAGTGACATATTTATCTTGAAGGACAAGACACCTGTGATTTCAATGATTTTTCCCAGTTTAGAGAAGGACACATTTGTTTAGTGGTTCCTGGAGTAATTCGGCCAAAAATGGTTTATACAATGAACTTCGTTGTGATTGGGAATGAAATAACCTCTATAGATTCTCTAATTTGGTACAATACTAATCTTTCATAATTCTTTTTCCCAAATGTTGGTTGTCTTTGAATTGGTAGAAGACTTTTTTAACTATATTTTTTGAACCATAAATGGTTAAGGGTTAGTTGTGGCCAAACTCTAATATAATGTGTGGCCAAAATCTGAAATCGAGACATGGCCCTAATACCAAATGAAATGGATAATGGTTCATTTACTAACAAATATCCAACATAAGAAGGACAATAAATTCAAATCCATGCATAAGAAATAATATAAATAATAAATGAATATGAAATAGATTGATATAGTGCCATGTGATAGTGTACTTATCTGAAGTGACTTTCACAATGACTGATGGATGGTGCCCATTAGTTAGTTCATGTCACTTGGTTAGGATGTGTCACTTCATTTCTTGTTGTTGTTACTACTAGTAGTACTATTTATTATTATGTCCTCATATAAATCACTCATCTTTATTAATTTAATTCATGCAAACAATATTTACCAAAAAACTAAAGTTTATTTATATATTTATGTTCATTACATAGTTTGATATCAAACCCATCTCTGCCTAAAAATAACAAAGAAGAAAAGGCAAAGTAATAGGAGAATAACAATGACGACACAAAATTCTAAACTCCACGGACAGATGGCAAGCAATTATCCAAAAACAACATCATTTAGACAACAAGTGTTAGCTATAAATGTTTAGAGGGTTGTCATCCCAGTAAAAACAAACCTTTGGCATAATTAAAAATTATGGCACATGTGTGCAATCTAAAGGTTAACCAAAATGAATTGATCTTTAGGCATAATTCCAACATCGTTGAATTTGTAGATGAAACATGGTTTTGTCCAAAATTTGATCCACTAATAATTCTAGCATGTTTGAATAATAGTGATTCATCCTGCTTTAAAAGTTTTGCAAGTTTTTGGGAAAAAATAGATATTTATGTTGTATAAAAAAAATTCCATAAGCACAAATTTTATTTTAGGTGTATCCACATAGTAATGAGAATTGAGAATTTTTAAAAGTGTTGTATGAAAGGGGTAATGTAGAGAATTACCAATGAAAGTTTTTTTTGGGACACAAAGGGAGGGAGAAGGTCAATCAACAAACATATTTATATTGTAACTAGTCATCCATTACTTTAGTTAAAGGTACTAGGTTATAAATAAAACTTTTAATCACTAATTCATAAATAAAATAATTTTTTTAAAATGATTATAGTCTTAAAAAGATATAATTCCCGAATGCAACCAATCCATTATTTAAGTAGAAGGTATTACGTATTCGATAATACTTTTAACTATCAAATTTTAAAATAATAATAATAATAGTTTTAGTATAAAAAGGTATAATCCCATTGAAAATGAATTAATAATTATAATTAAGAGACACAAAGCTTTAGATTATAAACTAATCAATTTTGAGTGGTTTGGTATATGGCATTAATTCAATTTAAAATAGACAAACATTGTTATATCCCCTAGTTTATTAAGTGTCAAAAGGGATCTTGAAAGAAATTGTGGAAACCTTTTTGTATTTAAAAAAATATGAGTTAAAATGGATCAATGCTATATAATATATATATATATATATATATATATATATATATATATATAAAAGTAAAAATTGAGAATTAAAATGGGTCCATGCTTGTTGTTTTTTTTTAATTTAATTTTACATTACACATGAAAGTGACATGTCTCAAGGGTTGTAGGTGTTTGGGAGAGTTTGTCTTTTACCGCAAAGGAAATGTGAACTAAACTTTCCCTAAGGGTTAGGGGAATCCACTAACAATAAAGTAGAAGCATTAGATCTATATCAAGGGTTGATTATTCTTAAACCAAAAGGAATAAAAAATCTAACTATCACTGGGGACTTGCCAATCATAATTTAACAAATGCAAAATATGTTTATCTCTCAAAATACAAGCCCTCTTTAAACTGATTCAAAGAGCTTAAAGGGTGGCTAGGAGTTTCAAGGCTATAGAATTCTACATTGTTTTAAAGGTTTTCAACCACCTCGTAGATACTATGACAAATAGGGGGTCTCTTTAAAAGTTGGAATGCTTAGTTTAAATGGGGGGGGGTTTCTTTCTTGACATACCTCCCATGAAATTTAGACAATTGAACTATAGAAGTTTCTTGACAATAAATCTTAAGGACAAGTGGTGCGCCATCTCTTGCTAGATAAGATGGGCATTAAAATTTGGATGCCCCTTCATACCTCGTACACATTTCAACATGGGAGGCAGGGGATCGGTCATGGATTGTGAAAGGTTGGAGCATTGTAGTGAAGTTGGGATTTTATCTCATGAAGATTTTGGTCTTTGCATGTGCATATGGATGCTAGATTCAACTTGGTTTAGAGTCAAAATCTAGTTCAACCTACTCTTCATTTTTGAAAGGGCATTGCAGTTTGGTCTCGACCTAATAGTTCAGGGGATAAGGGGCTTTGTTTTTGTATTTTTGTTCTATGGTTTGCTTTAATTTTAGATATATATAGTATAGAACTCTCTTAGTATTTTCACTAATTTCAAATTTGTGCTCTTATCTAATACTTTGAAAAGCATGGAGAGACACAAGAATCCAAGTTGTTGTATCCTCTGTGAAGTCTCTTATTTGCATGGGTTTAGAGGAGGAGTCTTTGTAAATTGAAGAGATTTAGGTGGATTTGTCTTATTATAGTAACGTGATGACATCCCAACTAAACTCCCAGAGATCCAAAATTGTTGAATTATTAGCAATAGTGGCTCATCAAAGTCAACAAATTGAGAAGTTGGAATCAAGTTTCAACATGCCACAAGAACTGGTTTTGGTTCTTTCTAGGATATTTCACTCGTTGGTTTCTCTTCCAAATATTTCTAATGGGTCTATTAGAGCAATGATTTATAAGGATGAAGAAATATTCCATCAAGTGCATGAAGATGCACTACAGGCTTGAAAACAACTTCCAGTGAAGGTCATTTTTGTTAAACCTCCCCCAAACAGTTCTTCCTTATATGATTTACAGTGGAAGTGAGAAACCGTAGGTTTCAGTGGATTCATTTTGTTGGTGCACTTAAAACATTATGGCACACCAGTGTGATTTAGTATCAAACACATTAGTGTTCCATGGCTGATAAGCACACTAAAGCAACAAAATGTTAAAAGACATCAATGCTCCGCTTTGGACAATATGCATCAGTGCTCCACATTGATCTAGGTGCATTAATGCTTCTATACCAATGTGCACTGAAGTGTCAACCACCCTAAAATACATCAATGCTCCTCTTTGGTAATGGTGCACCACTGCTTTAGATTAGTTTGGGAGCATTAGTGTCGCATGACCCATGTGCAAGAAATGCAAGTATCCCAAAAAGACATCGATGCTCCACTTTTGCATAGGCACATCTAAGGTGTGGGCACATCAAGGCTCCCATTAGGTATGAGCACATCGATGTTCCTCTTTAGTATGGGCACATGCATGCTCCAAATACATTAATGTAGTGAATATTAATTCGTATTTATTTTAACTTATCGAAATAGGTGGAGAAAACCTAAAGACAACTCTTAAAAGGAGGAAAAAGAGAGAGTTTGTTTCATTTCTTCATTTCACAGGGTTCTACAAGAGAGAAGAGGAAGAGGAGGCAGTTCTTCAAGAGAATGCAATACAAATAGCAATGAATGGAGGGAAAGACAAAGAGCATTGCAACCAAGTAACCTCTATTTTTTTCTTCAATGTTTCATTTCCACCAATTTTGTATTTATTTCTATTATTTTTCATTTATCACTATTGTTCCTAATTATTAACTACTTTTGTTATTGTTTTGTTGGTTTGAGGGTTTTTTTATTATCTATTTTGCATTTTAATGATGGATTTATTTTAGGGTTTTACATCAACATATATAGCTAGTAAACGAGTGTCAATATTGACAAAGAAAAGCATATAGTTTTGTGCAACATTAGTTAAAAAACAACAAAATCAACCCTTGAATCACAAAATGGTGCTACTAGTAGCACCATTTTTTTTACAACCTTTTGCAACCATGTCCTTGAAACCTTGTGATCGGCCCCCTAATTGAAGAGGGGTGCTATAGATAGCACAAATTTTGGTTAAAATGACAACTTGCTTGAAACCATGGCCTTAAAAGTCGATACTATTGCAACCAAAATCTTAAAATCAGCCTCTGATTTAAAAAGTTGTGAATAGTATCACCTTTTTTTTGCGATTAAAATTACATTGTTTTATAAACCATGGGATTAACAAATGGTACTATCATAACCAACATCTTAAAATTAACTCTCAAATTGAAATGTGGTGTTACTGGTATTAGCCTTTTTCAGGAGATAAAATTACAATCTATTTGAAACATGGCTTTAACAAGCAACAATATCATAATCAAAATCTTAAAATCACAAAAAGATGTGCTACCAATAGACACATTTTTAAGAGCATTTGACAAAAGGGGGATTGGGGGGTTTCTATTAATGTGGAACGTATGTGTCATTATAGTAAGACATGCGACATCATTGAACAATTACAAGTAGAAGAAGAGATAAAATATGAGTATTAATGTGGAATTGAATTTCAACTTAGGGATATGCCAATGTAGCAAGATAACATGTAACATCATACAAACAATAACCAAAAGCCAAAGATGGATCACAAGGCATGACACCAAAATCATCATCGATGTTAAGAACACAATGAAAGAGTATTCAGAGACATCAACCTAGGGAATTACACCCCAAAGATAAATTATGGATCAATAAAAAAAATTATGGTGTTTTTATGCAGGTGACGCATTATAAGCCACTCCATCTCATAACCTGTTATGTATATGCGGGGAGACCATTAAGACTTCAATGCTTGTTGACAACTATCATGCTTGAGTGACTTCTAGTGTGTACGAGCACACACATTAATGCATTAAACAGTTAAAGCTCACACATCTTTTTATCCCCATAGTGGGTTGGTGATTAGACATGGGGAGCAATTGAGTTTGGGATCTTCATTAATGTGTTGTGTCCCACTCATGTGTATTATTATTCTTATTAGATCCCTTTTGCGAGAGTTTATCAATGACTGGAAATTATTTAAGAAAATATCCATGGGTTAACTCTAATGGAGAAAGTTTTCCACATAGTCAAATAAAACCTTTGTTGTTTGTCCAAGGACTTGGAGGATGGGAATTACACATATCGATGCATATACATAATGCTTATATGTTGAATGGGTTATCAAGGTTATGGAAGGATGTGAAGCTTGGAAAATTTTGACGAGGAATTGCATTACCCTAGGGCTTCTTTAGGCATAAGAGTATGTAGTAACATAGAATTTTAGGCTTTACTTGTTACCCCTTCCCTATTATTCATTAAAGTGATGTTTGTTGCCAAAAGGCATAGGAGATTATCAAGTACAAATTTATTTGAAAAAGTTATTCTCTATGGTGAGGCCTATCTTTCAATAATTATAGTATTTGGTGGTCTCATTCAAAGGATTTAGCATAATGAACCTAGATTTTTACCATGAATCTTTTTAAGAAAGGCATTGAAACTCATAGGATTTTTAATATGATGCTCATGGAAGAGATTGGAGGAGCCAATCCACCTTAAACATCTAGTTTAACATAAGCAACCATGATAAGGTTGTGATCGGAAAGGTTATCATTGTCATAAATAAGGGCTTTTTCCTCAAGCTCAAAGTGCAAAGGTCAAATGCTTGGTGGTGTGACTAGAGGTGGAACTTGACTAAGAAATTCAGGAAGTACAAACTAATTGATGATTCTCCATGGTTAATTACCATGCTTGCTTTGAAAGCAAGATATAGACTCAAATCAAAGACGAAAAGTTAGCTTTGTAGGTTGTAGGCCATATGGGAATCCCCTTTGCAACCGCAAAAAAACTTACTTTGCATGATTTTTGGTACACAACCACCTAATGATTTGTCAACAATTTAAATACTTGTTTGTGCCTTTGCCCAAATACACCTTATGTAGATAGAAAAAAAACTACCAAACATTTCTTATGGTTTTGTGGTTTCCTCCAATCCTCCTAAGATTGGTCTTTAGTTATTACATCCAACCATATGTTGTAGGCCATATGGGAATCCCCGACCACCTTAGGTTGTAGGCCATATGGGAATCCCCTTTGCAACCCCAAAAAAACTTACTTTGCATGATTTTTGGTACACAACCACCTAATGATTTGTCAACAATTTAAATACTTGTTTGTGCCTTTGCCCAAATACACCTTATGTAGATAGAAAAAAACTACCAAACATTTCTTATGGTTTTGTGGTTTCCTCCAATCCTCCTACGATGGGCCTTTAGTTATTACATCCAATTACTTCATTATTTTATATCTTCGAAATCAATTCTCATTAAAGACAAATTCCTCTTCATTGTTGAGTTACACATAGCATTATTATTATGATTACATTCAATATTTTACATCACCATGGAAAACATTAAATTAATATTTAACAAAAAAAAACAATATTTTTTAATATCACTTCAATAATTAATCATGTTTTCCTTAATATTTTGAAAATTAGTCACTTTACTATCAAAATTAATCACTTTACTCTTTCAAAAATAATAAAAAGATTAAATAATATACCCTTTTAATAATAAAAAAATAGTCTCATGATAACATATTACAAAATGATATCTTTTATTATTAAAAAATAATATTATTTGTTTTATATATTAAAAAGCAATGTTCAATTTTAAAATTTTATCGTGTAATTATAATTATTAATCCGCAACCATTCATAATTTATGTCAAATCAACATTTTATTATTATTATTATAAAGTACTTTTTAAACTTAATAATTCCATGTGCCTATTTTTATTATTATAAATCACCTCACACTTACTAATTCCACCTGCCGACCTTAAGAAAAGACAAATTCTACCCATATGAGTGTGATTTATTAAAAATATATTAATGATTATATAAATATATTATTAATAATCATATTGTAATTTAAATATATTGCACATCGTGATTTCATTCCAGGTGTATACTTCATAGTTATCAATTCAATTATTTAATTTGATTAAAAGTTAATTAACTAATTTTGATAGTGATAAAATAGAAAAATTCAAAATGGTAGTGAGGTATTTTTATTAGGCAATTTTTTTTAACCATAGAAACTTAGCAAACCTTTCAAGATTATATGCAACAACTCATAAGTCACAAATATCAATAACTCATAGGTTAGCTTGGGTTAGACTTCACATCAAGATGATGCCTACCCTTTCAGCTTCACTATGACGGGTCAATATGTGTAGTCCTACCCCCTCCAGAATCCCACCTAGGGTATTTTCAAGATTTGAAATTTTCATCCATCATTTTCAAGATGAGTAGTTTTATAATTAATTTTCAAGATTTTTTCATTTTCATGGCATACCTAAACCCCATTCCATGAGCTTGACATGTGCACATGTTCCCTTCTTGCTTATAATTTATTTCATCTTTATTTCTTTGTCATTTTATGTATTTTAAACTTGTTTTCATGGGCCTTTGGGGCATTCTCACAAGGCATTTGCATTACACATCTTCACTAAAGGATTTTCATTGAGGCGCCTTCATAGGACATTTTCAAAGTACTTTTCAAGTGGCATTTTCACCATGTAGTTTCAACATTTGAGCATTTTCATGACATATCTCCAAACCCTAGTCCATGAGATTGCCCTAATTAAGTGCACAAGTTCCTTCTTCATGATTATGATTATTTATTCTTTATTTTTTTATCATTTTATTTTATTTCAAAGTTTTTTTCACTGGCCCTTTTAACAAAGACATTATTATAGGTCATTTTCATTGAGGCAATTTCACAAGGTATTCTCACTAGGCATTTTCACTACGTACCATTGCAACCTTAATCAAATATCTTGAGCAAACAAGTGGCACAAGTTTTTTCTCCCAATCAAGCTCTTTTTACCAATCTTGGTAGCAATTTATTTCCTCTTTATTTTTTTGCTCTGATATGAACAAACCACTACATTACCAAAAACATCTCAAAAGGGGAGACCTGGCAAGGTAACCCTATATAGTATTTGCCAGAATATAGAATCCTTAGATAAACATAGGGAAGAAAGAGAATCTAAACTTCAAATAGAATTAAGGGAGATGTTTGAGAATAAATTTGCATTATTTGAAGACAAGGTTCATAAACATATGACGACACAAAATAATGAGTTTGGAGAATAACTTTGAGAAATTAGAGATAAGATTACAAGAAATAGAAAAACAAACCCAAGAAAAGAAACAGTTTACCCAAGAATGAGAGGTTGATAATCTAGAAAATCATGATATGAAGAAGAAGATCAAAGAGTTAAAAGAAAATTAAATGACAATTTGGCCCTGAATTGTTTGGAGGGTGAATTGGATATAAAAACCATCGAAGAGGAAACAAATAAGCTTATAGAGTTAGACAAGGAGCGTAGCAAAATATCCTTAAACCTCATAATTATTTGTTTGAAAGAGGAGAACAAAGATGACACGATATCACTAGACAAGGAAAAACTACAAGAAAAATTACAAATTGAAACAACTTGTCTCATATAAGCACAAAGTCTAAGAAAAATAATTGAGCACAAAGATAGCTTAATTTGAGTTAAGGTAAGCTCTAATAACCATAAATATGGAATATTTAGCAAACATCGAGTTTAAAATGCTCAAAATATTTATAAAGGAAAATCTCATTCTAGAAGACCAAGTCGAACTAAGAAAGGAAGTTGAAAAGGTAAAAGAAGCTAGAGGGGAAGGAAAATGAACAATAATGAGTAATAGACAAGTTATTATTACAGATAGAGACAAAAAATATAACAATAAATAGGAATTTGAGACACTCTGAAACCACTTTTAGAACTGGCGTGGCCTTCCATGGAGCAAAGTTCCCATTTTAAGTTGGATCCCGAGCGAAATTGATATCATATTGCTTGTTGAAACTTGGGAGCATGAAGAATCTAAGGTCGCTAACAAAGAATGATTTGTCTTGTGGTTAGAATGGAATATGAAATCCTATTGTAGAAGAATTAGAGAGAACTTGTTACATGAAGAAAAACATTTTTCCTCGTATTGGGCTTCATAAGAAATATCGTTTTAGTGAGCACTCATGGATGAAGATCTCAAATATCAATGCTAAGAAGATTTATATAGCAATATGTCCTATTGCACTTATTAATTCTACCTTTTGTAAGAAGCATAATCTAAATAAAAATAGTCATCACAATGGCTTAGAATAAGATATTTACAGCCTAAGAAATGAAGACAACATCCTCTTGTTATGAGACTTTGATGTTAGAACAACAACCAACTAAGTTTTTTCTAAGGTAACGATTCCAACCCTAATCCTCTATGGCTAGATGCGACCCTTGTGATAGCTAGTAGATACAAAAGAAACCCTGAAGACTTGAACGGGAATTTTGTTTGGCACCGAGCTAATCAAGTTTTGTAGTTCTCTAGAGCTAATATTTTGCAATGGCCTTATGAAGTGGCCAAAATCCATTTAGATGACTTGTATCCATGGTCTTGGTAGTACTGTAGTAGATTATGTGATATCTTATATCTTTGTATACAACCAAATAGTAAACTTTGAAATCTTAAATGACCATGAGCTGACTTTGATCATAAAAAATTAACCCTAACTCTAGAATTTGATAGGCACGTAAGCCCCATAACGGAGAATTATAGTGACCAAAAGCACTTGATCTTTGATAACTAAACAAGGGGGAAATCCACCTAGGATTTCTAATTGAACTTCGGTGTGAGGAATTCTCTTCGAAATTACGGTGAAAGAGGGTTGCTTGGAGGTTATCATTTCTATGGAGGCTAGGTTCACTTGAGAAGGGGGAGTTTGTGAGCCAAGGCCCAAATCCATTCACCATTGATCAAATGCATTATAGCTGGGGCATAATTGAGGAAGGTTGCATCCTTTAATGAGGACCACATCCTCTTGTAGAGGTCAATCTCATCTATGGAATTCTGGGAGGCCGAAACAATTTTTACTAAAGGCATCATCTTTTATTGAAGACCAAAATCAGTGTTGAGTTGTTTAGTTTGAAGAAATCAAATTACTGTGATGAGATTCGATTGCTAAGAGGACCAAATATGTTGTGGATACATTGCCTTGAGTGGGAATTTTCCAAAAGGGGTTGTGACAGTCTCTTAGGATCAGATCTATCATTTGACCGCAGGGAAATGAGACTGGTCAATTCTCAAGTGATAACCCGTCCTATCACAAGCAGGCAAGGAGTTTGAGAGAAGTCGTAAGCTCTAGAGTTAAGTGTGTGGTTCTTGAGGGAGACAATTAGCATAAGGGTCAATTCCCAACGGGCATAACCAAGATTAGGAGGAGGGTTGAATGCTGAGAAAGGAGGGGTCGATAGCAAAAGGGGGACCAAGTTTGTTCAAGGGAAAAAATAGTTGCTATAAGGGAGGGAAAACCCTTGGGAGGGTGAAATTTGTTAAGAAGTTGAATTGGAAAGGGGAGGGCTGAAAGCCATAATGGAATGCTTACCCATGAGGCCGAGGGTGTCATCTTGTGGAAGGGATTGTGGACATTGCTTAGGGAGTTCAAGTTGTCTAGGAGTGATTTTTTTATGGAGAGAAGGACAGGTTGCATTGTGGGGGAGCACTTTGCCGAGAGGAGGCCAAATCCATCATCTACAACGTTTTTTACAGTGTGGTTGTCATCGTGCTTCCAAGTTTTCTTATTGTTACTACCATCGATTACATAATAAATTTGATGTTTTCTCTCTCATATGTGTATGGTTACAATTTGTTTGATGAAATGTCTATGGGGGATATACAATGTTTAAGAAAGTTATAAATCAGTGTAATGCAAATTGTTTCACATGAGCATTCAATTAACACACATAATCAAACATTTCAACATTTCTTACCAATATTATTTGGGGACATCATAGTGGTAATAGAGTTGGTTTCCCTAGCAACCTAAGGCAAAAATTAGTGAGGAGTCAGAAAAGATGAAGGCCAAGATAGAATGCTTGACTAAATTCCTAGAATATCAAGCATTAGATGGGGAGATCCACACAACCATATCCTTACAATAATATTACCACCTCATGTCCAAGAATTTGGACAAGGATCTAGGGAAGAAATTGAAGGAGAAAACATATATGCTTTGGTATCGAGAATATCTAGCATTGGAAGATGAGGCACATGTAGTTGCACCATTTCGAGTATTATATCGCTAAGTATAGAAGACGTACCAAGGATCTAGACAAGGATTATCATAAAATATTAGAGCAAAAATTGAAGGGAGAAGAGTATGAAGAACGTGAAAATAAGTCAACATCTAGCCATATTGAGGGTTTGTACATAAAGGCTAGGAACCCTAGTATATTGGATGGGTCTACCAATGATGCAGCGAAATATGAAGATGCAAGAACTTGTCCTACTTATGACGACTATAGGGATATGGAGGAGTCAAATTCTTTCCCTACGTATGATGTTGATGATGATATGGAATCCACGCCTCATCTTATTTATGACATGTACAATGATACAATCATGATTGTACCCGGATATGATAAGTTGGGAGTGGGTACACCTAAGCATTACGAGGAGTTAATGCAGGATGAGTTCTACCTTTTGAGGATGATTTCAATTCATAGGAGGAAGATAATGAAGGGACTAAAGTGATAGATGAGAGATTGTATGAGGATAATGGTACATGTGGGTCAGTTGGTCCTTTATGTGAAAACATACACAGTACTGATGAGATGACATTGCATGACTTGGAGAGCCAACTATTGGTCACAAAGCAGTAAATTGTGTAAGTGTTGACAAGAGTAGATGGTGCACATAAGTTTGTTAAAGACCTTATGTGGAAAACCTAATTGGAGGAGAGACACAACAGAGTTAAGAAGGGGTCACTAGTATCTAATTGTGCATCATCAAAGAAGCACTAGAGCAAATAACGTCCAACTATTCATAGTTATTCATGGATTGTGACCTTGCTCTTAAGTTTGTTGAAGACAAGGCAAAGGAGGTTAGGGATATTTGTTACTAGCTAAGCTTAGCACATTCTTCATCGAGGGAAGTTGAGACTCAATTATCTTTGGCAGCCATGACACACGAGGGCTTGAGTGGCACTCATGGTTAGAGGGAGGATCCTCTCATAATGATCTTGGATGAGGAACATTGAGATTTGCAGGTACTTGAGGAGAAATCTAATGCAAAGAGTTTGGACTGGATGCATGTTTCACATTATGAGGATCACAAGTCACCTTAGTGGGAGAGAGACATAGTCACAAAGGAGATAGTTGAGCACATTCCTTATGGACCAACCAACATGGGATTATATGCATCCATGAAATGGGTGGACAGGTATATGGAAGTTATGGAGTAACACGGGGATACATGCTTAGCTTACATCAGTAGAGTGTTGGATGTAGCAGCACATGCATGATACCTAATGGGACAGACACTGACAGTTGTATGGAACGTTATACAAGAAGGTACACAAACATAAGGTGGTGTGTATTAGAATTTTGGAATTTTTCCTCTAGGGAGACATCTTGATAGAGTCATAGAGCATATCATTGATCTGAGATTACCAGGATCGAAGAGTGGATGGGTGATCCTCAAGATGCAGCATATCCCTCAATGATATATCTTAATCTAAGATATCACCAAAGGAGGGGTAGGGAGCATGATACTCACATGTATGCTTCATGATTTCATTATGATTTCTTGGTCATGCCCATAGGGTTGACTAACACACTAGGTACTTACTAATCGCATATGCATTGACAAAGGTACCTATTAGTGTTATACAACAAGACTTGGGAGGTTTACTTGAGTTAGTTGGATGAGACTGATGGCATTTTTTCCATGCCCATGAGATTGTGTAACGTCCCCTTCCATCAATTCGACTAACAGAGGGGACATTGACTAAATCTGGACTTCTAAATTTCTCCCATAACCATAATTACGAATTTCATAATATGTGTGCATAAATATAAATAATATACACAATAGAAATAAACTCTTTCCATGCACATCTAACATGCAATTATCATCATAATAAATACATGCATCAAATAAAAAAATTGCACATTGAAGTAGAAAATAATACTTATCTTTATCCAATGCAAATCCAAGCAATTGGCTATGTAAGGGAGATTTTCTACCCAACCGTAAGCACTCTTTCTGTTGAGAGGCCAGCCCTAAGCTGAGATATGAGACTACTAGGGAAAAGGAAACAACTACAGGATTCACTCTCTCAGCCCACAACCCATCCCTCTCTCTATGCTTAGCCAAATGCTCATGTGGAGCTCTACAAGGGTCTCACTCAGCCCTCACAACTTTGGCTTCCATAATTCCTACCCCACACAACACCCTTCTTCGCTTAGGCATCCCCTTCACTGGTTCACGGTTCTCTTGGGCGATCCATCTTGCCAAGTGCTTCTTATGTGTGCATAGAACAAGACCAACCTGCTAAATGTTGTTGGAGCACCACCTCAATTCGTGGCTTCTCTAGCATGTTACAACAACAAAATTCAAGAGCAATGGTTCCTAGCTTTCCCAACCTCTCTACTCACCTACAACCATCAATTTTCCCTTCCAAATATGTTGTCATGGATCCAAATTCAAATTTATGGGTTATACAACCTGGTAAAAGCTTATGTACAACAATGGAGAGCTCTACATAATTTAGATCTGCATGTAAGAATGTGAGAGTGAAGGTTGACTTCAAGGGATATGAGAAAATGGTGAAAAGACAACTGAAATTGGTTCTAAATTTATAATAAATGACTCCTAATTGTTGCAAACTTAATTCTGACTTGTGACAAAACTGTCAAATAGTGTAGTCAACCCCATTCTTCAGTAACTGCATGAAGTGACTATTCCTACCAACTTTACACATGCATTCAATAACTGGAAAATAGTAAAAAAAAGAGATATTGCCTTATTCAAGGCACGTGATAGAATTTGGGTGAGTTTTAAGGTTGACACTTGGCAACAAAGGACCAGTCTCCCATAGGCCCCTTTTCCACTTCCCCTCTGGTGCTCTTTACATACCCATTCTTGGACCATTTTATTATTTATGCACATAATATTTACATATATTTCAAATTGGCATTATAAGACAAACACAAAGTCCAAAAAAAATATTTACATCATACATGCCTAACCATCCTCTAGTCGAGCCTTGGCCTTGAGTTCTGCACTAGGAATTCATACTAGCATATTTACATCGTTTACATAGTTTTGGTTAAATACATTCCAAGTCAAAATTGGGGGTATTACAGATTGGTGCACAGGGTGCACATGAGGAGATCCAAGGTGTATTGGATTGGTTCATAGAGACTGCATGTGACAGAGTCGGGGGTGACATTTCCACTACATAGTTCTCATAGAGACTGCATATGACAAGTAGGGGGTGACATTTCCACTGCATATGACAGAGTAGGGGGTGACATTTCCACTGCATAGTTCGTGCATGATTAGTCCTTAAGACCTCAATTAGGGAGAATATCACGAGGGTTAGGAATGGATCACAAGTAGCAGGGAATTCTCAATACTTGCACGAGTATGAGGTCTCGCAGGTGGTGGAACTATACTCTAGGGAGGAGATTCGACCCCATAGGTTACCTGAGCACATTGATATTGATTGGGATAACATATTTCTTGATGCAGTTTGGCAAGAGTCGAGCATGTTAGAAAGCTCATGGTTGATTCCTAATACTTGGTTTCCACTAGAGGCTTTCATTGGGACTCCGATGATTTGGCAACATGGCACAACAACAGTCACTAGGAGTTGGTTTTGATGGACTTCCTATTTGGTGGAGGGATGCAAGCATTCATTCGAGCGATGGATTGCTTTAGATAATAGAGAGGGTCGACAAAGTTGTGACATTGATTGGTATGCTGTATTTTGGGATGTCAACGGATAAGAGGTTGAGACTTATTCTTTATGGTAGGGTAGGCTATCTTTTATGGCATTTAGGATTGATTTTGGCAATGGATCCGATACAAATGAGATGACCATTCTTTGTTTTCCATAGTTTGTTCTTGAGTTTCTTAGACTTGGATGCATAGAGGGGTGGTCTTTTTAGGTGTTTAATCATCTTGTGATTGCTTGTCTCTTCAATGGAAGACAGATGGAGTCTTGTGTTAGCACCTAACAATCCAACGCAAAGGGTAGTGGGTCTTTCACACCTTACAGGATAGTGTGGGACCCCGGTGACTTTACCATTTATAGGCAGATTCAAGATAGTTTCACATGGAGGGACTTTGCGGACATTGTGCATACATATGGAGGAGATGTTTAAATTCCATGAGCAACTCGAAGTCACTGTTGATGATTGAGACAAATTTCCTTTCTCGGTATTCAAGATTGAGTATGGCAGTGGATTTGCAGGATGTGATTTAACCTAGGTGGCTATGCAGGTCGTTATTCATGATAGTAGGCTCGTCTCTTACAGGTATTTTAGCTTGGATTTCCAGGAGAGGAGGATGCAAAAGGAGCATGGAAGTCGGATGGCTATGATCAGAGTGGAGTAGTGTCAAGATGGTGGTCCCTTTCTAATATTAGTTTAGGACATTGGGATTTCCATATTAGACAATTTTGTAGCTAGCACAATGGTGAGAGACAGTTTCTATTTCCATGAGATAGATTGCTTAATCGAGCAGTTCCTTGAGTGGTTGTAATAGCACAGACGTTAAGCCTTGAACATATGTTATTGTTTGTTTTGTTATTGTGTCACAATGTGTCGGGTCTATGGACTTGGACATTATTTTATTAATATTATTTAATAAATAACTAGCTCAGCATGGACAACTAATGAGAATGGGGGGCCATGGATTCCACATGTGAGGGGGTTGGGGACTAGAAATCGTTGCTTTCTTAACATTACTTGTTGGACCCTATTTTTTATTATTTTGGTTTATGGAGGTACTATTACACCCTCTTTGATTTTTAGTGGGAACCTCTTGGCTAGTGTGTTGTCCTTGGTTATTCCAGGCATCTTGTGATGCTCCTCATGCTCCCATGCACTCTCACCGGATATTTTTAGAATACAGTCCTTGAAAAAGTGTAACCCCCCACTTGTTGCACCTTTTACTAGTATGGGAAAGGGAATATATAATTGTAACCTCTCTCTCGTGAATTAAGTAACCCCCAATGAATCTGAGTTACCTCTCTTGGAATTCAAATCACTCTCTTGGGAATTCGAATGGTTATAAAAGGATTTGAAATGTCTCTCTTTCACTCTTCTTTTCTCTCTATGAGATCTCCAATGCAAGGGAATGCTCTCTTATATGGGAAATACATGCTCTTAAGTAGGCGATGCATTGTATTGTGGGTAGATTGAAGGCCTTGTAATGAGGTTTGAAGACCCTATAATGGGGATGGAAGACTAATCTATGCTTACATAACATAAGTCCTTCTCCCATTGCTTGTCTTTGTCCAATATAGCTTGTAAATATCGGGTGAGGGTGGTGATATCCTAAGGGCTTACGTAGTGAGGGGATTCACAACTCACCAAGTAGTGTATATGGAAGGGAAAGTTGATACGGTGAAAGGCCTAGTTGTGGTATTCTCATGGCGTTGTGAAGGGCACAACCATAAGTTCTGGTTTGGGTATTTTTGAGCATTTATGGGTTGTAAGACATATTCCATTGCGTCCGGAATGTCACATAGTAAGGAAGGCTTTTTTTTCATTGTAAAAAGGTTTATGTTTGACTAAGATATTGTTGTGTTTGTGTGGTAGTGTTCCCGGTGTTGAGACGAGCATACCATACCTTTTGGTTTGAGAGTACCTCTCATGTGGATCTATGGCCTCAGCTCGGGGGTGATTGTCATATTGAAAGATGCATGAGCATGCCATGTCTACAGTTTGGTGGAACATTGTCTTGTTGAAGCTAGTTTCTTTTCATTGAGATGAGTATTTTGTTACATGTTTATATACTACAGTTTTTGATCTATATGTTCTCATGGATCTAATTTTGTTGGCATTTACATGGTTGTAGGTGGAAACCATGAGATATGATATCTTTATCATTTCTATGGCTATATATGGTATCCTTCATATCCATTTTTCTTTATGTTGATATGGTTGTAGGTGGTAGTCAGTACATCTATGATTTTAACACTATTAATATGGTTGATTGTGGCAACCTATAACTCTGTTTATTTACATTGTTTATGGTGCCTTGCATATGTGATTATATCAAATTTGAAATGATTGTAATAGATATGATATTTCATGTCTGAAATCATGTCAATGGATTGCTCATATATGGTTTCATTTCATGCATGTATTTACCTTGCATAGCATGTGTATTGGGGAATGATATGCATTTGTAATTGTGCATTTCATTTTAAAAGGTTGAATGCTATAGTTTAGTGGCTCTTTAACATGTTGGCCTAGCATTAGTTACCCTTATTCCACTCCGCGTTACCTTGATTTGGCCTTCCCCTTGGGTTTCTCGGTGTCCTTGGCCTTGGATTCGCGGCTGGGGACATCATAAAGTGGTATCAAAGCAAAAGTTTCAACTCTACAATTGTTTTCATCCTTCTATAGATTTGAAACTGTGTGTTATGTATTTTGAACCATAATGTATGTATTATGAAAGAAATGTGTAGTCTTCTAACAATTGTTAATAATGAATAGATTATAGCCCCAATTATGTTAGTTAATGAATGAGACTACAATGTGGTTATTGAAATACAATTGTAAACCCCAATGGAAGTAGTGAAGACCAAATACTTAGTTAGTACAATGAAGAGGAAACTACAACCGCAAGAGATCAAAGATCAAAGGTTAGCTACAGAGATCAAAGATGAATTTCAAGGAAGGACAAATACCATACAACCCTGGAGAGGAGTTTGGAAGAAGATAAGTTAGGACAAATGGACACAAGAGAAGCAGTGAACCCTTAGGTCTAGAATATTTAGTAAGAAAGTGCATAGAACAAATCATGATCTAAAACAATTGCAAAGAACCCAAAGAAAATATCCAAGAAATAATCAGGGTGTCAAAAGACATGTACCAAGAAGAGATTATGAAAGATATTGATCATCCTTAAGAACACCTCGTCATATGCCATCTGCAATGAAGAAGATGAGGTATTCATCAAGCGTCTTAGTAAGCAACCCTAAAACATCCCCAATAATATAATATAAGAAGATCATTTTTGCACAGAATGAACTGGTGGGAGAACTAAGAAGGATCAAATCCCCAACATTTGATGGAGAAGCGAAGCATCCATTTGGTGGGAACAACTAGTCATGATAAAAGATATTGATGAAGATAGAATCTCTTGGAGAAAGTTCAAGAAGTACTTCCAAAGGGAATATATATTAGAGAACCACTATGACAAGACAATGGAGGAGTTCTTTGAAATGAAGTTGGGTAGCATAACCATGGAAGCTTATGAGAAAAGGTTGATAGAACTCTTGAAGTATGCATAGTTCATAAAGGATGAGAAAGTGAAGATTCATAGGTTCCTCAATGGTATACCAGATTTTTATAAAGATGAGATCTAATATGAAATACCAAAGACTCTTAAATATGCCATTTGGGAGGCAAAGCATCTATATGACCATAATAAGAACAAAGATCCATATAAGAAGGACTGGAAAGATAAAAAAAGAGACAAGCAATAACTGAGAGAGAAAGGATTCAAGCCTCCATCATGCATAAGCAGTAACGATTCCTATCAGCAAGAGAAAAGCAAAACCAAAAGGGAAGAACATTTAGGCAGAAAACCAAGACCACCTATTGAATCTTCGATATTTAAGGAGAATCACTATGCCAATCAGTGTCCACATAAGGGAAGTACCATGAACAACATTCAAGGTTCATGGTGCATGCCAATGTTCGAAGAAGTATTCCAAGAATATATGCAACCTTGGATGGTAGACAAGTTGATCATCAGTCTCGGATGATTCAGGTAGTAGGTAAGATTTCTAATGTACCTATAGCTATTATGATTGATTATTGATCTAGCCATGGTTACGTTGCACCTAACATGGTTGGGAGATGTTACTTGAAGAAAAGCAAGCTTGAGACAACAGGTCTAGTGCAGTTGGTTATAGATACCAAGAGGACGGTCATAGATGCAGTAAGAAAGTATCCTTTGGAAATGAATGGTTTGAAGACCTTTACAGACTTGAACATCGTACCTTTAGGTTCATATGATGTATTGATTGGCATGGATTGGTTGGATGAACATCATGCCACACTTGAGTGTCACAACAAAAGTTATACTTTTCTGGATGAATAATGCAATCAAGTGACAATGAGAGGAATACCTAGATCCATATCTCCGAGATAGATCACAACTCTATAATTGAGAAAGTGTTTCAGAAAAGTTCTGTAGTTGCATGCAACTCATGTGGAGGATCCAAAAGAAGGAAAAGAACTAGAGTTACAAGACTACCTAGTGTTACGAGAATTTGCAGATGTATTTCAAGAATTGCTAGGAATGCCACCTGGGAGAGAGAGAGAGATCAATTTCACTATTGATTTGGTGCCAGGTGCAGTTTCTTCATCTAAAGCACCTTACAAAATGAACACTCCATAATTGAAAGAGTTGCAGATGTAGTTAGAAGAGTTATTGAAGAAAGGTTACTTAAGACCCAGTGTGTCACCTTGGGGAGATCCTGTGTTGTTTTTAAAGAAGAAAGATGGAACTCTAAGACTATGTATAGATTACAAACAACTAAACAAAGAAACAATTAGAAACACGTATCCCTTTCCAAGGATTGACGACTTGTTTGATCATATGAGAGGAGCCAAAGCATTCTCAAAGATAGATACGAGATCATGATATCACCAAGTCAGGATCAAGAATGAATACATCAAGAAGACAACATTGAGGACCAGGTATGGTCATTATGAGTTTACAGTGGTAACTTTTGGATTAACAAAATGCACAAACGACATTCATGTGTCTACTGAATGGAGTTTTCATAAAGTCTTTGGATAAGTTTGTAATTGTATTCTTGGATGACATTTGTATCTATTACAAGTAAAAAGAAGGACATGAAGAGCATCTGATATTGGTGATGCAAGTACCTAGAGAACATAAGTTGTATGCAAAGCTAAGTAAATGTTCATTCTATTAGAGTAGAATCCACTACTTAGGGCACATCATATCAGAAGAAGGCATCTTAGTGGATCCTGAAAAGATAAGAGTTGTAATGGAATGGAAGACACGAAAAACTGTATCAACAGTGAGATAATTTATTAGGTTTCTAGGTACTACCAAAGATTCATTGAAGGTTAAAAGTTAGCTCATACCATTACATCTATGCAAAAGAAGGTTGTGAAATTTGAATGGACTTCCAAGTGTGAAGACAATTTTTGGGGACTCAAGGAAATGCTTACCAGTGAACCAATTCTGAAGATTGCATATCCTAATGAAATTTTTGTAGGATGCATTATTGAATGTAAGCAAGGAATTGGTGGAGTGTTGACTCAGAATGGCCATGCAATCAATTATCAATCCAAAAAGAAAGCGGAAGAAGAAAAAAAACATGAACAAAACTATGCCACTCATGATCTGGAGCTTGCGTCCATCGTTCATGCCTTGAATATGTTGAAACACTACTTGATGGGTAAGAAGTTTGAATTAAGGATTGATCATGATAGTTTGAAGTATTTGTTTGAGAAACCTACCTTAAATGCAAGATAGAGAAGGTGGATGGAATTTCTATGTGAATATGACTTTGAAATCAAGCACATCAAAGGCAAGGATAATAAGGTAGTTGATGCACTTAGTAGGAAACAATCGATGTATGTAACAACTATAAGTACCGGTACATCATATTTGAAAGATAAGATCATTGAAGCCAATGCTACATATGAACATTACCAATAGGTAAGAAATGGGTTGCATCAACAAAAAGTAACACCAAAGTTTGATAAGTATAGGCTGGAAGAGAATGGAATCCGCATGCATAAAGATATAGTTTATGTGCCAAACTCTAGAGATATAAGGAACATGGTTATGAAAGAGATGCATAATGTGCCTTATGATGGGCATTTGGGTTATCAGAAGACAGTATCAGCAGTGAGGAAGCAATACTATTGGCCATAATAAAGAATGATATTGCAGAGTACATAGCTAGATGCATGAAATGTTATAAGGTTAAAGCGAAGCATCGACATCCAACTTGTTTATTGTAGCCATTACCAAGACCTGAATGGAAGTGGGATGTAGTGAAGATATATTTCATCACAAAGCTGCTTAAGACAAGACTACAAGATGATGTTGTCATGGTGATGGTTGACAAGTTGAGTAGAGTTGCACACTGCATTCTAGTAAAGACAACTCATAAGACAACGAACAATACAAACATCTATATGAAAGAGGTTTCCAAACTGCATGAAATTTTGAAAGCTACAGTGTTAGATAGAGATGCAAAGTTTACTTCAAACTTTTGGAAAGGATTCTTCGAAGGATTTGGCACAAATTTGAACATGAGTATAACATACCATCCTCAAACAGATGGCCATATAGAAAGAGTTAATCAAGTGTTTGAGGATATGTTGAGAATGTATGTGATGGATCAACCATCCAAGTGGGAGGATTATTCGCACTTGGTAGAGTTTGCCTATAATAATGGATATCATGCCTCTATGAAGATGATTCCTTTTGAGGCATTGTATGGGAGAAAGTGCAATACTCCTATTAGTTCTTATAATCAAACAGATAGAATCATCATTGGGCTTGAACTTCTGAAGAAAGTGGAAGATCTGATGATTAATATCAAGCATAATATGAAAGCAACTCAAGGCAGAAAAAAAAGTTATGCAGACCAAAACAAAATTGACAAATAGTTTAAAGTTGGAGATCATGTCTTTTTGAAAGTTAGACCCAAGCAAAGCTCCTTGAACTTGGGGAATTGTTACAAACTAGATATTGTGGACCCTTTGAGATATTAGCTAGGATAAGTCTCATTGCATATGAGCTTGCATTGCATGCTTGCATAAAAGTGCATAATATATTTCATGTATCTCTGTTGAAAAAGTATATACCTAACGTTAATCATGTGAATGATTGGAATGTGATTCAGGTGGAATCAGAAGGGGATTTTTCGATACAACTAGTTTCCATGTTGAGCACAAAAGTCAAATTTCTACAGAATCAAGAGATCAAGCAAGTAAAGGTCCATTGGACCCATTACAGTCCAGAAGATTCTACTTGGGAGGTGGAAGATGCTATAAGGGAGGCATGCCCTCATTTTTTTTTAATTTTGTGTTGTGTCATGTATGTAATATGTATGCATCGAGGACAATGCAATGTTTTAAAGGGGAGGGGGATGTAATACCTCAGACATATGTTATTATTTGTTTTGTTATTGTGGCAGAAGGTTATGAGACTATGGACTTGGAAATTATTATTATTATTATTATTTAATAAATAACTAGTTCAACATGGATAACTAACGAGAATGGGGGACCATGGATTCCAAATGTGAGGGGGTTGTGGATTAGGAGATGTTGTTCTCCCTAGCATTACTTATTGGACCCTATTTTTTGATTATTTTGGTTTATGGAGATACTAATACGCCCTATTTCATGTTTGGCGAGACCCTCTTGGTTAGTGCACCCTCCTTGGTTATTCCAAGCCTCCTGTGATGCTCCTCATGCTCCCATGCGCCCTCATTGGCTATTTTTAGCTTGCACTCCTTGAAAAAGTGTAACCCCCCTCTTGTTTGAACTTTTGATATTATTGGAAAGGGAATCTCTAATTGTAACCTCTCTCTCATGAATTGAGTAACACCCAATGAATTTGAGTTACCTCTCTTGAAATTCGAGTCACTCTCTTGGGAATTCAAGTCACTCTCTTGGGAATTCGAATGACCATAGAAGGATTCTAATTAAATCTATTTCATTATTCTTGTCTCTTTTTGAGCGCTCTAGTGCAGGAGAATGTTATCTTGTATGGGAAATACATGCTCTCGAGTAGGAGATGGATTGTATTACAGGAAGATCGAAGGCCTTGTAACGAGGTTTAAAGACCTTCTAATGGGGATTGAAGATTGATATATGGTTACACAGCATGAGTCCTACTCCCATTGCTTGTATTTGTACAATATAGCTCCTAAATCCTAGGTTAGGATGGCGATATCCTGAGGGCTTGTGTAGCGAGGGGAGTCACAACTCACACGGTAGTGTAGATGGAAGGGAAAGTTGATATGGTGAAAGGTGTAGTAGTGGTATTCTCATAGTGTTGAGAAGGGTGCAACCATATGTTATGGTTTGGATATTTCTATTTTTTTTGGGATTGTAAGACATGTTCCACTGTGTCTGAAACATCATTTTCAGTAAGGAACACTTTTTGTTTCATTGAAAAAGGTTTTTGTTTGACTAAGATACAATTCTTTTTGTGTGGCAGTGTTCGTGGTGTTAAGATGAGTGCACCATACATTTTGGTTTGTGAGTACCTATCCTATGGATATATGGCCTCATCATGGGGGTGACTATCATGTTGAAATATGCATGAGAATGGCATGTCTATGGATGGGTGGAACATGTAGAAATTCTAAAGCCTTGATGGCATAAGGAATTTCATAAACAAGCTAAGGATCTAGGCACACAATTAACCTCACAGAGAACTGTAGAGAATTAGCATAAGGAGAGAAGAAGAAGAATTAATGAACACACATCAATGAATGATCAATAAATGATAATTGATTATTATTACACAGGTAATACATCCTTATAAAGGAAAATAGAGTTGCTAGAAGACAACTCAAGCTAGGTCATAAAGCAGGCTTACTAATTATGATAAACCCCATAGTTGGCTAAAGCACTTTCCCAATATACCAAGCACCTCATGAATTATCAATAGCATGTGTGAGTGATGATGAGTGAAGGAAAGACTTTCTAATCCTAGAATATGGAGAGAAAATAATGGAGGATGGGTTGGCAACAAAAGCTACCAGTTTCCTAGTTGACTAGCTTTCCCTTATCCACAAAAAAGCAGGATAAAACAGATAAAGCAGAATAAAGCAAAATCTGTTGTAAAGCGCAGTTACCAATTCTGGATGGCCATAAAGTGGTCAAGATCAACCCATAATCATAAATAAATCATTCATGGGATATAGATGGCAAGTGTTGACTCTCATAAGGTGCAAGTGGATGCCAACTATCTAAGCTAGTGTGTAGGAAATTAATCAAATAATGATTGATTATTTTATGAGTGGGTTTATGATATTCAAACAGAACATTGTCCTGTTGAAGCTAGTTATTTTTTATTAAGATGAGTATTTTGTTATATGTTTATTTACTCCAATTTATGATATATATGTGCTCATGGATATGATTTTCTTGTTGTTTACAAAACTATAAGTGGAATCCATGATAACTAATCTATTTATTGTTTATATGGTTGTAGATGGTATCCTTCCTATCTGGTTTTGTGTATGTTAATATGTCAATAGGTGGTAGTCTGTAGATCTGATTTTTAACACTATTAATATAATTGGTTGCGGCAACCTATAAATCTATTTATTTACATTGTTTATGGTGGCTTGCAAATTTGATTATATTAAATTTTAAATAATTGTAATAGATTTTATCTTTCATGTTTGAAATAATGTTAATGGATTGCTCAAATCTAGTTGCACTTCATGCATGTATTTACCCTGCATAGCATGTGTATCGGGGAATGATCTACATTGTAATTATGCATTTAATTTTTAAAGGTTGAATGCTTTATTTTAGTGGCTCTTTGGCATGTCGTAGCTTTAATTACCCTTACTCTAGCATGCATTGCCTTGATTTAGCCTTCCCCTTGGGTTTCTAGGTGTCCTTGGCCTTGGATTCGGGGTTGGGGACATCATAAGGGGTTAATTGAGTTGTTACAACATTAGTATGCCATACATCGATAGTATCCGAGAGGATTCTTATGAGAATTCTTTGTTGTATCATGTAGTGAGCTTCACCTCTTCCCAGTTGGTTTGGGACCCTAGTATTATTTCCAGTTTCAGTATGGTTCAGTTGATGGAGTGTTGGGTTGCAGTGGCATTGCATGAGGGAAAGCTATCTCAGGAAGGGAGGATTGTGATGTTCCTTTCCAGGTGGTTATTTGACGTTAGTTAGGCCTAAAATATGTTGTTTTAAAAGGGACCTTTTAAAAAAATGGTATTAGGTGTTCCATGGTATTAACCATGGTATGGAGTTTAGGAGAAGATTAAAAGAGGAGCAATGCCTCATTGGGGGATATGGTTGATTTGATATTGATTTCTTGTGACCATCTATGGGTTCATCCAGAGTTTTCATTTGGGTTTGGAAATCCCCATTTAGATTAGTTTCATTTTGGTGGTGAAATATCCACCCTATAAGGGGGAAATTCACCCAGGATTTCTAGATGAACTTTATTGTGAGGAATTCTCTTTGAATTTATGGTGAAAGAGGTTTGCTTGGAGGTTATCATTTATGTGGAGGCTAGGTTCACTTAAGAAGGGAAACTTTGTGATTTAAGTCCCAAACCCATTCACCATTATTCAAATGAATTATAGCTGGGGCAGAACTAAGGAAGGTTGTATCCTTTATTGAGGTCCATATCCTCTTATAGAGGTTGATCTCATCAGTGGAACTCTTGGAGGACGAAACTATTTTTACTAGAGGCATCATTTTTTATTGAGGACCAAAATTGTTGTTGGGTTATAGAGTGTAAAGAACTTGAATTACTGTGAGGAGACTCAATTGGTAGGAGGGCCAAATTTGTTGCTGACACATTTCCTTGAGTGGCCATTTTCTAAAAGAGGTTGTGATAGTCCCTTGGAGGGATGCATGGAGTTTGGTAGAAGCCATAACCTTTGGATATGGGCATGTGGTTCTTGAGGGAGATGATTGGCATAAGGGTTGATTCCAAATAGGCATAACTAAGATTAGGAGGAGGGTCGAATGTTGAGAGAGGAGTTTATAATAGAAGGGGGGTCGTGTTCATTCAAGGAAAAAATGAGTTACTATAAGGGAAGGTCAAATTTGGTGAGAAGCTCAGCCAAAAAGGGGAGGGTTGAGAGGCACAAGGGAGTGATTACCAAGGAGGTCGAGGGTGCCATCTTGTGGATGGCTTGTGTCCATTGCTAAGGGATGTCAAGTTGTATAGGATTGATTTGACTATGGAGAGAAGGACAAGCTGCATTTTGGGGGATCAATCTGCCTATAGTAAGACGAATCCATCAACTATAGTATTTTTGGCAATGACATTGTCATGATGCTTCCAAGTTTTATTGTGTTTGTATTTTGGTAGCTGCTATAACAACCATTAGTCATTGTTGTTATTTCCATATATTACATAATAAAGCCAATGTTTTCTCTCTCATATGTGTATGGTTACAATGTGTTTGGTTAAATCTCTATGGGGAATGCATAATGTTTAATAAAGTTATAAATTAATGTAATGCAAAATGTTGGAGATAAACATTCAATCAACACACATGATCAAATATTACAACATTTCTTGCCAAACCTATTTGGGGACACCACATTATCTATCATGGTGTCATGTAGAAAAGACAAAAATGACCAACCCTTGGTATGATAAAGAGTGCAAGCATGCTAGAAAAGCCATTAGGGATGCTTCTAATGAGTCCGTAAAATTGACAAGATATATGGGTACAAATCCCTAATTAAAAGGAAAAAAAATGTACTATATAAAGAAACAGCAAGAGAAGTTTTTGCACCTCCCTTGGATAGATCCTAATAAATATTGGGGGTAACTTTTGAGTCATAAAACCAAAGAAAACAATATGATTCCCTAAGGGACTTGAATTCCTACCTTAAAAACTTTATGGATCCTCAGATGTCATGGATAAAATTTAAACTCTTTCTATAGAGGATGAAGTTTTCTTTTTAGAAGACATGGTGTTAGGGGTTAAGTGACTCGCAAAAGGGAAAGATAAGGACGTTGAAGGATACCAAGCATAAAGCTTGAAAATTGGTGGGCATATCCTCAGCCCTCACATCCACAAGCTCTTTAGTTTAGTAGTGAAGTATGGTTTCCCAAAACCCTGGGTCACATAAACCCTCATTGTTCCCATTTTTAAAAGTGGAGATGAAAAAAATCCATCTAATTATAGTACCATTATCATTAGCCCTCTTTTAGCCAAGCTATATGGAATTGTTTTGGAAAAGAAGATCAACATGTGGCTAGAAAGTCATGTAAAAGAGTAAAAGGCTAAGCATAATTACGAGCTATCATTCAACTATGGGCACCTTATTATGCTTAGAACCATTGTTGAGGACTGTCGTGCTTATAAATCAATATTTTGTGTTGCTTTGTTGACTTTAGGAAAACATTTGACACAGTGCCCATGACTAACCTTTGGAATATATTATAAGAGCTAAAAGTCCCTTTTGAGTTAAGCGTTGTTGTGATATGTTGTATGAGAAACTTATTACCAAGTCTAGGAACTTCGAGGGTTGGTTAAAGAAAATTAATTGTAATTTAGGAGTTATAAGTTTTAAACTTGTGCAGAAAAGTAAAGCATGCAGATTCTTTAAAACAAAATATAGATTACACCACAACATTCACGCATAATACATAGAGATTTACCCTGAAAACCCTTAACCAAGAAAACCAACAAAACTTAGAGTCACACCTCTTACTTTCTCATTATGATTATTAACCACTCACAATACAATATGTAGGTATTCTACAACATACAAAATCCTAATTTGTTAACTCATATTAGAAATAAACCCCAATCCCTTAACTACGATTAAATTACATATTTTTAGAAAAAACTATAAAATAGCCCCAAAATTTTTGAACTCGCTTCATGGAACAAGGGGAGGGTGTCAGCATGCCCCCACCCCCCAAGTTGGTGCTACGTGTACCACCCGACGCATATAGTAGAGCACTAGATGGTAGGGATAGTCAAGCATGGCATCATTAGATGCACCCCGACCCCCAACCCCCCCACACACACACATGCAAATAATTTAACACATATCCAACAAGAGCTAAGCAAGGTTGTCGTTGTCACATACCCTTTTTTGTTATATATTGACAAGTTGGATGGGGTTGTTTAAAACATGTAGGTTGTGTTGGAAGGTTTTGGATGGTATAGTCACCATCCTTCTTCTTTTTACTGATGATATTGTTCTCATGGAGAAGAGTCCCTATGATGTAGAAAAGCAACTATAAATTGTGGACGAATTTTGCTCTAATATGAGTATGACTGTTAACTCTGAGAAAACGAAGGTTATGATAATCAAATCCCAAAAGATCAATTATGCTAATTTAATGCAAGACAACAACAACTTGGAGGAACTAACTTGATACAAATATCTTGGAATTGATCTCCATCATAAGATTAAATGGAACTATAGCATCGAGACAAGGATTAATGGAAGGTCAAAAACTTATTACAAATTTGAAAATAATTGTAAATCAATAGACCTTTGGATTTGGGATAAGAAGAAACTCCTCTTTGAAACTCTCGCCACTCTTGTTTTTGTATATGGATGTGAAATTTGGGGTTGCAACATCTCTAAAGAATTGTGGAGAAGGATAGAGCAAATCCAATAGTGATTTATAACATATAATCTCAAAATTAAAGGAAATATGCCATATGTTATCCTCCTCATAGAAGTGAGTCTTTGCCTATTGAGAGCATGAGTATGACTAGGTACCTAGCATACATGAATGAGATAAACAACATGGGAGACAAGAGGTTTCCTAAGTTTGCATCACACTCTAGTCAAAACAAACCACAACTTAAGCGAGGTTGGCATAAAGACACCATGTCTTGGCTAAATAATTGGGGAGTCAAGGAAGAGTTCACTCTTAAAAATAGTGACAATATTAAAAGTATTATTACTTCTAAATTAAGTAGAATTTTTGGTGTGATAAATGATTAGCAAATAAGAGAAAATTACAATGTTATATGGAGGTGATCAACCCTAATCTAGAAGATCATAAGTATATGTCTGTTGTAACTATTATAAAGAAGAAAATCAACATTGTTAAAACAAGAACAAACTCTCACGATCTCCATAGTGAAACAATGTGCCAAACAATTCCTAAAACACTGTGGTATTTTAAAGAATATGTCCTTGCTTGATACTAAGATGGTTGAAGATGAGAATCACTTTCTCATACAATGTATTGATTACACCCACATTAGAGTGCAATTTGAAAATATTTGTTGCATTATTGGCCTTCCTAACCTTTTAACTCATCATAACTATGGTGATCTAAGACTACTTCTCTTAAATCTTTTTGAGCATATAAATAAAATTATAAAAAAAACCAAGTGATTCCTTACCGTTTTTAAGGTTTTGACAAACCAAAGTTGGTCTTAGTGGACATTAATAACCATCATTATCATCCTCATTCTTTGGATTGATGAGATTGTTGTTTTTAATACAAAAATTATTTCAACACCCTCAAATATATTTATTTCCCTATTGCAACTTGTTATGTAACTCCATCAATTTAAAATGATTATCTCCAAATATATTTAGACTACTATTGTATTATTGTATATGGTCATCAGCATATGATATTCAATATTTAATTATGTCACACTGGTTATTATACTTTTTACTTTTTAAATTGTAAATTACATTTATTAATATACAGTTTCATTTTTCTTAACAAGAGTCGCATGGTGGCAACAGACATTGCCACATGCCGTTGCAGGCTAATTTGACAGTAAACAAGCAATTTTGCAGTAGTGAGGATTTATTTTCAACCAATCACTTCAGTGGCAAGAAGATTTCAACATTTATTTTTCTCTCCAATGCTTGATAAAATAAATTATTTTATTAATCAACATTCATTTCAAATTATTTTATTGATCAACATTTGTTTTTATACGAGGCTCCAATTTTTCATTCTCCTCTCCATGCTTCTTAGTGATGAATAAATATGCATTATGATTCTTCCATTGTTTTCAAAACTTCATATAATTTACAGGAAAAAAAATATGTTGCAGAAACAGAAAGATCATTGAATATGCATACACCATTAGTATTTAATAATTAAAACTATTGAATAACTAACATGTTCTATGTTTTAAAAAACATGAGAATAAATATACTTATAACAATTCTAATCTTAGCTTGAGATCAATAGATATACATACACTATTAGTATTTAATAATTAAAACTGATGAATAATTAGCATGTTCTATGTTTTAAGAACTTGAGAATAAATATACCTACAACAATCCTAATCTAAGCTAGTGACAAAATAAATGTTATAATTAAATAAATAAATTTGGAATTTTGGTTTTGAACCTTCTCAATATTGATTTTCTAAATTAGGCATAGAAATTGAGGTAAATCCATGTTGCAAATTAAAATAAGTTGTTTCTCTTTATGTTTCTATCAACATAGAGATCAATTGATATGCATACTCTATTAATAATTAATTACGCCGAAGGCGTATTTTATAGGGTTGTATCTCTACAGCTTTCATCTTTGGGTATGCATTTAAGAAACAATGTGTGCTTTCTTCATCAGACCGCCACGATGTCACCTGCCTGTCAACCCAATTCTTGATCTTTATCTTTCCGCACCCCATTTTCGGTTCGGTCGCTTCTTGGTCAGAGGTGGGCGAAAGTGGTTGCTTGTAGTGGTAACTGTTGCTTCATTTGGACTCCTCTTGGCCATTACATTATGTTCGGCAGAAAGAATCCTTCTGGATGGGGACAATGCTTCATCTTCTAAGGAGAGAAGTTTGGAGAAAATAGTAGATACTGTGGAGGCAACACGCTTAAACATCATGTGCTCAAATTTCAGAACTTCCTTTCGCGATCCAACGAGTCAGAGTATCATCATGTTTGGCCTGTAAGTTCCTGATTACAGAGCGATTAGATTTATGTAGTGACATTTTTTTTAATTTCTTTTTGGGCTCTGTTAAGAAATTTAAAGATCTGTGTCATCTATCAGAGCGGATTTGTTTTAAACTTTTACTATGGCTTTTATATCACTGGATTTGGTCGCTAATATTGATATGAAATGAACGGCTATACATAGAAGAACATATCAAGCTACTTAATAATAACATATTTGAAATCAACAGTCAATATGTATTTGAATATTTTGATGTGTTCACTGTTTAGAAGAATACGATCACTGAGTAGGGAACATATTATGTACTACATTTTGCTCGCTTATTTGATTTAAAATTAACTACTATTATATTTTTTTCTTGTCGAAAACACAAAAACAGAACAAGCTACTTAATTAGCTTATTTTGAATCAAAAAGCATGTATCTTACTACCTTGATTTGGTTAACTATCTCAGAAGTTGTTTGAAGTAGTATCTTATGGTTGAGCTATCATATTTGGTTGGTTGCACTGGCAATGAAATTTGGATGGAGGATAGTTTTCAGAACATTAGTGGGACTTTTTGGACCAGCTGCAGGTAGGGTTGGAGGCGTTGGTAGGGGCAGGATATTCGTTCCCATGCTTACTCTGATTATTGGATTCGAAGCCAAGTCCTCAACAACCATATCCAAATGTAAGAAGACATGTTTGAAAACAATGGCCAAGATATTCACTTATTTATTTGATTCTTTCCTAATGAGGCAGCTTTTAGAGTGATTCCCTTCAGATTTTTATCTGCGGGGTAGTACTTGGGAACATATTTTCCAAGTTTAAGAACCTCTTTCTTAGAATCCAAATTGAAAAACGAATGTGGGAAATTTGATCAGGGGTGTTGGGTATTTAAGATCCTGTTTTTGTGGTTGAATAGATCTGGTATACTCCTGTTGTGCCTTGTTCTTCCCCTTGCTTTGATTTGTTCTTATTTTTTCCTGCTTCTTCTAGTCAATCTTAATTTCTCTTTGTTGTTCTGCAAAATTTTGGACATGCTTGAGAATTGTAGTTATGACTTTTTGTTAACTCTATTTTTCTTCACTGTTCTGGAACACTTTAGCTGTAGGTTTATCATGCTCTTCTCTATGCTTTTCCATTGCAAGTATCTTCAAAATTTTACAGATGAGAAAAGTAATTAGATGTCGAGTTTTGGGGTTTTAAATTATTTTTTTTCTGAGATCTCCGAACTTGCACATATCTGCATTTTATATTAGTTTGTTTACTTTTTAGGCATCAAACAAACAAAACTTGATATATCTCCTCGTATGGATTCATCTATTCCTGATATAGAAAACCACGTTGCTACTCAGCCATCACAAGCAACATCTACATTTGCCTTCATATTGCCCAATACACATCGAGAGATGGAAAAAATCAAAGATTTCATCCATACTACGTCCACGACTCCGCCTACTACAATTGATTGGCCAGATATTGGGTCATCACCAATTAATGAGTACAACACAAAGGGTCTATTCGATATAACATTTCCAACTCTTTTCCCAAACGGAGATGCACTGCCTCACCAAGCATGTATCAAGAACATTTCACTTGATACCTACGCAGTACATTTAATGAGATACCATGACAACCGATTTGGTAGTCATCCTTGATTCAGATACTACTTGTACAGTTTGATTATGTGTCACAAGAAGCAAACAACATCTACTTTCTTTATCAAGCAAAGCAAGAAAATAACACACCGACAACAATTGAAGAACTACGTACACATCTACAACAAATTCCTACATATAAGCTCCCAGACCATATCATGAGGTTTGGAGCACACCCATGCGGAACCAGACCATCTGGACACAACATAGAAGTGAACTAATAAGTATGATCACTCAATTACAATGTCCTACATTATTCTTCACATTAAGTGCATCAGACACAAAATGGCTAGACTTACACGCAGTTATGCAAGAAAATATCCCTTCAAACCCAACATCTCGCCAACAATGGCGTAATCGCAACATCATTGATAGACCTCACACTATAGCCGCATACATGCATAAAAGATTTTCAATATTCCATGAGGATATGCTTCAAAAACAAATGCACCCAACATATTACTGGTACATGTATGCATTATATCCCATTTCTTACTCTCTCTTCAAAACACGTACATATTGTTCATTTACACTCACCATATACTTTTTCTTTTACAGATATGAATGGAAACATTGTGGATCTACACATATACATGGCTTCTTGTGGCTTGATGGTGCTCCGAACATGGAAACATTAGATTGGAAAGATGAGGATCAAGTCAATAAAGCAAAGAGTTTCTTCGATAAATATGTTACAGCTTGGAATCCTAGAGAAAATCATGAAACAAACATTCATATATATAAATCCACTGAAGATTACCCATGTTTGCTAGACACAAAAGCTATACTTTCATCCAATCCACTTCAGGACTATGAACAACTCCTAAATCGATTTCAAAGACATACAAAGTGAAGTGAAAATTCATGTGTACGCAAAAAAGGAAATAAACTTGAATGTAGATATAAATGTCCTTGGAAGGTACAAAATGAGTCATCACTACACATTGATGAAAAGGGACAAAATACATACCATCCAGCATGGAATGATGATCGGTTATACATTCACAACACAAATATACTTCAGACATGGCGATCAAATGTGGATTTCCAACCATTGCTCTCACGTTATGCTGTCTTGAAATACAAAGCAAAATATGCTTCCAGTGGCAAAAGGAAAATAAAAAACCACCCATCATATGCTTACTAGAATTGCAATTGCAACGTGTCCAGAGGATCCGACATCATATGCCTATCGACGTTTACTCTCAGAAGCAATAGTTGATCGAGACATTGATGCTTAAGAAACTTTCCATATGTTGCAAAAATTACCACTTGTTACATGTAGTAGAACCTTCATCAAGCTAAACGTTGGTCGTCAAATATTTCGTCATGTATATACCGACTCAATTGATTTCTTATATGGGTCCAGCTTCATAAATGCCTACTTACAATGAACTCTAGCTTTGGAACATTTCTCCTTGATCAACCTTGCTCAACAATGGTCATACAATAAAGATTGCAAGAATGAAAAATGGAAGAAAAGAACTTTCACTGCAATTGTCCATGTATGGCCACGGTTCCCTTTAACTCCATCTGAATATTTTGACTCATATGTTGACTTATGTTGGAGTGAATTGCTTTTATATAAGCCCTTTCATTCATTCAACAAAAATACAGGACTTATAAAGACAACCATTATCCGAAATTGGGAAGCCATATGCAATACCTATCATGCATGGCATATTGATCGCATTCCTCCACCCACTTTCGATGAAACAACATCTGAAGATGAAGATACCAATATCTACCCCGACAATGGAATGAATGAATGGTAAACACTATAGGTGACATTCATATAAATGATATTGACATGCTCGGCCTTCGAGAATTTGATATCAAACATGCATGGAATCATCCAGAAGTATCGACAACCACAATAGAGTCTGCATCAAACTATATCGACTACAATCGAAGGAATGGACAAGTAATACAGGATACAACTTACCAGTATACTACAACAAACACATTAACCCCTAGGCAACAAATGGTGTTGGACATAATCTTACAACATTCAAAACAACAAGGAACTAAAGAACCATTACGGATGATCATTCAAGGAACTGCAAGAACAAGTAAATCCTACCTTATTAACACCATTAAGAAAGCATTATTCTCAAGCAGTCGTTGGTCACAACCCACTATTGTTACTTGCACCAACTGGAGTTGCAACATTTAACATACATGCTACCACTATACACATAGGGCTCTGAATTCCTATCAAGAATATGCAACCTTTGCAGGGACAAGCACCATCAGTGTTGCAAGAAGAAATGAAACATATTCAATACATTCTCATTGATGAGATGAGCTTCATAGGGCCTAAATTGTTTGCACAAATTGACAGCAGCTTGCGTGAGTGCTTCCCAGAAAACAATAACCACTCATTCGACAATTGATCAATAATTCGTGTCGGTGATTTAGGCCAATTGCCACCTGTCATGGACAAACCTTTATATGCAAGAGAAACTTTGGGAAATCATTAAAGGATTGAATTTAAAACCGCCATCATCCTAGAAACAGTATTTTGACAAGCATGGACTGATGGCACTCAACAATGATTATGTAAGCTCCTAACAAACATCCACAATGCTACACCAACATTGGAAGATTGTAACCTCCTCCAATCTAGGACCAATACATTCTTATCAGAAAAGGAATGTTCAGAATTTGATACAACAATCCATCTTTTTTGCAACAAACATCCTTGGAAAAAATCATAATAAATCCATGCTACAATCATTAGCAAAGCCAATCGCAATGTCTATTTCAGATTTCAGCAAGCGTTCAGATGCAGAACATGAAGACGACCACCAACTCGACCAAGAAATACTATTATGTGTAGGCCAAAGAGTAATGCTAACATGTAATCTTTGGGTTCAATCATGATTAGTAAATGGTGCTCTTAGAGTGGTCATCCAAATTGTGTACAGACCTGGTGTTAGGATTATTAATCCTCCCTTTTCCAATTTGGTCATATGTCAAAATTGGGATTCATGTCTAAATCGAGAGTCCATCCAGTCTATTTATAGTCATTAGCACCATTGGGTAAACTTGACCTAATTGGGGCACATGTTTCAGTT
>LPNX010066522.1:440092-479716 GCA_001517045.1 Pseudotsuga menziesii
TATTCGGATTACTTTTTTTATTAATGAAAGCATTCACAGCTGCAAGCCTTTTGCACTGTTTCATTCTTCAACTGCTGAGTAAATTGTGAGATCTTCTTTGTGAGTTGTGTGTTTGTCTACATATCTATATGCTCAAATTTACATGGTATTAGAGCCTCGGCGGACAAGGCACTTCTCCTCCTCAGATCTCCTACTGGATCATTTTTTTTTGTTTTGCAGGTACAACTTTGAAATGAATTCATCCGTTCCTCTTCTCACCCGATCCTCAGACTATTTTGAATGGAAGGTGAAGATGATTATATGTCTAAGAAGACAAAAACTCTTTTCGATGTCTGATGGATACGGTAGAAATTCTTTTAAGAGTGAAAATGACTGGCTAAATGCAAGGGATGCATCCTTTGAAATAATGGAACTGGCTCTTTCTCCTAGCATGCGCTACCTCAGTAGATTTATTAAAGATCCAGAGGAAATTTGGACAAGATTGGACAGAACCTTTGGAATTGATAGCAGATGGAGCACATCCAGCACCATAAGCATCCTTGATTCAAAAGTCTCGGCCTCTACTCTCTCTGATAAAGTTGTTCAAGATGAATATGAAGCAAAAGCTTCAACACAGTTAATTCGAATTGAAGACAGTCTCCATGCAGTGACTCCTTCTCCTGATGCTCCGGAAGTTCATGAGATCTCTAATATCTCATCTTCTCATATTGCTAAAACAGAAGAAGACATTCGAATCTTTGATATTGAAGAAAAATTCTGCTGCACTTCCATGCAAACATTCACCGATGATTTTCCTTTAAATTCTGTGCAAAATTTACCAGTAATTACTTCCAAAAGCGAAGAGAAATTTGATTTTTCTCCCTCTAATGTTGCTGTTGGTGTGCAAATATGTAAAAACTTGGATATTTTGGAAGAAATATCAGATTATAAGAGTGACACATTCACTCCCCATGATCTAGATTTTCCAGCAAAATCCTGCAGGATTGCATGCACCAAAATTCAGAATTTTGAAGAAGAAGAAAGCTGTGCATCCACTGTCTCGGTTAACCATTTATTTGAATCTGATATTAACCTTATTGGATCTGATATGATCTTATTTAGATCTGATCTAATATTGCTTGGTTTAATATATCAAATTCATAATCTTTCAGTACTGCTTGTCGCTGTTCTCATCAACGGTGTGAAGAAACAAGTACCGCAAGTCTCCTACAAAACTGTTGCTGGGGATTTGATTCCATTTCACAGTTTTGGATCTGTTTTGAACCTATTTAGATCTGATTTACTTTCTGATCTGATATTATTTGGTTCATATTTTAAAATCCAAAAGCATTCAGTCATGCTTGTAGCTGCTCTCACCAAATCTGGTGTGAAAAAATCAAGTACCGCACTTTCTCTTCAAAACTGCTGATGGAGATTTGGTGTTAGTTTCCTCACATGAGGTTGCTGATATTTTATTATGTGATTCATTATCTATTTCAGAAGCTATATCAGACTATGGAGCTCAAGCATTCGCTCTCAACAGTCCCAGTGATTCTCTACCATTGATCACATGCTCATCTTCTCACAGAACTAGTAAAGAGGAAGATTTTCTGCATCCACCTGGACACCTGCTGCTAACACTTGGGGCTATTCTTACCACTCATGGTTTGTTGTTCATGGCTGCAACATATCAGTTTCTTGAGTGTTCTTCACATTCTCTGAATTCTCAAGAACCTTTTCTCACTTTTCAGTTGACTTCAGTTGCTCTACATGGGTCCAGTCTTCATCCGGCAGCTGTCTATATTTGTGATTTAGTTGAGCATATCATTCTTCTTCCAAAGAGGAAGATTCCTCCAGACATAATGATGGAGAGGTTCACATGCCAGGCCCCAGGATACTTGTGCACAGAAGAACCAAATTGATCCTGATTCTACCTGCTTAATTAGAAGGGGGGTTTTTTTCCCATGTGGTTTTTCCCCAGCACCTTGTTTTTGAGTAGTTACCTTACTTTACTTGATGTAATGGGTGACCTATGGTCTTAGTTACCAGGGCCCACAGATTGTCCAAGTTAGCATTCAGGGGGGGTGTTAGGATTATTAATCCTCCCTTGTCCAATTTGGTCATATGTCTAAATCGGGAGTCATGTCTAAATCGAGAGTCCATCCAGTCTATTTATAGTCATTAGCACCGTTGGGTAAACTTGACCTAATTGGGGCACATGTTTCAGTTACTAAAGTGTGGGGAACACTAATTGAGGCTCACTGCCACTTATTGCACTTGATTGCATAAGTTTAGGAGTCTCCTAGATCAATCCCTACAATTTAGGAAGCCACTGGGAGTGCCGAAACCAACCAAGGTCAGTTCACTTCAGTTAATGACTAGTCAAGCTAAGGTAGGATTCAGTTACATTCAATTCAAGTCCTCCACATTCAGTTAGCGCTAGGTTTACTTGACTGCACACATGTGGGGTGCATTTCTCACCTACCACAGTCAGTTAACCATTAGTCAACACTAAATTAACACTTGAGTTGTGTTTTAGAGCTCCGATGAACTCCGGTTATGGTTTAGACAAGGACAGTTAACTACTGGGTCCTCCGATAGTGATTTAGACAAGTCTTGGTTACCTACAGTCAAGTAGAGTCTAATCAATTCGAACTTCCTCATGTGGATTCAAATTGCTTGTGGCTATTAAAGCCTTTTACTTCATTGTAATTATTATTCGGATTACTTTTTTTATTAATGAAAGCATTCACAGCTACAAGCCTTTTGCATTGTTTCATTCTTCAATTGCTGAGTAAATTGTGAGATCCTCTTTGTGAGTTGTGTGTTTGTCTACATATCTATATGCTCAAATTTACACCTGGATCTAACCCTCCTCAATTACCGGCATATGTTGTCATGGAATTTGATAATTACATTGGGCTTCCATGGGACCAATCCAACCCAAAGCACATACATATTCCACATGTACAACGAAATAATAGAAAACAATTTCTCCTCAAGATGGATTGGGCATTAACTATCCATAAATCCCAAGGGTTGACATTAACAAGATCAAGCATCGACATTGGTAACACTAAACGTCAAGGCTTGACCTTCACAACAATGTCTCAGACTACAACATTACAAGGAATTTGAATTGTGCCAGTATTCTCCTTTGAACGATATGCAAAGATGAACAAAACTTCCTCTGTCTCGCTTCGAAAAGAAGAAGAAAAGCGCCTACATACTCTATCTCTTCTTGGATACAAAAAATAATTCAACATACTTTTAATAATTCATAGTTGATGTACATATTTATATTATGGGAAAAGTGTTTATGTTTTGATTATTATGTCACTATGACACAACTTTTTTCTCTTTCCACAACATATACAACTTCATCTCAGTGTTTCACTTCCCCCGTTTTTGGGGTATGCTAGTTTATATTAACATAGAGATCATTTTTTTTAACAAGAGTGGCTGAAAAGTATTTATATTAAAAAGAGAGGAAGAAATTACAAAAGTTGAAACATGGGCTGAATCCAGAAGGATTCAAAGACCGTATCCTCATGTTCTTCGGTTACATAATGAATTTTGTCTCGAAAGAGTCCAAGTCTAGTATGGCTGTAAATTCTTACAAACTTCCCAAGTATAAGGATGCAAAAACTGAACATAACATAAATTTATTGTAGCTGTCCTAAAATCTGAATGTAAAAATGAATTCTAATTCTTCTATGTCGGAATCAGAGAACCCAACAACGTTCTTGATTGTTCCCATTACAACTTATAAATCCATAATCTAGATGCACTCCTTTGTTCGCCATTTGATCTGTTGAATGGTTATTAGTTTGGAGAATGTGAAGAAAATTTATAGCATTAAATTCATTAACAAGGCTATTGAAGATGTGGTGCATCTTTGTAGAAGGAGTTTTATAATTCCTGACTAATTTCTGAACCTCTCTAATGACCAATAGTGAATCTCCAAAAACAACTAATTCTTTGATTCCAAGCATGTTAGCAATTTCCATCCCTTTGAACAGAGTGGGCCATTCAACATAGTTGTTAGAAATTTTCCCTATTCCCCAACGTAATCTTTTAGCCTATTTCCTCCAGGGTCAAAAATTATCCCTCCCGCACCTGTCAGCTCAGGATTTCCTTTAGAGGCACCATCAAAGAACAAAGAGTGGAATTCCATATTTGTCCACCAATTGTTGAAGTTATGCAAACTCTTTTGAATCTACCATCTAAGAGAGTTTGGTTTTTTAACATACTTTCCTCTCAAGCTTGGCTTGTGAGGTCTGAAAAGATTACCAATCCAGATTCTTTCTTTTGGGGAAAAAGGCTCAAGTTGAAGGTGTCCTACTCCTTTTGAAAGAAGAGCTTCTGCCCATAAAGCTTTTGCTGAAGTGGAAACTCTGGCCAAAGAGAGGACCACATTTTCGAAGATTCCTTTGTTTCTGGATATCCAAATTTTCCAGCAGATAAATTTAGGGAGAGCAACCTATGCTCTTGAGAAATCTGGATTCTTGCTTAATGATCCATAGTAATAATATTTCCAGCATACGAAAAAAACTTTCCAATTTGTTAGCAAAGTAAGATCAAATTGGATCTCTTTGAGGGTAGTGCACCATAACTCATTTGCAAATGTGCATTCCAGGAAGAGATGTTCCAAAGTTTCTTTCGATCTTTTGCATAGAACGCATCAAGACAGACCTTCTATTCCCCTTTTTTTATAAATTTTTTGCTGTTAATATTTTATGATGTGCTAATATCCAATAGAAAAAAATTGATTTTAGGAAGCCCATCCTTACTCCAGACATTGTCCCAAATGGCTTCTTTCTTGTTGTTCCTATGAATTATGCTATAACCGGCTTTCACTGAGTACATTCCAAATTTTCCCCAACTTCTGGTGTCTGAAATGTTAAGGTGGATCGGAGCTGAGCCTTGGAGAGTCGTTTGCAGTGCCAGATAATCCATGGATATGTTTTCTAGAGTCTCCAGTCTCTTCCATCCAACCCAACGTCCATTGTTGTGTCAGTCTGATATATCATACACCATGAAGAAATTGTGGGCATCCATCCATTGCTTTAAATCCTTGTAGGCGTCTTTGTATCTAGCCGGATAAAAATGCTCGAAGTTGTCCTCCCAAATCCGGATCCGTTTCCCATTTCCAGGTGCCCATTTCAAACTGTTTTGGATGACAAAAGAAGCGTTTTGACAAAGTTTCCAGACTGGGGAGCAATTCTGGACTGAAGGAATAACATCTAGGCATCTTCTCATGTTTCCCTTGAGATATTTTTTTCTTAGAACGTCCTTCCACCACGAGTTTTTCCCTTAAATGATTTACCACACGATTTTTGCTCCCAATGCAAGATTCATGGCTTTCAGGTCTTTAATACCAAGCTCCTCCATTGCTTTTTTATTTGCAAACATGTTCCCATTTGATGAGGTGGAGTTAACATTGAGATCAATAGATATGCATACATTATTAGTATTTAATAATTAAAACTGATGAATAACTAACACATTCTATGTTTTACAAACATGGTAATAAATATACGTACAACAATTCTAATTTAAGCTAGTGACAAAATAAATGTTGCATTTAAATAAATGAATTTGGAATTATGGTTTTGAACTTTCTCAATATTTATTAAGTAAATTCAAGGTAGAGATTAATGGATTTCAACATTTTATACATCTTGCTTAGAAATGGTTGGATCTGGATAGGTAAATCTATGTTGCGGATTAAAATAAGTTGTTCTCTTTATGTTTCTTATCGGATTTTAGGGTGGGTAGTTGGGATTAACTTAAGAATTTGCACTGTTATTCTGTAACAACTGGAACATAACCTACATAATTAAAAAATTCTAAGCGAAAAATGTTCTCTTTTAATGGACACCAAAACCATGAGAAATTTTGGTCAAGCCCTTTGAGCTCATCATAGTCTGCATTTCAAAACATTAGTCTCAAACTGATAACTCTAAAGAATAACTAATATTTGAGTATTTCATAGCAATATCATTTGAATCATATTTAATGGTATTAATTAATTTAGCATTTGGTGATTAGATTTTAGTTTACAGGTTGTGAACCCATGCTAGTATGTATTACATGCTCCAATTTCTATATATAGGAGTTCCTGGTTATCTTAAGAAATGGAGAGCTGACGTTAAAAAAAGTTGGTCAAGTATCTGCAGATAATTTATTTTTGTATTAAGATTATTAAAGGGATAGTATAAATTACATCTGTGGACCAAAAATTAACGACTAAAATTAAGAATTCAAAGGATTAAATTTCCTAGAAAACGTTTGGGTTTATAAGATTACATTAAGGATTAAGGCCAGTTCTGTCATGAGCATATATCAAATTTATTCAATTCTGGCAACGGATTGGACAAGGAAACAATCTCTGGTATGTATTGTTTTCGGTTGGCTAATGTCTCATTTTATCTACTTAATGGGTCATTTCGCTTGGCTCTCATGTGAAGGATATTTGTCTTATTGTCAATGTCCACCATTAACACTATATCACCATGAACATTATGATCTTTGCAACGATCAATAAGTAGCCGAATCAATCAGGGCAAAGAGAAAGCCTCTTGTTTGAAGTTCAAATGCTTATTTGAGTCGAAGTTGAATACTTTCGAAGCGGTGTTAATCCATCCCCTATTGATTGGAGGAAGGTTGAAGTCTTATCAAATTAAAGGTGTGAAGTGCCTAATTTCTTTGTGGAAAAATGGACTAAATGGAATTATGGAAGATCAAATGGGTTTAGGAAAGCATTAGAGGAAAGTTCAACTCAAAATGGGCCTCCTAAGGAAAATTAATAAAATAATAGTTAAAATAATAAAATAATATTTATTAATTTTGGAGGATGAAAAGAAAAAAAACTACTTTTTTGTTTGTATTTTCGACATATCTCCTTGTGTTTTTAATCAAATTTCGATCGGGAGAGCTAATTGGATGCGGAATTAAAATTCCACATCCAACGAGTACCCATTCGGCATACTTTTGACGGACCTCGCTACCCCAAAAACAAGAAATACCTAAAAAAATGTGATGATATCTCACTCGACATACTTTTGACGGACCCCGCTGCCCCAAAAATAAGAAATACCTGAAAAAAAACGTGATGATGATATTCGACATACTTTTGACAGACCCCACTACCCCAAAAACAAGAAATACCTAAAAAAAATGTGACGTTTTTTTTCTAGGTATTTCTTGTCTTTGGGGTAGCTAGGTCTGTCAAAAGTATGTTGAGTGGGTACTTGTTGGATGCAAAATTTAATTATGCATCCAACGAGCTCCCCCGATCGAAATTTGAGTAAAAACACAGGGAGATATGTCGAAAATACGAACAAAAAAATGTAGTTTTTTTTTATGTTACCTATCTCCAAATTTATATTAAAAATTTGTTTAAGACCTATACGGTATTTCAAATTTAAAGCAATTTCATTGGCTAACACATGATGACATGGAATTTGAAATAGTGTTAAAAGGCCCATTTTGAGTTGAAATTTCCTCTAATGACCGTTCTCCTTTGTTTGATTCCTCTCCACTTCACTTATATACGTTACATGGGTCACCACAATACCAGAATGTCATAAGGACTGTAACAAAGTAATTCCAAAGGTGAGAGTTCAGAGGATCTTTGCAAAGAAAAAAACCAATGCATATGCCAAATATGGGTCGATCTATCTTCTCCAGTCAATAAAAGGAAGGTCAGTCTCTGTATAACCAGGACATGAAAACTAGTCTTTGCATAGTTTGTATAACCAGGAAGTAAGGCAGTTCGACGCAGGAAAGCAAGCAGATCGAATAGTAAATTATCCCATTGGATGCGGTCCTGCTCATATTAGAACTCTATGACTAGTTCATTAAAAAATGAGATTATTCTTTTCATGTTATGCGTTCGGTTAGAACGAGAAATTGGACTCCTTAACAATACAATATATCGTAATGAGATTACTCATCTATAAATGGATGTTCCTCAAAAAGATGAGGAGGAAGCTCCCGATATCATCATATTTACACCTACATGTACCTTACCTATAGATAGAAACAATCTTTTTGATATAAATGTCGGCGACAGAGATAACTTTGGAACAGATCCTAGTGGCTAAATTCGTCAAGATGCACCTTCTGTAAACAGACAGGCATATAGAATGGGGATTGGTACTTTGGGATTTCACAATCGTTTGTCGTGAGCATTTATGAAATACAAGATCTAGACATCATAATGAATGAGGCTTTTTATTGATAGTGACTTGATTCATCTTAGGGTTCATCCCCACCCAACTTTGACATGACCTGTTTGGTCATCTGTACCTGAAAGTGGTCTTAATTAATGAGATTCTGTAGTGCCATGATCTTAATAAATGGGCTCATGTAGTGCCATGACCTTAATTTTATGTGAAATTTTTTCGATAAATGCAATGGAAAAACAATGAGTTTTGATAAAAATTGGTATTTGCTCAAATACTTTGGTTGGAAAATTTTGAAATCCATTTCATGCTTTTTAGTATATAACCATTTTTCTAGTGGTTTTCATTTGAATCTTTATGGACTCATGTAATGCATTTAGATAATAATTTTGTAATGGACTTGTGCAATACATTTAGGCTATAAACTTGTGAAAGTTATTGTACAACAAAAATTAGGGTTTTTCTTGTGAAAATTCTAGGTTCTTTTTTTGTGTTTTCTCTTTTGAGCTCAAAAAGTCATGTTGTCATTTTCATGGCTCAAGTTTTTGTTTGTTTGTTGGTTAGTGTTTAACATTCATTTGCATTCATCAAAGAAAGTGTCTAGTAGTTGTTCTCATAGCATCAATGGTTTGTTTTCCACAAGGCTTATTTGCAAAGATGAAGAACATTTTATTCTTAGTTTACTCTTTTGAACTTTTATATCACTACATGACACGACATTTACTCGTGAATAGTTAATGAATTTTATCATCTACCAATTATTAAATTTATATTACGAGTTAAATGGGTTGAAGCTTTTTCATTATCTCTTGTGGTGAATTATAGATTTCTATGAAGTTATTGTTCGATGTATCTTCTCACACCACTAGTCATGAACTTATGAAACTATTTCCACCTTTACATTCATAATAGAATGGGGTTGAATTGTGTGCATGGAAAAGATGGACGTCTATAATGTGTTGGGGATGTTTTGTTTATTGTCTCAACCATGTCTTTGAAAAGGATGTGTTTGATATTTCATTATTAATTGGGTTGATTTTTTATTTTAGTACTAAACAATCATTTCTACAATTTCTTCTAAACATCTTATAAATTAGAATTCTCCTCCCCACCTAGCCACACATTTAATGAAATATAACATAATATTTTCTAGATCTTAAGTAGTTAGTAGTCAACCAAACATGAAGCCCCTCTATAAAGAAGATATTTGAAAAACATAAATAAAGTGAAGCCTTCCAGCATATAGATACCATAACTTCACAACATTACAATCATCGAAGCACCTAATGCACACCAATAATTCCAACACCTCAAGGACAACAATAATTCCAACCAACAACTTTTAAACATTTAAAAAAAATACTAATGTGAAATGAAATCACATATTTTTAAAATAGGTTGCACTCATTGATATCACAAAAATTTACCAAGGTTTCCATTACGTTGAAACTCAAAGTAATGTTTATTGAAAGGATTTGAGTATCACCATTAACATTTAACCATCCAAGAATAAATCATAGCAAATACAAATCAACAAGGTGTACCCAATGAGATGTTAGACATAAATTATGCTGCTAGTATTAAAAATTAAAAATTAAATATATCGACTTTAGTATTATGTGAGAAAACATTTGTCATGTAACATTGATGCTCGATTGACTTTTCTCATATCTTCAAAGAACTGGATTTTTTGGCTGATGGTCTTTCGAAGATGCCGTTGGTTGTTGATCTTGGCTTTATTTTTTATGAGCAGTGGTCGTTGGATGTCCTTTTGGGCGTGCGGGAGAGTCTTATGATCTTTCTCTGACCATGCTCTTGGTTTTATTGTTGCCCAGTTTATGTCTAACGTCTAGGTTTTATTGCCTATTTTGGTCCTCCTGTGGAACAAGTGTCTGTTCTTTTCCTTCTCGATCCAGTTCTGTCATTTTGTTGATATGTCTACTTTCTCTTGTCGATTGTGGCTCTCAAAACATTTTGGATATTTTCTAATGCCGGGACCTATTTGCCCAACAATATGCACCGATCGGACAACCGGCCGCGTCGGACGTGACCGGTCACGCGCGGCCGGTCGTCCGATCGATGCATATCGTCAGTTCACTAGTGAACTCCTTTTCTAATAAAATATTGCCTTTTTTATTTGAAAAAAAAAGATTGTATATTAAAAATTAGAAAATGACCATGTTGACTTGGATAATCTATGAGAAAATATGAGAAACAATTTTCAGTTTATATTTTCTAGAAATGAGGCCATAACCATATTGAAAAATGCTAACTTTTTATTATTATTATGTAGATAATACACAATATAACATTCAATACATAAGAATAATGTAGTAATAGATATTTAACATTAATTTAGTCATCAAAAAACATGTAGGAAAAAAATAATATGTAGCAAATTAAAATACCATCTTGACTTTTTTTATTATTGAAAAAGTATAAATTTATTTATATATATATGTAATGCCTTTACTTGTAATGTTATTGCTTTAAAAAACTCAAAAACACATATAATGTATGACACTTTTTGTAATGTCAATGATATAATAAAAACATATATATGATGAGATACTATTTAAATTAGCAGTTGTACCAAAAGGTGTAAAGGCACGTCGAGAAGATGAATATATGGAAAGTGAGAAACAAGCATGATTATATCTAAGAAGAGAAGTCAATAAATTATGTCATGAAAATAAGATTCAACTAACAAGCACTTCTTTATATAAATATTATGAAAAAAGGTCTTTATAACTATTTCATTCAAACAACAATATATTGAAAAATAGAACGCTGCAATTTATCAAAAAATAGAGAATAGTCAAAATCACAATATCTAACAAATTTATATAGCAAGTATGAGATATCATAGCATATACAAGACATGTCTCTTTGCTTTTCAAAAGAGAGCTATTTGAATTGGTTTTTACAAATAACATCACATTGCAGTTTTCCATGGGATGTGATATAAGCTAATATATGAATGTTAATATGCTAATATATGAACCAAGAAAAGGCACTGACCTAGCGTTGGTATTTGTGCACGCAAAGGAAATTCAACAACACTTGCATGCTTTCTTTATCACAGAACAATGTCGCGGATAAATGTTGGTTCAAAAATTGAACTCCATCGCTAATGGAAGATGGCCTAGTTGGGCGCAGAAAGGATACATTGAAGGGGACAAGGTATAGCTCTAAGATATAGTAAGCCTTGATACTGCAATAAACAAATAGGTCATTAGTTGCTTATCCAAGTAAAAAGAGAAGTGATTCTATTTGTTCATCCATGAAAGTATGTAGAGAACATGAAATATAACAGAACATGGTAAGATTTATAGTTTGTATCCCCTATATGTATATGCAGCTATAGTGAATGGATGTATTTGCAAGTATCCATTGATGAGGTTTATTATTTTGTTATTTTACATTGCAAGAAAAATATAAAGGAAATTATAAAAGAGAAGATATTATAAATAGAGGAGGTTTTAGTCTTTGACAAGTAACTTAAAAGATCGTAGAAGTTATCTGATTTTGAGACTTTAAATATATCATTGACAACGTCTACACTTGCATCAATTTGCATTTTTATCTTAAAGCATTACAGGTCCATGATATAAAACACTATCTTAAGTGAAATAATAAAATGTAAGTTAATCTTAAAAGATAACACTTAGTCCATATAACAGTCAATCCACTTAGGCCATGGATGAGACATTTTGTAGCAGTTTCAGATTTTATAGTTTTTTTATGTACAAAGAACTCATATGGGTTGTTAGTTGTAGCAAAACTCTAATCCACAAATTGCTAGGAGCATTTGGGTTGCTATAAATTAGGTGTAAAGTTCAAAATGCATCCACTAAGATATATGAAATGTATATGCCATAAAAAAATATAAAGAAAATCTATAAAACATTGCTTAACGGTAAGTGTCCTAAGGCAGTTAAGCATGCCTATCTTCACATGGTAAGTGTCCTAAGTTACTTGCTTGATATCGTAGAAGGCAAGTTCTAAGCTTAGATGAGCATAGGAAGGTATGGAATATCGATAATTTGGCCACCCAAAAATCAAATAGCAAACTTTAGATCTCTGTAAAAAACATTTATATAACTGATAGAAAAGGGAAGCATAAAACTATGTAACACTGGATTGAACAACAAACTATAATATTTTCAAAGAAAAGGAAGAATATGTGTTACATAAAACATTACCAGATAAAAAAATATATTAAAAAATGAAATGAGGAGGCTGTCAATTTTAGTGAACAACTATGATAAATGTAAGAGAGACATACCACTGAAATTGAACGTAAATATGCATGTACTGAAGGACCATGTGAAACATCCATCGGAATAAAAATTGTTGGTTTTTGTGTATATGTTATGTGTCATATTCATAAATCTCACTGGCAACAAAGAGTTAAGTTCAACAACCTAATATTTTCGAACTTTGAACAACTGGGAATTAAAGTTGTGTGATATACTGGTTGAATTTTTTTGGCTCCAAGAACATTTATCTTGGTCGTTTTGATCTCTGGTTCTCATGGATTGCTCATGGAACACATGCTGGAGGTGAGCACCATTTCATCTAGCTCGTTGGTGGTGCCTTTCTGGCCTTAGTGCCTTCATGGAGATTCAAACTGCGTGAGGCTTTGCTGGGATCGGTTTGCTCAGACGGTTCTTTGCTCAGGTGCTAGAGCACTGCTATGCTACTCTGGATTTTGAATTGTTTGTATATCTTTCGTTTGGGTCATTTTGTTTATTTTTGACCTTTTGCGTCTACCCTGGAGCCTATTCGATCTAGCAGATCTTCCTCATTTATCCTGGAGTGTTGGTTCTTCTGATCCTGTAATTTGCAGGTTTATTGGTGACAACGAGTTTTTGGGTGCCTTGTATATGCATTTGGGCTTTTGGGTTCTTGTCTGGGGTCTCTTCATGGATTTTGGTGGTGATCCTCCCTCCCTTCCTCTATAATTGGTTGCTTTCAAAAGACTGGTAGCTTCCAATGGTAAGAGGAAGGGTAGCGCTCTTGTGCATCAATTTGTGAAAAAAGTGGATATTCCAACCATCGAATTTCCAACTAAGAGACCTTGCCGGATGGCTTTGAATATTTCTAAACGTGGACTAATTGGTCAATTTATGGGGCTTTGGCCTTCTCCTAAGGCAATTGATGGTTGGGTATAGCGTAATTGGAGGCCTCTGGTTACTTAAGGAATTCGCATTCACCTAGTTGGTAGAGGGTTTTTTGTCTTTGTATTTGATTTAGCTGAAGACAGAGACCTCATTTTTTGAAATGCCCCCTACTTTATGGGTCTGTAGGGACTCTATTTGAATAAATGGACTCCTGACTTCGATCCCACTTAGGATGTTCCTTCAACAGTTCCAGCTTGGGTTTGGCTTCCTCACCTACCGCTCCATTGTTGGAATTCAGAATCCTTGGAAACCATCGGGAACAAACTAGGAAAGTATATTGACAGGGCAAAAAGTAAAGACCAATACTCGTGTGCAAGAATTTGCGTATAAGTTGATTTAGAGATTGGGTTGCCTGAAGCGATCAATTTAACCATGGTAGATTGGTCCCATATTCAGGAGCTTGAATATGAGCAGCTTCCTTTCAAATGTCGCCAATGTTGTGGTTATGGCCATTTCGCTATGAACTATAAGAAAAAGCATAAGAAACCCCTATAGTTGAGAAGGCTGAGCTATGGACTCATATTCAGAAAGCTAGTTCTTTTAAGCAAGTTATCAAAACGAAGGAAAAGAAGCTCAAGTAGGGACTAGAGTCAATTCCGGTGAGAAGAAGAACTATCCAAATCAAGATGTAGGAAATTCAGTCTCCTCAAATTCGTTTGTTGCCTTGTGTTCTTTGGAAGATCAGACTCCTCCTGCTCTCAAAGAAGGTGAGGTGCAGCCTGTAGATGTGCTATTAAGTGAAAGTGAAGAAATTAGTGGGAATCTAGAGATCCATGCTCCTAAACAATCTCCTTGTGTTGTTCCCATTCTCCAGGAAAATCACAAATCCCCATCAAGACTCTCTTCTTCTCCTTCCTATGCTGGAATTCTTAAGAAAAAGATGGTTGATTCATCTGGCTCCTCTGATGAAGATTCTATTGAGAAGTCTTCAAAAAAGGCTAGTAGAAAGTCTTGTAAAGAGATCAGAGAAGAAGAAGTAGAGCGTTTAAAAATGCAGGGATCTCAAGCTACCATTGAGATGTCCATGGGTAGAAGCAAGCGGAACATACCTCAAAAAGGTGGGGCAACTCCCTCTTGCAGAGGTAAATAATGCAAATTACTTCTTGGGATTGTAGGGGATTGGGGAATCCCAAAAAGGCAGAAGATGTTAAAGATCTTCTGAGAATGGAATCTACATAAATTATCTTACTGCAAGAGATGAAAATTGATAAGGATACGCTTTTATTTCTAAGCAATACTAAGTGGAAAATGAAAAATGGTATTGTTGTCAGTGCTCGGGGCACCTATGGGAGCCTAACAACTATTTGGATGGAGGACAAATTTACTTTGCTTTCCTCTTTTGTTTCACAACATTGGATCTACTTAGATATTCTTTGTTCTGCAAGTAAGATTACTATTGCCCTCTTTAATCTGTATGTCCCTGTTAACCATGTTGAGAAGAAGGACTGTTGGATCTCACTTTCTAAATTTCTGGAATCAAAGTCTCTCCGAAATATCATCTTGGTAGGGGATTTAAACATCATGTTTGATCATAGTGAAAAAAAGGAGGCGTGTTGGGTAAAGACCCTCTGCAGGATTTTGTGGAGTCCATATTTCATACTTGGGATCTTCTTGATTACAAACCAAAGAGGGGTCGATTTACTTGGTCCAATAACAGGGCTGTGTCAGATGGCATTCTTGCTCGTTTGGATCGTTTCTCATTGCAAATCTCTTTGCTAGATGAGAATTTTCTTATATCTTCAAAAATTTTGCCTAAGATTTCTTCTGAACATCATCCCATTTCCTTACTAGTGAAAGAAAAAAAAGATTTCAGACCAATTCCGTTTCGTTTCAGCCTATTGTGGATTGAGCGTGATGGATTTTGGGATACTGTGGGTGAAGTTTGGTCTCAGTATGTGGATGGCTCTCCCAGCTACGTTTGGGAGCAAAAACTTAAAAGAACTAAGTATGCTTTGAAAGCTTGGATTAAGAAACCTCTCCCGACTCCAACTAGCAACGTAAAAGAAAGTGTGAAAGTTTTAGCAGATATTCAATTCAGCATGGAGGAATCTCAAATTTCAAAACCGCTTTTGACAATGGAGAAGCTTGCACAGCCAAATTCTTTTCATTCCTTCCATCATGAAGAAGAAATTTTGTGTCTCAAGTCGCGAAGCTTATGGTTGCAAGCTAGTGATAAAAATTCAGCCTATTTTCACATGATTTCTTCCTTCTTTAGGAAAGCTAAAGTTGGTGGATGTACCAACTCTACTTTTTTAGCCTTAATCCCCAAGGAAGTTAACCCTGCATCCTTTGATAGGTCACGACATATCTCACTCTACAATGCCTCTTATAAAATTATGGCTAAACTTTTATCTAACAGACGAAAGCCTTTGTTGGGATCTTTAATCTCTCCTCGGCGAGGGGGGTTTGTTAAAGGAAGGCATTTAGTAGACAATGTTATCCAAGTGCAAGAGGCCATTCATTCCAGTTTCCAAAGGAAAGAGAAAGGTATGATCATTAAACTTGATATGAAAAATGCATTTGATCATGTCAACCTCTCTTTTCTCTATCAAGTTCTACTCACTTTCGGCTTTAGTGTAGAGTTTGTCAGTTTGATTAAAGCATGTACAAACAGACCTTGGATTGCTCCCCTTACCAATGGTAGACCTTCATAAATTTTTCAAGCCTCGAGAGGATTGCGTCAAGGGTGTCCTCTGTCACCCTTCCTTTACATATTGATGGCTAAAGCTTTAAGCAGAAAACTAATTGTTGATATGGTTGTCGGTGCTATTCGTGGTATTAACACTACTAGAGGAGTGGAACCCATCAATCATGCGCTCTTTAGCAATGATTCTCTTCTTCTTGGTGGGGCTTCTTTAAATATTGCTCGTGCCTTTAACGGAATTCTACAAAAGTTCTGTTCAATCTCAGGAACCTTGATTAACAAGGACAAAAGTGTTGTAAATGGGTGGAATGTGGATCATCTGAAAATGTTTCAAATTGCTAGCTCTTTGGGCTTCCCTGGTTTTGATCAGTGTGTTAAGTCAGTGATTTGTTTCTTCAAATTTTGTTTGATTTGCATTTTTATTTCAAGTTACTCATTTTCTTTAGTTTGATTATTTGCTTCTTTTAGGAGAATTTTTGGTTGTTAGGTGAAATTTTGAATTTGGCCTTTATATTTTTGCTTTATTTTCTCATCCTTTACATTTTGAAGGGGTTTTTTAAAGTCATTATATCAAATAATGGATTCACAAATCATATTCTGAGCTTAGCCATTACTCAAACAGCTTTAAAACTTCATGCAAAATGACAAAAAGTTGTAAAACTGTGATATAATAGCGTTAATGATATTCTTGTAGCGCAAGTGGAAAAAAATAATGAAGGAGCGCTACAAGAATATCGCGACTCTCAATTCCTCCGATTTTTTAGCAAAAATTTGGCATGTTTTCGAATGATGAGTGACTAATCACGTGTTTTGGAGAGTTTGCTACGTATGGTCTCAGGGATCATCATGAGAATAGGTGGTTTCATAACGTGAAGAAGAGACTGGTCATCATGAATTATAAAGCAGCTTATCACGACAGATGGTTGGTTAAATCAAGTTTAATCTGAGGAGAGTTACTTCTTATCTCTTTCCCAAAGCTGAGCAGTTAATGGAATGACGGTGCTTGCCTAAAAACACGAAGATTGCAGTTGCAAAGCTTAGTGGAGGTTTTCATAGTCGCACAGAAAACTAGGGCTTCTTCATCTTGACACCTGGAGTTAAATTGGACCCTCAACAACACCTATATCTTTCAGGATGGTACCATGAAGAGTGGTTCAAAGTATCTACAGTCGATCAATTAAAAGGTATTCCACGATAAGCCAATATAACTAAAAATTTGGGGCTTTTTCGGTGGAGTTCGTTCTGTCAAAATTGATCGAGGAAAATGTTAAATTGTGCTTTTAAATGAAATTTCAGCCAAAGAAATAACTGCCTAAGACATTCTGAGATGCTCTACTGAGTGGAGGACTGAAAAATAGCCTCTATATTGAACTATTCATTTGTTGAGGTTTGAAAGAGGCTAGGTTGAAAACTGTGTATGTTATAGTACTTAAACTTCACAAAAAGATCTGATACTTAAACACAGTGGGACAAGTGCGTTGAATGTCTAAGATTACAAGGAGACCTAGTTTCATTTTTGATACTAAAGCTACAGGAAGCATAATGTGAATAGATTGCAGATTGTCCTGTTTTTCTTATTCAACAAACAAGCAGTCTCTAGTGAACCTGAGAAGCTAGTAATTGATACCACATTTGCAAAGCCTTACTGTGCAGAAATTGTTGATAAGCAATACAAAACGGAGCCGAATATCTGAAGTTGCAAGGAGACCTAATTCTGTTAGGTGTTGAAACCTACTGTTTTTTGGAAGCAAATAGAAGCTGCAAGGCGTTGAAGGCTTGAGAGTAGAGGAAGACCTACTGTCCTTTTTATACTAAAATTACTGAGAGCAGAAAGTGACTCAAGTTTAAGATGGTTTATGCTTCATATATCTTATCATCCAACATATAAACAGTCTTCATTTAGTCTTAAAAGTTGGCAGTTGAGATCCTTCATGTAAAACTTTTTTTGTGCAGAGATGGTTCATAATTGATTCTGGCAGGTTATGGGTACTAATACACAGGTTTATTATGCATGCTGGAGATGGTTATCTACTTGAACAATTAAATTGAATGACAATCATCAGTTGTAGTGAAGAGTCTGGAATACTTCAAATAATCTAAGTCTCTTATACTTGTGATAAAACCCAGCCTGTATTAAGAAAACAAAAGGAGCAGTCAGAGAAGATTAAGGAGAGATGTTTTTGAAACCTGAGAGATTTTAAAAAGAAACATCACCTGTTAGGTTATCAATTGAACCCTAGAAGCCATACAGTTCCAGCTTTTGAAGACAAATGGGGAAGAGTGGTAAGGTGAACAGAGCTGAACCTACTGATATAGGTTGGATTGAAAAACTCCCTGGGTGTGTTGAACTTTTCCAACAGGCTGGCTGGCTAGACTTCTTCAAGAAAATAGATGGTTACAATGCTGAAGTTTCCTGTAGGTTTGCACAAGGTTACAAGGATGACATGGTGGTGTTTGATACTTTGAAGTTCAGATTGACAGTAGAGCTGGTTGCAGAGGCTATAGGAGTTAAGAATGAAGGGGAAATGTGGTTTAAGAAACTACCCTTCACCTTTGATGCTCAGAGAATTTTATTACCAAATGTTACCCCAGATTGGAACAAGGGCATATTAATCCAGAACTTCAGAAAGGAATGGGTAGAACCAATCAAAATTTTGCAGACTTATATTACTTGCGAGGGCAGTTATGCTTATGTTTTTAAGTACCACTTCAGATTTCTGCAACATATGGTGGGGGTGTCCAAGATGAGCCTTCCATTCTTCTTATTCAAAAGCTTGCAGAAAATGTCTAACAGGGTCAAAGGGCATATGGACCATTCTTCTCAGTCCATCTTTCATCATGGGCTAATTAAGTTGATTATTAGCACTGTTTTGCAGCATGAAGGAAAGACATGGGATTTTTTCATCTTTTGGTCTGGCTTTCAAAACAAACAGGAGAATCAGTAGCCTAAAAAACAAGCAGACAAAGGGAAGGTACTGATGAGAAAATTAGGTCAGAAATCTAAACTTGAAGACAAGGAAGATGTCAAAGTTGAGAAGGCAGCAGAGCATGTGGAGGTTGACAGTAAACCCAAAGTGTTTTCAGCTGGTATTACAGGCAAGTATTCATTGTTTTCAGAAGAGAAATTGCAACCTAGGTAACAGTTGATACCAGCAGAGGTTTCCAAGGAAGTTAAAGCTGCAGTTACAGAAGAGGTTGCTGCACCTAAGGAGGAGTTTCAGACCCAGCAGAGAAGTCCACTCACCATTCTCTTAGATGATGAGGGATATTTGCTAGAAGAAGATCAGCCTATTACTAAAACTGAAGATAGGGCTGAAACCTGCAAAGCATTCTCCACTTCAGAAATCAAAACAGTCAAACCTAATAAGAAGAAGAAAAGGATTGAAGTGATAGCCCCATATGGGAGGCCTAAAACCAGGCCAACGAATAAGCTAAGATGGAATATGAAGAAGCTGCTCAATCCTAAATTGAATTCCAAGCAGGTGACTGTCCTGAATGATATTTCCTCAGGTGAAGAACCAGAATTTGACACATTGAACATTAAAAGCAAGGGAAAAACAGTTGCCAAAGCTTCCTCTTCTCATCCTGCAAAAGTAAAAGGATAATCACAGTCAGTAAAGGAGTTAAGGTAGCCCGAGTCTGAATTGTTTGCCATATTTCTTGAAATAAGAAATGAACTTTTAAAGCAACAGCAGGAAGAAAAAGCTAAAGTACCTCCTGTTGAAGATCAAGAATGGGAAGATGAAGATGAACTTATACTTAGGCAAGCAGGTATTCTAAAAGACCCTAATATTCCTGCTATTCCCACAGACCTGTTAAATAAGGATGCAGACAGTTTTAAGAGGTTTGACATACCTGAGATGCCCAGTTATGAACAAGAGATCATGACAAGAAGGTCAGTTGATTCAGATAAAGAAAACTTGCAGAAAAATATTAAGCAGTACAACAGCAGATGAACTATATGCAAGAGATCAATGAGGGGCTGATGACGGCTAACAGAAGGCTTAGAGAAGATCTTCAGGATGTCAATGACCATTGTCAGGAGCTGACAACGGTATCTAAAGAGGTTCTAAAGAGAAAAAGAACCACTGACTTGCACTGTACAGAGTTGGAGAAGACAGTCAAGGACTTGCAGCAGAGAAATGAGGAGCTCACCAAGAAGATAACTGACATGGAGCAGGAGCAAAGGCGAGCTAAGAAGAAAGCTCAAGCATTAGATGGCATTGCTTTGCTAGCTGAGGCAGCAAAGGACTTATGAGTCAGTTAATGAATCAGTTTTATGTTATCTCTTTTTGAGAAACATATTAGTTAGTGTTTACTATTTTTAGAAAATATCATGTTTTGTAATATTGTGCTTTTTACTTTATCTCATTGAGTGGATGAAAGGCAGTTAGGGTTAGATCCCTAACTAATTTTGTAAAGAACAATATTTATAGAGGTTAGAAAGTCATTGAGAGGGTTCGATTTTTGGGATAGCTTCAGGAGGTCTGCAGACTTGTTCATGAGTTAAGTATCAAAACTCTTGTATGCATTTGATGATGAAATTATGAGATATATGACACTTTTCACCCTTTAGTTCTGTGTTGGCTTCATTTCTCAGCTTGTTTAGTTGCTTAATTGATATACTCATTACTGGTTTATGTTTATATGCTGGTGATGCTTGTCTTTTATGAATGAACTTCAATACTGTGTTCTGTTGGATTTTGTTGAATATATTATGCATCTTTGTCTTCTTTTGTTTATGATTTAGTTATTACTTTGCTCATGAGTGTATTCCCTGTCCTTCCCCAAAGTTTATAACCAAGAAAATACATCAAAAAACCTAAACCTAGTTTGTTTTATTGAGTTTTATTTGAGATTGTGTTGGCTTGTTTCTTTGGCCTTGGAAACAATTTATGGCACAAACATGTTTGGCGCCGTTGCCGGGGACAAAGTTGAAAGCATATTTTCCCTGGGATACTTATCAGTTTTATGGTTTAAGAGGTGGACTTAAACCAACACTTTTTGAAGGCTATTTTTGTGGGAACTAGAAATAGACCTACTTCACCCTTGCAGTTGGGTGTGACAGACCCTGAACAGATATTGAGGACAGCAAGAAAGCTTAAAAGATCATAGTCATTACCCTCTTTATCTGACCTTGAGCAGTTAAAGGAATCATTAGCTTCATCTGTGGCAAAGAAAGAAGAAGAAATTTCACATTGGGTAAAACCAACCGTTCCTGATAGCAGTTTCGAAATCTTTACCAATCCCCAATCTTTTATAAAAGCCAAAGCTGCCTCCCTTGGTAAAATACCTCTTTTTCAGTTGAAATTAGGTAAAATCTCTTTCAAATCAATTTATAGTCAAGCTTCTTCATCTTCAAAACCAGTTAGTCCAAAAATGGCAGCTCAAAATCCTCCCATAGACATGATGGACCGGATGGTTGCAGCTAGATATGCACCATTGGTCTTACCTCATCCTTTAAATGCACTGCCTAGAGGAGATTATCAGAATTATTTGCCTAGGATCAATGGAGAAGGAGAAACAACAGCTGAAGAACATTGGGAAGCTTTCCTACGTTATGCCGATAATAAAGATATTGAGGCTAAGGATGTTTGGATGAGGATGTTTGTCTAGACCCTTGATGGGGATGTGAGGAAGTGGTTTAGAGAGTTGCCTGCCAACTCTATTACTATTATTGAAGAACTCTGTGATCTCTTTATGAGACAATAGGGTGATACAAAAGACCACACCTATTACATAGCAGAATTTGGAGCTCTTAGGAGGAAGAATGATGAAACAATTGCAGATTTTTCGAAGAGGTTCAACAAAATGTACAGTAGGATTCCTGCTAAGATAAAGCCTACAGAAACATCAGCTAAATTGACATATGCAAATGCTTTTGATCATGAATTCTCTTTGTTACTGGGAGAGAGGAGGCCTATCACTTTGTTGAACATGCAAGATGCAGCATTGGAGGTGGAATCCAACATACTGGCTTCAAATAGACTAAAGAAGCAAACACCTCAGCAGCTGTATGAAAGAAAAGGAAAAAAGGAGGCAGCTCCAGGTGCTTCATCTTCACTTTCTGCAGAAGCAAAGATAGATGAAATGGCTAAGTTGGTAAAAATTCTGACTGCAAAGTTGAACAAATTAGAGCTTGAGAAAAGCTCCAACAAGCCTGTTCCTGAAGGTGAATGAAATCCAAACAATCAGAATTAGTTCAGAAGGAAATTTGCTCCTTGTTTTATGCCTAGGGAGCGAAGGAACAATGATATCCAGCGAGAAAGAAGAGAAAATGAAGACCAAAAAGTGCCACCACCTCTTCAGAACAATGTGGCAAATGAGGAAGAAGTTGATGAGGAGCTGCTTTTTAAAGAAACTGACCAAGATATGAATCATTTTGGAGAAGGATTATCTGAAGGTTTTGTTACTGAGGAAGATTTCCTGAATTCAGAATATTATGATGCTGACATTTTTGAAACTGAAGATGATCTAGGCTTGGCAAATACTGCTGTAACTGCTGTTGTTCATCAAAATGGACTCAAGAAGACTATAAATCTTAGATTAGGCCCAAAGCAAGTGGTACAAGCCCCAAAGAAGAAAGCTGTTGTTCCTGCTGCCACTGTTCCTGCTAAACAAACAGCTGATCCTGTGCCAGAAAAAAGGCAAGTTGCAGAAAAATCAAAGAAGACTCCAGAGGTTGAAGAGGTAAACAAATCTGTTCAGAATTTCAGTTTGGAGAATGAATTAGGAAAATTAAAGATTCCTGTACCTTTGACTGAGTTAATAAAGAATCCTTCATATAAAGAAACAGTTCTGAAAGTGATGAATTCAGCAAGTAATCGGCCTGTTTCAGACACAGTTAATCTGCAGGAAGAAAACCCTAGAATCTTCATTGGATCAGCCCTAGCTGAAAAAACTAAAAATGAGGCTGGTGCTTCACCTCCATTCTATGTCACCCTGACAGTCCATGATCAAATGATTCACAATTGCCTTTTAGATTCAGGAGCATCCTACAATTTGATGCCAAAGGCTATTATGGAAGCTCTGGGCTTGAGTATTACTAAACCTTACCATGACCTGTATGCCTTTGACTCCCGAGCAGTAAAATGTTTAGGTGTAATAAAGGAGATGGTAGTTAGCCTGGCTCAGTTGCCCATGAAAAGTGTAACAATGGATGTTGTGGTAGCTGACATAACACCGAAGTTTGGATTACTTCTGTCTAGGTCTTGGGCAAAGAAGGTTGGAGGAACCTTACAAATGGACCTTTCATATGCCACCATTCCTGTGTTTGGTGGAGAAAATAGAAGGTTGTACAGAGAGCTGCAGTTTGCTTACATAGTGACGGATGATAAAAACCCCACTAATCACCCACTGTACTCTGTTGATAAAGACCTTGGTACGTGCATGTTACATTTCAGTGATGAGGATAATTCTGCTGGTCTGTTACAAGTGGAAAAAGAGTAGCCAGTAAAACACAGCAGAGAAGAAGAAGATCAGCTATGGGAATTGTACTTTGATGGATCTTCTTGTAAAGAAGGTGCTGGTGCTGGAGTTCTTCTTATATCTCCTGGAGGTGAAACAGTAAAGCTAATGTACAAACTTGAGTTTATTACTACAAATAACACTGCTGAATATGAAGCTTTACTGTTGGGATTAAAAGCTGCTAAAGACTTGGGCATTCAACAAATTTCTGCATATGGCGACTCTGAATTAGTTGTTCAGCAGGTGAAGAGCAACTATCAAGTGAAGCAGGGTTTGCTGAAAGTCTATCGGAATGAGGTATGGGATATGCTTGAAAATTATTTTATAGCATTTAACATCACTCATATTCCAAGGAATCACAATGAGACTGCAGATTCTTTGGCCTTGGTTGCCACACACTTCAAAATCCCTAAGACCGCTCAGTTAAGGTATCCCATAGAGGTGAGGTACAGACCCTGTGTACCTGATAGTGTGAAGCAATCGAAAGTGTTTGAGGATGACATTGAGATCAAAAGGTTCCTAGAGCTTACAGATGAGTTTTCAAATTCCTTGATTGATGAGGATGAAGATGAAGAAGATGGAGAGGTAGATGAGTTTGCTGGACATAAAATTATTGAGCTAAAGAGCAACTTTATTCCTAAAGGTTTGGTACCTCTGGAAAGAATATTTACAAAAGAGGACACACCCTCAAAGCCTGTTGTCCAGTCTTCAAAAGAAAATGTGATAGATTGTAATATTGGTTCAGTTGAACATCCTAGAATGGTCAAAATTTCTAAATCATTGACAGCTAAACAAAGAAATAGGTATATCAAGCTGTTAAAAGAGCATGTAGATGTTTTTGCATGGTCTTATGAGGAACTAAGAACTTATGATACAAGAATCATACAGCATAAGGTGGTTTTAAAACCAAATGTCAAACCTTTTCGTTAGAAACTACGGAGGATTAATCCAGCTTTGTTCCCTGTAATTGAAAAAGAAGTGAAAAAACTGTTGGATGCAAAGATAATAGTGCCTCTCAAGTATTCTTCCTGGGTTGCTAATATGATTCCTGTCAGAAAAAAGAATGGGGAGATCAGATTATGTGTTGACTTTAGAAATCTGAATAGATCATCACTAAAAGATAACTATCATCTTCCTAAGATTGAACAAGTATTGCAGCAGGTGGTTGGGGCACAGAGGATTTCTATGGTGGATGGTTTCTCAGGGTACAATCAGATTGCAATGCACCCTGATGATAAGGAGAAGACAACCTTTACAACTCCCTGGGGGACATTTATGTATGACAATATGCCCTTTGGCTTGATGAATGCTGGAGCAACCTTTCAGAGAGCAATGGACATTGCCTTTGTGGGAGAAAAAGATAAGTTTGTGGTTATCTATCTGGATGATATTACTGTTTTCTCGCAGTCAGATGATGAGCATTTGAAGCATTTGAGGCAGAACTTCCTGAAATGCATAAAATTTGGTCTCTCTCTCAATCCAAAAAAGTCACATTTTGCTGTGCAAGAGGGTAAACTACTTGGTCACTTGGTGTCTGCTGATGGCATCAGAATAGATCCTGAAAGAGTCAAAGCTATACTGAAGATTAGTTTACCTCAGAGTAAAAAGGATGTTCAATCATTCATTGGCAAAATCAATTTTCTGCGGTGGTTTATACCCAACTTTGCTGAAACCATTAAACAGATCACAGCCATGCTGAAGAAGGATCAAGAAGTCAGGTGGACTTTTGAGGCAAAGGCTGCATTTGAGAAAATTAAAGTAGCTCTTACTGAAGCACCGGTACTGGTAAGTCCTAGATTTACCAAAGAATTCCTTACTTTCTCATTTGCATCAGAAGACACAATTGCAGCTGTCTTACTTCAGAAGAATAAAGAAGGATTGGAACAGCCTATTGCCTTCTTCAGTAAAACTCTTAGAGATTCTGAGCTGAAGTACAGTATATTGGAAAAGCAAGCTTATGCTCTAGTAAAGGCTTTGAAATTTTTCAGAATTTATGTCCTGCATTCAAAAGTTATTTCATTTGTTCCAAATTCTGCTGTAAAAGATGTCTTAACACAGCCTGATAGTGAAGGGAAAAGAGGCAGGTGGATTGCAAAGATTATGGAGTATGATGTTGAGATCAGACCTACCAAGCTTGTCAAGGGACAAGGTTTAGCCAAGCTGCTGGCTGAATCAAACTGTCAGGCACTAGGATTGCATTTGATGGCTGAAGAATCAGTTTCTGAAGAAGATCAAGCCATGCTGGAAAAAGAGAAAATCATGGACTACTATTCATCATCAGAATGGTATGCAGACATTATTCATTTTCTGTTATTTTTGCAATGTCCTGAGCATATGGATAGGAAGGCTGCTAGATCTTTAAAACTTAAAGCTACTAAGTATTGTTTAATGGAAGAGCAATTATTCTGGAAGGGCCCAGGAGGTATTCTGCTCAGATGTTTGGACAAATCAGAGATTGAAGGAGTGATTACTGAATCTCATGAGGGTGCTTGTGGAGGGCACAAGTATTGGAAAACTACAGCTTACAGAATTCTTAGGGCCGGATACTATTGGCCTTCCTTGTTTGCAGATGTTTATCAGCAGGTAAGGGCCCGTGTTCCTTGTCAGAAGTTTGCTGGAAAACAGAAATTGTTGTCTTTGCCTTTGAAACCCATTGCAGTCAATGCTCCTTTCCAGCAATGGGGTATGGATTTTATTGGAGAAATAAATCCAGCTTCCTCAGGGCAACATCATTGGATCCTGACCGCAACAGACTTCTTCACAAAATGGGTGGAAGCCATTCCTACTAGGAATGCTACAGACAAGGTAATCATGCATTTCATTGAGGAAAATATCTTAAGTAGGTTTGGCTGTCCTCAGAAGTTAGTGACAGATAATGCTAAGGCCTTCAAGTCTAAGGCAATGGTAGCATTTTGTGAGAAGAATGGTATTATGCTGAAGCATTCAACTCCTTATTACCCCCAAGGTAATGGCTTGGCTGAATCCTCTAATAAGAACATCATTCAGAGTATCAAGAAGCTGCTCAAGCGTAACAAAAGATCATGGGATTCAATGCTGAAGTATGCATTATGGGCAGATAGGATCACAGTGAAACAAGCAATTGGGACTTCTCCATTTCATTTAGTTTATGGTATAGAGGCAGTTTTCCCTGTTCAATTGGGAATCCCAGTGATGAAGTTTCTCCAGAATTCTCAGGAGGAACCAAATGACATGCAAAGAAGAATTTTTGAAATGATTGAGTTGCAGCAGAGTAGGGAAAAGGTAGATGAAAAAGCATAGTTGTACAGATCTAAGATAAAAAGCAGGTTTGATAGGAACAACAAAGAAAATGCTTTCTCAGTCAGTGATATGGTTCTAAGGTGGGATGCAAGGAAGGAGCAAAAGGGTAAACATGGTAAGTTTGACAATCTCTGGTTTGGCCCTTTTCTAGTGTCAAAGGTTTTAGAGAACAATACTTTTATCTTGCAGTCCTTGGAAGGTGAGGAGTTGTCTAGCCCTGTTAACGGGTGATTCCTCAAGCATTTCTACAGTTTATAAGAGCATTTTCACTTTTCATTGTACATACCGATGTGAGTGAACCATAATAAGACTCCATAGCCCAATGGAAGTTTTGCAGACAGGTAGATAAGATAGCAGACAGAAGGCACTGGTCTACAGGTTCTTGAAGCCTCGCAGGGAGGTCTTCATCCCGCAGCTGGAGCCAGATGTAAAGTCAGTGATTTGTTTCTTCAAATTTTGTTTGATTTGCATTTTTATTTCAAGTTACTCATTTTCTTTAGTTTGATTATTTGCTTCTTTTAGGAGAATTTTTGGTTGTTAGGTGAAATTTTGAATTTGGCCTTTATATTTTTGCTTTATTTTTTCATCCTTTACATTTTGAAGGGGTTTTTTAAAGTCATTATATCAAATAATGGATTCACAAATCATATTCTGAGCTTAGCCATTACTCAAATAGCTTAAAACTTCATGCAAATTGACAAAAAGTTGTAAAACTGCGATAAAATAGCGTTAATGATATTCTTCTAGCGCAAGTGGAAAAAAATAATGAAGGAGCGCTACAAGAATATCGCGACTCTCAATTCCTCCGATTTTTTAGCAAAAATTTGGCATGTTTCGAATGATGAGTGACTAATCACGTGTTTTGGAGAGTTTGCTACGTGCTGTCTCAGGAATCATCATGAGAATAGGTGGTTTCATAACGTGAAGAAGAGACTGGTCATCATGAATTATAAAGCAGCTTATCACGACACATGGTCGGTTAAATCAAGTTTAATCTGAGGAGAGTTACTTCTTATCTCTTTCCCAAAGCTGAGCAGTTAATGGAATGACGGTGCCTGCCTAAAAACACGAAGATTGCAGTTGCAAAGCTTAGTGGAGGTTTTCATAGTCGCACAGAAAACTAGGGCTTCTTCATCTTGACACCTGGAGTTAAATTGGACCCTGAACGACACCTGTATCTTTCAGGACGGTACTCAAATAGCATGAAGAGTGGTTCAAAGTATCTACAGTCGATCAATTAAAAGGTATTCCACGATAAGCCAATATAACTGAAAATTTGGGGCTTTTCGGTGGAGTTCGTTCTGTCAAAATTGATCGAGGAAAATGTTAAATTGTGCTTTTAAATGAAATTTCAGCCAAAGAAATAACTGCCTAATACATTCTGAGATGCTCTGCTGAGTGGAGGACTGCAAAAATAGCCTCTATATTGAACTATTCATTTGTTGAGGTTTGAAAGAGGCTAGGTTGAAAACTGTGTATGTTATAGTACTTAAACTTCACAAAAAGATCTGATACTTATACACAGTGGGACAAGTGCGTTGAATGTCTAAGATTACAAGGAGACCTAGTTTCATTTTTGATACTAAAGCTACATGAAGCATAATGTGAATAGATTGCAGATTGTCCCATTTTTCTTATTCAACAGACAAGCAGTCTCCAGTGAACCTGAGAAGCTAGTAATTGATACCACATTTTCAAAGCCTTACTGTGCAGAAATTGTTGATAAGCAATACAAAAAGGAGCCGAATATCTGAAGTTGCAGGGAGACCTAATTCTGTTAGGTGTTGAAACCTACTATTTTTTGGAAGCAAATAGAAGCTGCAAGGAGCTGAAGGCTTGAGAGTAGAGGAATACCTACTGTCCTTTTTATACTAAAATTACTGAGAGCAGAAAGTGACTAAAGTTTAAGATGGTTTATGCTTCATATATCTTATCATCCAACATATAAACAGTCTTCATTTAGTCTTAAAAGTTGCCAGTTGAGATCCTTCATGTAAAACTTTTTTTGTGCAGAGATGGTTCATAATTGATTATGGCAGGTTATGGGTACTAATACACAGGTTTATTATGCATGCTGGAGATGGTTATCTACTTGAACAATTAAATTGAATGACAGTCATCAGTTGCAGTGAAGAGTCTGGAATACTTCAAATGATCGAAGTCTCTTATACTTGTGATAAAACCCAGCGTGTATTAAGAAAACAAAAGGACCAGTCAGAGAAGATTAAGGAGAGCTGTTTTTGAAACCTGAGAGATTTAAAAAAGAAACATCACCTGTCAGGTTATCAATTGAACCCTAGAAGCCATACAGTTCCAGCTTTTGAAGACAAATGGGGAAGAGTGGTAAGGTGAACAGAGCTGAACCTACTGATATAGGTTGGATTGAAAAAATCACTGGGTGTGTTGAACTTTTCCAACAGGCTGGCTGGCTAGACTTCTTCAAGAAAATAGATGGTTACAATGCTGAAGTTTCCTGTAGGTTTGCACAAGGTTACAAGGATGACATGGTGGTGTTTGATACTTTGAAGTTCAGATTGACAGTAGAGCTGGTTGCAGAGGCTATAGGAGTTAAGAATGAAGGGGAAATGTGGTTTAAGAAACTACCCTTCACCTTTGATGCTCAGAGATTTTTATTACCAAATGTTACCCCAGATTGGAACAAGGGCATATTAATCCAGAACTTCAGAAAGGAATGGGTAGAACCAATCAGAATTTTGCAGAGTTATATTACTTGCGAGGGCAGGTATGCTTATGTTTTTAAGTACGACTTCAGATTTCTGCAACATATGGTGGGGGTGTCCAAGATGAGCCTTCCATTCTTCTTATTCAAAAGCTTGCAGAAAATGTCTAACAGGGTCAAAGGGCATATGGACCATTCTTCTCAATCCATCTTTCATCATGGGCTAATTAAGTTGATTATTAGCACTGTTTTGCAGCATGAAGGAAAGACCTGGAATTTTTTCATCTTTTGGTCTGGCTTTCAAAACAAACAGGAGAATCAGCAGCCTAAAAAACAAGCAGACAAAGGGAAGGTACTGATGAGAAAATTAGGTCAGAAAGCTAAACTTGAAGACAAGGAAGATGTCAAAGTTGAGAAGGTAGCAGAGCATGTGGAGGTTGACAGTAAACCCAAAGTGTTTTCAGCTGGTATTACAGGCAAGTATTCATTGTTTTCAGAAGAGAAATTGCAGCCTAGGCAACAGTTGATACCAGCAAAGGTTTCCAAGGAAGTTAAAGCTGCAGTTACAGAAGAGGTTGCTGCACCTAAGGAGGAGTTTCAGACCCAGTAGAGAAGTCCACTCACCATTCTCTCAGATGATGAGGGATATTTGCTAGAAGAAGATCAGCCTATTACTAAAACTGAAGATAGGGCTGAAACCTACAGAGCATTCTCCACTTCAGAAATCAAAACAGTCAAACCTAATAAGAAGAAGAAAAGGATTGAAGTGATAGCCCCATATGGGAGGCCTAAAACCAGGCCAACGAATAAGCTAAGATGGAATATGAAGAAGCTGCTCAATCCTAAATTGAATTCCAAGCAGGTGACTGTCCTGAATGATATTTCCTCGGGTGAAGAACCAGAATTTGACACATTGAACATTAAAAGCAAGGGAAAAACAGTTGCCAAAGCTTCCTCTTCTCATCCTGCAAAAGTAAAAGGATCATCACAGTCAGTAAAGGAGTTAAGGAAGCCCGAGTCTGAATTGTTTGCCATATTTCTTGAAATAAGAAATGAACTTTTAAAGCAACAGCAGGAAGAAAAAGCTAAAGTACCTCCTGTTGAAGATCAAGAATGGGAAGATGAAGATGAACTTATACTTAGGCAAGCAGGTATTCTAAAAGACCCTAATATTCCTGTTGTTCCCATAGACTTGTTAAATAAGGATGCAGACATTTTTAAGAGGTTTGACATACCTGAGATGCCCAGTTATGAACAAGAGATCATGATAGGAAGGTCAGTTGATTCAGATAAAGAAAACTTGCAGAAAATTATTAAGCAGTGCAAACAGTAGATGAACTATATGCAAGAGATCAATGAGGGGCTGATGATGGCTAACAGAAGGCTTAAAGAAGATCTTCAGGATGTCAATGACCATTGTCAGGAGCTGACAACAGTATCTAAAGAGGTTCTAAGGAGAAAAAGAACCACTGACTTGCACTGTACAGAGTTGGAGAAGACAGTCAAGGACTTGCAGCAGAGAAATGAGGAGCTCACCAAGAAGATAACTGACATGGAGCAGGAGCAAAGGCGAGCTAAGAAGAAAGCTCAAGCATTAGATGGCAATGCTTTGCTAGCTGAGGCAGCAAAGGACTTATGAGTCAGTTATTGAATCAGTTTTCTGTTATCTCTTTTTGAGAAACATATTAGTTAGTGTTTACTATTTTTAGAAAATATCATGTTTTGTAATATTGTACTTTTTACTTTATTTCATCGAGTGGATGAAAGGCAGTTAGGGTTAGATCCCTAACTGATTTTGTAAAGAACAGTATTTATAGAGGTTAGAAAGTCATTGAGAGGGTTCGATTTTTGGGATAGCTTCAGGAGGTCTGCAGACTTGTTCATGAGTTCAGACTTGTTCATGAGTTAAGTATCAAAACTCTTATATGCATTTGATGATGAAATTATGAGATATATGACACTTTTCACCCTTCAGTTATGTGTTGGCTTCATTGTTCAGCTTGTTTAGTTGCTTAATTGATATACTCATTACTGGTTTATGTTTATATGCTGGTGATGCTTGTCTTTTATGAATGAACTTCAATACTGTGTTCTGTTGGATTTTGTTGAATATATTATGCATCTTTGTCTTCTTTTGTTTAGGATTTAGTTATTACTTTGCTCATGAGTGTATTCCCTGTCCTTCCCCAAATTTTATAACCAAGAAAATACATCAGAAACCCTAAACCTAGTTTGTTTTATTGAGTTTTATTTGAGATTGTGTTGGCTTGTTTCTTTGGCCTTGGAAACAATTTCTGGCACAAACACAGTGGGTTAAGATTAAATATTTGGGTCTCTCCTTGACCTTGGGAACTAGCCCCCCTTCACTTTGTCTTGATGTTTTGAGCAAAATTAAAAGCCAAAATTGTCTCTTTAGGAGGACACTAGTTGACGAAAGACGAAAATTTGGTCTTGATAAAGTCATTTCTTTCTTCCCTTCCTTTTTTTCAATCTCCATTGCTTCTTGCCCCCAAGTCCATCGCAATGCAAATAGTCAAGATTCTTAGGGATTTCCTTTGGAATGGTGGAAAAGGTAACCAAAATAAAATCCATTTGTTTAATTGGGAGACTATTAAAAGGCCTTTAACTAAAGGTAGATTACAAATTCGAGATCTTGAAACAACTAACCTTGCCTTGGGAGGTAAGTTTGTTTGGCAGCTTTTTGTTGATAAGAATCATCCGGTCACAAGTTCTTTTTGATGAAATATATAAAAGGTGGATCCTTGAGAATTATACATTCAGAAAAGCTTCCAACAGGTACCACTATATGGAATTTGTGCAGGAAAGGTATAAATCTAATTCAGCAGCATCTATATAGGATTCCAAGCAACGGGAAAGGAATTTTTTTGTGGGAAGACAAGATTCTTGGGCATCCTCCTCTTTCCTCCATAAATTTGCCCTCTGAGATCAAATTATGGCTGTCTAACAAAAGTTTCCTTCGTTGAACAGACATTTACTCATGGGACTGCGTGGGGAACTGGGTAGGCTGGAATCTTTCGAAAATGCCAGATCAGTTTATTCCTAATCAATTATTATTGTTTACTGCTCTGTCCGGATTGGCTCTTGTCCATCGCTTCTCGAAAGATAAATGGGGATGGGGTTCATTTGGTGTATATACTGTTGGCCATGGATTTTCATCTCTTCAATCTTCCCATGCTTCCTTGCTAACCCCTGCATTGTGGAAATCGATCTGGTCTCCTTATGGTCTGCCAAAGGTTAATTTTTGTCCATGGCTTCTAATGCACCAAAAGGTCTTGACTAGTGAGAATTTTATTAGACGTGGTTTCCTCGGTCCTTTCTGTTGTTGTCTATGCAAAGAAGCTTCAAAAACATCTGATCATTTATTTGTGGACTGTGTGTTAACTCAATTTGTATGGAAACTGGTCCTAAAAGATCTTAAGATCGCACCTCCCTTTGTCATGATTGTTACGGTTTTGTTCTCTTCCTGGAAGGATAGGATTCTAGAGTCCAAAGGGAAACACGTTGGTTGGAATAATGCCTGGCACATAATTCCAAAGAGCGTTTGGTGGTTGGTTTGGCTGGCACGGAACAATCTCCTCTTCAACACCAGGACGTGGTCTTCTTTTGACGTTGCCTCTAAAGTCAAAATGGAGATCTTAGAATCTGTCAGTAACTGCTTTTCTACTATTCCGCAAGAACTTTCACAGTGGTTGGGGTGCACTGCGAAAGGCAGAGATCTTAAAATATCCAAACCGATGTCGTCTCCTCCTTGGCGTTTGAGATTATTTGCAGAAAAAAAATTCTCTCTTGTGGAAGAGTAAGGGAGTTTCTTCAATTTTCTTTGATGGTGCGTCCAAGGGGAATCTTGTCGTTGTGGGTGCCGACGGATTAATCTTCTCTTTGGTTTGTGTGAAAGTCTCTTGCTTTTGTTGGGGCTTAGGAATTTGTTCAAATAACCAAGTAGAGGGTTACAACCTTCTCATGGCTTGCCAAATTGCCAAAAAGATTGGTTTCAAGGAAATTCAAATTTTCAGGGATTCTGAGATCTTGATAAAATTGTTAAATTATGCCTCTTAGTTCAACAAGCCTTCATTGGATAAAACCTTGCAACGAATTCATAACATCTTGAAAGACTTTGACAAGGTCTCTTATTTTCATTTTTTGAGAGAGTTGAACAATCAAGCGGATTCTATGGCTAATAAAGCATGTCTTCTACCTCTAGGAAGCTTCAATGCCAATGGAGAACCTTGCGTTTTTCAACCGCTCCCGTAATTGTTCATATGTGCGAGAGATGATGTTGAAGATGCATAATTTTTTATCTTTCTTGAAATTTGTTTTAATTCTTGGTCCTATAGAAGTTATATTCCGACCTTAGTGTAATTGGTTGATCTAGCTATTGCTATTTCATGCCAGGAATTTTCCAAAATATCATAATAAAAAAATACCCATTTGAGTTATAAAAAAAAGTTCAACAACCTAAAGGACAAAATAACTTTTCCAATAAAGCATCAATATATTTAAGCAAGGGGGTTGTGTGAGAAGGGAAAGATATACCCAGTAAACTTGAAATGCGGGAGTGTACCCTTGCATTTATTTTCAAAGGGATGTTTCCATTGGACCTACACTTGTTAGAAATGGCAAAATTAGTATGATATGCTGACTAGACACTGAAAGAGTAAGGAGTAATGAGTGATAGTGTAAAGAGTGACCTGTATGAATTGAAACAAATCAAGGCTTGGATGTGTGATCTTTGAGTGTGAAGCATTTTATGGGAATTCAAACTGTTGTTGCTTCTACAAAATGCAAGCTTTATTAAATGATGCCACAACAAAAAAATGAACAGGTTAATGAGAGTAGAAAATTTAAATAAGTTCCTTACCATGGTTCACGTGCGAGAGTTAACAGAGTGTGACTTGCAACTTGTAACAAGTCTCCAAAAGAATCTTTTCAATCCATCCCTTGGACATAAACTCAAATGTGTAACAATGAATCTATGTTGAACTTTCTACTTTTGGGAAATGCCCATCAGAACAAACAAACACTACTTTGAATCACGATTGAGAACATCTAGACTTGTTTTCAAGCAATCAAAAGTTCCACTTCTGTGACAATCTAATATTGGTTTTGTTTTTTATTCTATGGCTATTTGTTAAAAAAGGGTTTTAAGCATATAATTAAAAATCTTTTTTACAAGAATATTACTGAAAACAAAACAGTACAGTAGAGAAGTTTAAAGCTGATAAAGTAAAATATAATTTTCATCTCTTTCAACTTTAACACTTTCAAATATGTCTTACTTAAAATTGAAATGCATATTAAACAAATGGAAACATACAATCAGCAAAGTAGCGGCAATAATAAGAGTAATTAGATAAAATTGTAGCAGCAGTAACAGAGTTAATGTGCAACACAAAAAACATCAAGTCTGATAAATTTTTTGTGAATTGGGACCTTCCTTATATTCAGGAATTAATATTTAACAACAGTCTATGCCTCTTAGAGGCGAGTCAACAAACGAAACAAAAGTGACCCTTACATGAGGGTCTGTACATACCTGAGAGAGAGAGAGAGAGAGAGAGAGAGAGAGAGAGAGAGAGAGAGAGAGAGAGAGAGAAGAAAAGATGCAGGATAGGTTTAGACAAGTAAAGGAATAGGTACAACAACCAAGATGCAATGCCAAAACTTTAACCAAGACAGCAAAAGAGAGAAAGACAATTTACAACATTTATATTTAAACAAGGGTAGCCTCAAAACACAATCAAAATAGAAGTGTGTGCAGGCAGAACGAGACTTAAAAAATGTAGTGGTGCTGACTTTAAGGTATTAATAGACATCAAGGCAGTAGCAGGAGACTTGGAAGTTTCTCTATAAGATCTTGGTAGTCACTTACATGCCATATGACAACTTAGACCAACAGTGACAAGCCTTGACCAACAATGAGCTAGCCATCATTAACAACAATAGCCACAAAATAAATATCTGCCTTCCAAAAGCAATGTTTAGATCATGAATAACAGGGTTCACATAAGTTTCGACTCCCATCAACATAGTAAATATAGGAAGTGGCGGTCCCAAGATGGAATATGAAACCCTTAATAAAATGTTGATAGGGACTTGACAACATTACACAGTAGATGGAAGTTCCGCATGACAAATGGAAGCTCTAAAATAGTTAAGATGGTCAATAGTTGTTTTGACAATTGAATATGAGTTAATGTGTTACACGTCTTGGAAGAGGAAAAAGAATCATCTTTCAAATAAGGCCTTGGTGGTCACTTATGGGGCATATTGGAATTTAGACCCATAGCGACAGGCCTCAACGAGAGTCGACCTACTCATATGTATACGTGTACATACATACATACATACATACATACATACATACATACATACATACATACATACATACATATATATATATATATATATATATATATGTATATGTATATGTATATGTATATGTATATAGATATATGTATATGTATATACATATATGTATATGTATATACATATATGTATATGTATATACATATATGTATATGTATATACATATATGTATATGTATATAGATATATGTATATGTATATAGATATATGTATATGTATGTATATATATGTATGTATATATATGTATGTATGTATATCTATGTATATATATATATATGTATATATATATATATATATATATACACAAAGTATTCGTTTGTCTGGCTTGAGTAAGCATTTACCTTAATAAGGTAGCTGATGAATTTAACAAGCCCATGTGAAGGGTTGTCCATACATGAATGTCTAGCCTCCACGTTGATAGTTCATTTAATGTTAAGTTCTTTTTGGTGAATGTCCTTCCAAACTTGTATTCACATGGTTTATTTGGTGTATTTCTTTGTTAAGGGAGGTGGAGACAAGGGTATGTATATGTATATATGTATACATGTATATGTACATGTAGCTGGTTATTATATTATCAAGTTATTCAAATAAATAAGTTATTACTTTTACGCAGTACTTTATTCTATAAATTATACTATTAACCTGTAACAGAGGCAAAATAAATAACTTAGATAAAGCACTCATTTTACTTTGCGAAGAAAGAATAAAGTTGTTTTACATAGTTTATTTTACTGTTCATATTATCTAACTATATCTACAAATGTTCATACTTCAAGTAGGGTAATAGTAGCATAAATAACGATTCTTTTATTGATAATAAATTGGATGATAACCTTCCGATTTTGAACTTTGCATGAGAAATTGGAGGACGAGGACAGGATCTGCAAATCGAGGGCGTTGAGGACGAGGACGTGTTGTAGGCGTGGGGCTCCTTGCCCAGGCGTGAAGCTGGTCCATCTCTGCCAGATCGTGTTCTTTGTGGGGCTGTGTGCTTGGCGTGGAGGGATCTGCATGCATGCTCAGCCTTGAGCTGTATTGGTTTGGTAGAGCTTTGGTGACCTCCATGCTCTGAGGTGGAGCTCCAAGATGGCCGAGGAGACTGGCGGGGACCCTCCGTCTAATAGATCTGAAGCCTTCGAAAAGCTTATATCAAATACTGTCAACAGAGCTAGTAAAAGAGAACTCCCGAAATTCGTCAAGAGAATAGAAGATGTGCCGGTGGTTGCTCTCCCACCGGAGGAAACAATCCGGGTTGCCCTGTCACTAGCAGACCGCGCTCTGATCGGGCAGTTCACAGGGCTATGGCCCTCCCCTAAAACCACTGATAGCTGGGTTTAAAGGAACTGGCGACCGTTAATCACAAAAAATGTTGCATCTTACTCCGTAGGCAGGGGATACTTCCTCTTTGATTTCGAATCCAAAGATGACAAAGACCTAATCTTCAGAAATGGGCCCTACTTCATGGGGCCGCAAGGCCTGTACCTCAACGGCTGGACACCGGATTTCGACCCTGAAGCTGACATCACAAAAGCTGTCCCAGTCTGGGTCAGACTGCCCAACCTCCCTATGCACTGCTGGAACCCTAAATCTCTACAGACTATCGGGAACGCCCTGGGGAAATATATCGATATGGCCAGCCCAAAGGATCAATATGCATGCGCTCGCCTCTGCGTGGAGGTCAATCTTGAAGCTGGGTTGCCAGAAGCAATAAATCTCACGGTGGGGAACTGGTCTCATATCCAAAAATTGGACTACAAGCAACTCCCCTTCAAATGCAGAGGATGCCATGAGTACGGGCACTTCCTCCGAAACTGCCCCAAATCTCCGGAAAACCAGCAAGAGAAGGGGGAAGGATGGCACAGGGTGAATAGGACCAGACCAAGAACACAAGCAGGAGGAGGCACCAAGAAAGGTGAGGGAAGTGGAGCCAATCCACCTGAAAAATCCCAAGAGGCCTCAAGGTCTAAAGAATTAGTGGAAGCAAGGGAGGAATCTGCTGAAATAGAAGATAGAGCTAGCATGGAGAAAACTAAAGAGTTGGAAATAGTCATCTCGGACCAAGGGAGAGATAACGAGGAAGATACAGCTGAAACTAAAGAAGGGGAAAGCCACGGGAAATCGGAGGAAGATCCGGACTCGGAGGAAGAAGAGGAAGAAGAAGGGGAAATCGAAATTATAACTCCAAGAATGCATAAAACAAAAGGGAGGAAGACTAGAAAAGAAGAAAGAGAGCGAGCAACCTACAAGGACAAGCTGGAAGGGTCCCAGCAAACCTTGGAAAAACTACTGAAAAATCCTAGAAACACCCGCCAGCATGGGCATGCCTCAAAAGGGACGCCCGCAAACGCCAAAAGTAAGTAATGAAGGTAATTTCCTGGAATTGCAAAGGTCTCGGTAGTAAAGGTAAGGAAGAAGCTATGCTAGATCTAATATCCCTACATCACCCCGACATCTTGCTGATCCAGGAAACAAAGCTGGAGGAGACTGCATTCCTCCAAATTAGTAAAAAGTTTTGGAAAAAAAATGGAACTGCCGCTTTAAGCTCTAGGGGAGCTTCCGGGGGTATAGGAACCCTCTGGGATGATAGTAAATACGAAGTTAAGGACATCAGAATCAGCAACCACTGGATCCTCACAGTGCTGAATCAAAAAGACACCAACTCCACGGTAAGTATTTTTAACATCTACGCACCTAACTCTTATGGTGAAAAAATAAATTGCTGGAATCTTCTCCGTGAAGAACGATCTAATCTGCAGGGTAATGTTATTCTGGCCGGGGACCTGAATATCACCCTCAATCTGAATGAAAAGAGAGGAGGCTCTAGATCTAGAGACCCCATCATTGACATGGTGGAAGATCTCATTATGACCTGGAACCTCATCGACATCAAACCAGCGTCAGGGAAATATACCTGGACCAATAGGAGGTTCGGTCCCGGGCACATTGCGGCCAGACTCGACCGTTTCCTGATTCAGGACAACTTCCTCCTGCTAGGCCTGATTATCTCCTCTAAAATTCTTCCCTTTGGCGGCTCTGACCATAAGCCCATCCTTTTGGAAATGGAGCAAGAAAAAAATTTGGGCCCAATCCCGTTTAGATTCAACTCTATGTGGGCCAAGCATGAGGATTTTTTAAAATTAGTTGCAGGATCTTGGATCTACCCGGTCACAGGCTCCCCCTTCTTTGTTTGGGAGAAGAAGCTGAGGAGACTTAAAAAAAATCTGAAAATCTGGGCCAAATCGCTCCCAAAGCCAAATGAATCTAAACTTCATGCTGCCCAAGCGCTGGGGACGCACCAGGCTGAAATGGAAGACAAGGTAGTGACCACTATCGATATCCAAATGGAAACAAACCTGCACTTAAACCTCCACGCGGCCTGCAAGCAAGAGGCTGACTGGTGGCGCACCAAATCAAGAATTAAATGGTTAAAAGATGGCGATACAAACTCCAGTTTCTTCCATAAGTCGACAGAGGNACAATTTGCTGATGATACTATCCTAATGGGAGGGGCTAGTTAGATTATTGCTCACCGGTTCAAGAAAGAACTGAACCGTTATTGCCAGGCCTCCGGAAGTAAAATTAATCTCCGGAAGAGCCAGATCTACGGATGGAATATTAATCCGAGGGNNNNGCATCTAAATTTTTCAGCGAGCTGCTCATTGATCATCCCATAGCCAGCGATGCCCAGTTGCTTGATCTTGTCCCCTGCGCAGTCACAAGCAATGACAACGATCTCCTTAATAGAACCATTACGCTGGATGAGCTCAGAGAAGCCATCGATGCCATGGAGGAGGATCGAGCCCCCGGT